>JACYXH010000462.1:1855978-2198478 GCA_026745465.1 Lota lota
AACATGTATTTCTATTTCAGACATTGAAGGGCAAGAGAGAGTTGTTGAATTTTCCCTCAGGGATGAATGGAGTTCCAAACTCATCTTATTCGTATTTATTTAAAATGCATACTGGACACAAACTCACCCAAAACAGAGAGCCTACCTAACACAGCACTCGAATTTTGACTTCCAAATGGTCATCCTTTTTTGACAAATTTCAGCATTCAAATACGTAAATTACAGTGTCCTGTCAACTCTAACTAGCTGTGCAACTGGGTGAGGTGAACGGACTGACTCAGCGTAGATCGGCTGTGGGTGGTGTCAGTGGAAGGGGTTTTGGGGGTGTCGACTGTATGATGAGACATGCCCTTGGACATTTTTGAGACATGCCCTAGGACGTTCTTCTAAACAGAGCGAGAGGTACTGTACTGGTACGAGTAAGATGGAATGTTACATATTGCAACATTAATGGATAACCAAAATGTAAAGCTTATTAAAGACACAATGTGTAAAATGTATTTTAGCTCGTACTTTCAAATAAGCTGGACATACGTACGTATCTGTAGTCAAAGAGGATCTATACTGATTTTAACAATGTTAAAATCACTGCCTATAAGTGATGTATTCTATGAATAAAAAATGCTTGCCAGCCTGACCCTCTTTCTTTGTTTACAAGAATCGTACTATCGACACTCCTAGAACCCCTCCCACTCATGCCACCCAGCCATTCGAGCTAGACGCTTCACACAGTTGCACAGCCGTTTTGGCCATTGTTATTGAGTTTATACAATTCTGAAACATCAAACTATGTTTATAATTCCTGTTTTGGTTAAGTACTTGAAACAGTGGATTTGCTGTTCTTCCCATTGGAAAGAAAAAAGTCCCGGCGTTGTGAGTGAGTGATGTCACTGTACTCTGTTCACACTGTCATGTACTCAGTTCAGTACAGAGCTCAGTTAGCTGCAGAGATCCCTCTGCCCAGGAACACTTGGTCAATTTAATTCATCACTAGAGTCTCTTTCTAGCACTGGGAGAAGAAAGAATGAGTATTAGTTATTAGACCTCAAGACCACCAGGATCACAAAAATTAGTAGTACAAACACATTTGCCATTTGCTCAGAAAAAGGCAGAAATGCACACATATTGACTCAAATTATCTTAAAAAACATAAATAAATGTTCAAGATTAAGTAAAATTAAATAACGATTTACATGAGATTATATGGAGACAATACAAAAATAGTAGTAGTATTTATTTATGTAAGAGCAATGAATGCTCAATTACATTTCAACAGAACAAATGTATCTGAGGCTCTGTGGCTGGGTCTGTCTCTTCATGTTCCAGGCCACAGAAGCCAACCGTTTATTGGATGGGTGCGGCCGTGGACGGAGACTTCCAAAAAATATGTTATTAATAGAGCAGTTAGCGGCCTCCATCTCGGTGGAGAATCTCAATGTGACATTTCTGCCTCGATTACAGAGCCACACAAACACATCTACCAGCAATAAAAATAAAAATAATAGAAAGCCTTGTTCTGGAAGTTTCTCCCTGCTGAACTACACTTAAAGAGCGGTCTTTCCTGCCTGACATTTTGTACTGCGACATGCAATGAACAAATTACACGTCACAACCTCTGTTGCTGTGTATGTGTATGGAAGGCTGGCTATTTTCTTTATTTTCTTTCATATTGACGGGTCCTCTCTTGCTTCGTACCATTCTCCCCAGTCCCCTACTCTAGTTTCCCTGTTACCACCACTGCGTGACCTGCGCTCACACCTACATTTGCTTAAGTAAGAGGAGCCCACCGGGCCTTTATATTTCATAGCGCACCCTCTGAAGGCAGTCAAGGACGCGCCGCGCCTAACGGCTCATGCTGGATGGATGGCTAGCTGGCATTTTAGCCACTCTTAAGGAGAGCAGGTTCTACATCTGTAGCGACGAGGAGGCCCTCATCATCAGATCCATAACTACCTTCAGCGGTGTAACTAGGGTAAGAACTGCATGCTTGAATAGAAAGCAAGCAAGAAAGCTACACAGCTAGGAGTGACTTCGATCTAATTATCCGTTAATTGCTAATGACTTAACATCTTATACATCATCCACCTAGACATGTTCTTGCTTAGATTTGTAATTATATTTGGGATTCTGCATCTCTTAAGAAAGATACACACTCTGAGTGTGACATTAACTGATACTTTAATATTTTAGTACTGAGTGATTCCACTATGAAACATTTTACAGTTTGTTTTTTCAAAGTATCCGATGCAATAACTGGAACACACAGCAAAATTAACATTGAGAATGGTTGAGACTAATTTATATAATATTTAGACAAATTCTTTTTGGCTTTTTTTGTTGTTTGGCACTACTACTACTATAACTACTACTAATATTGCTAGTAGTATACTTCTCTACATACTTCGGATAAATATTTTCCTGTAACATTTGAAATTTTCGTTCCTGAGAATTACACTCTCCCAGAAAACAATTCATCGTTATCTAGTAGATGATGATTTTAGTTTAAAAAGGAAATTTGAATTAAAATATGCCTATTTTGTGTTTTGTAAAAATATATTTATGATTGAATTTAATTCAATGCAGTTTTAATGCATTCACAAATTCACAAATAGGAAAACAAAAGCAGTGCCATTAAATGAGTGGTCTCCATCTTGCATTTTCCGAAGACTGACGCAAACACGTGAAAGATGGGAATCATTCCACCCGCTATATTCCATTTCCCACATGCATTTTAAAATTGAATTAGAGGATAAACCCCTTGAGATGCAACATCTCGTCTTCAAGGTGGTCCTCAGGCACAAAAAATTGAAGTTAACAGACATTTAGACGACATAAACCAATCAACATAGTAACATCAACAAGGACACACACATGACTTGAATGCACCATCAGTCTACCAGCTCCTGGTCTCCTTGGACTAAAAGGATCAACACATCATAAGGATCAGTTTACCTGCTCCTGGTCTCCTTGGACTACCGGTATGAATGCACCATAGGGATCAATTTACTAGCTCCGCTTCTCCTTGGACTTCACTACAGGGGTGAATGCTGTACAGTGAATCAGCCTTCTACCTCCTGGTCTTTTTAGACTACAGGCAGGTCTTCCTGCACAACACCTGACCTCAAGATCCGTCCAACTGATTGATCATGCGCGGTCCTGCCCTAACAGCCCCTATCCACCAAGGGAATATTTTCATTACAATTGTATGCTTTTGTTTACATTCAGGATTTTCTTTGTATCTTAATAATTAGTTATTCATTGTTTATTTAAATTATTCAAGATGATTTTGTGGAAAGGTCACAAATGCAGAGGAAAGTCTTCCAGCAACAAGAATAAACATCTCGCGAACTTAAACATAAATGTACATGCATTTACACCCCAAACTATTCCTAGCACAAATGAGTACACAGGTTTTCTCTAAATGAGCTCAATTGGCCTATTAAACAAACTAAGACAGCATTTTAGTTACAGAGGTATTTTCTTCTAAACAAGGACTAAAAGAGAAAAAGTGTGTGTGTATGTGTGTGTGTGTGTGTGTGTGTGTGTGTGTGTGTGTGTGTGTGTGTGTGTGTGTGTGTGTCATAAAGAGGGGCAGGTTAGAATAGGGTCTCTGGTCGACAGCAACAAACAGGTTATTTTTCTAGGTCATGGTCTCTGTTGTCCTTGGCAGAACAATGACATGCATGGAAAACCACAAACACACATGTTGCGGGTTGGCCTAGAAACAAACAATACTGTATTGGCCTTATACAAGAAACGAACAATACTGTATTCACTTTATACAAGAGACAAATTTGTAGCCTCATTTCTAATACACCTTATACATGAAAATACATGAAACAAACAATACTGTATGTTTGCAGATTGTTTTGCTTAATCCTTATGAAGCTCAAAAAAGAAAGAGAGAGAGAGAAAGAAGAAAGACAAAGGCAATAATATAATTATATTCTAAATGATCCCACCTGGGATCAATAAAATTTATCTTATTTTGAACATTATTTTATAATAATATTAATAGCAACAATATTTTTCAAACATATCCAGAGCCTGTCAAAAGAAGTACAATATTGTGCAAGGCTCCAGATATTCCAGATACTCCAGATACTCCAGGTATTTTCATCAGAGAATATAATCGGCACGTTATGTGCGCGCATCGACAGGTCGAAAGTGATGCTGTCCGCCGCAGTTGCTAATGTATACTCCAACTCTGTTTACATTCCTCCATGCCTTTGAAAACTGTTTACAGACAACTGGAGCAGAAATACTACAATACTGTCACTTCTTTAACGAAACAACACCTGAAGCTTTTGGATCACGTTTTGTATTGCATGTCATGTTACAAATTCTTTGAAATCTTTCAAATTAGTTGATTGAAGACAAACAAATAAACCCAAAACAAATGCATTTGTAAGTTTCTGATTAAGGTTAATTGACAGTTAAGTTGGTAATGGTTTTGTGAATCAGCCACGTCTGTGTGTGTGTGGATGTGTGCGTGTGTGCTTTTCTTTCTATTTCTCTCCTTTCCGTGGCATTGGTTCTGCTGATGAGCGGATGTGGTTCTCTCTGTCTGCATAATTAGCGTAAATAATTAATATGATTTAGAAAGGTGACCCTTTCTACGGCTCTGAGAATAACACATCATCTGTAGCAAAACAAAAGAGCTTTCATATATTTTATTCACTTCATTACACTATTCTCTCACTGGAGAGACAGTTCATTTATTCCACACTCTTAAACAATGGCAGTACCGCCTTTCAGTTTAATTATAGTATTGGCCTCATTCAGAGCCAGGCAACCACAGAGACAAGAGAGAGATCTATTGAAAACACTGCAACTTCACTTAAATTCAATTTAAACTCCTGAAATTAGTGATGTATACACACAATTTTGAATTGAGTGGAAAATGAGGATGCACAATATATTTTTTTATTGATTGTTTGATCACACTTTTTGGTGTATTTTCTATCACGTTCCTCTCTATTAAAAATAAGAAATAGAATAGCTCAATTATAAATTAACAAATAAATATTACATTATGTTTGAATGACTGGAATTGTATATAAACACAGCAACACAACTCTATAAGAACACAACTCTGTACGATAACTTCTAGAACTTTTACAAGTTGAACAATACGGTATTGACGCAAAATGCATCAAAAAGTATCCTGACAAAAAACTAGAAACTTTTATTTGCATTAATGGGAATAGATTGTAATAATTCCAAAAAGTGCACTTTAATTTGAACAGTTTTCTGTTGTTCTCAAATTAACTGTGTCTAAATGAGGTATAGTATAGATGTTGAAGTTGTGTCACTTCAACAGTAGGTTATGGTGCCAGTCGTGTAGTTAGTAGTCATGAAGCCACGGTGGTATTGCCAAGGCATTGCCTCAGTTAGAGACCCAGATAACTGCCTGCCGGATGGCTTTAACCCCAGCCTGGAACCTGCTTTACCGAACATCATCAACCACCCTGGGTTCGGCCTTCACACTTCTTTTTAAATTTGCACCAGATAGTGCAAATAAAAGACCCAGCAAATAGAAACAAGCACAACTCAAGTGAGTTCCATCACATTTCACATGTAAACCAACTATTCTTCCTATCCTGAAAAAAAACAGTACGCTTGGCAAACTGTAATAAAATAACAGTTAGTCAGGAATGTGTTGAAAACATATGATCGGCTAATTAAAAAGGTCCAGTGAGCCTAGCAGGAAACAGACTAAACCAGTAGTCTGAGGCTTGGTGTATAACCACTAAGCTTGCCTTGACGGCTGACTCAAAGTGCTTTTTATTGAACCCCACGGCGCCCACACACATGCACACATTCACACTGAGGGGAGAGTGTCACCAGGCAGAGCAACAAGCAGCTTGTCGACAGCTGTCAGAGGTTGTGCACTTATGTCAAATATGTCACTAGAAGTCTGGGAGAAAGCTGCGGTGGTGGTGGGAGAGGACGGAAGATCAGAATGGGCCCAGATATAGATCTTTCTCCACGGCACCTTGACACCCATGCCACGAGACAAAGTGTTGAGATGCCAGAACGTCCCAGATTGGAGAGTAACCCTCCAATTACCCCCAGTGTCTGCAGTGTACCTGGAGGTGTCCCAGCACGTTGCCCCTTTCGCCTACAAGAACACTACCTCCTCCTTGATGACATGCTGCTCAAAATAATTCCCTGTAAGTCGCTGTGGATCAAAGCGTCTGCTAAATGACGAAATGGTCAAGAGCAAAATGACGAGACAACAGGCCTTTTGAGCCACTGCTGCTACAATGTCCATACCTGTCACCACTTGCACACTTTATTACACAATTATTATTTTATAGTTGTAATATTTGACATATTTTATATTTAGTACTATATTATGGTATTACTTTTACAGTTATATTTTATGTATTTGTAGTATCTACATATTCCTTTATGGGTAAGCTACTAAATCATCTTTAACAAGAACTCAACAAGCATATTTACAATCTTATTTTGTTCTTATAATCAATCTGCAAAATCACAGCCATGATGCGGTGGAAACTCTGAACCCAGGGGTGGATTGAGATGGATTCCTTCTGCATGTTTTATTCCAAAACATAAAAAGTCATTAATCTCCTCCATTCACATCGCTCCCTTGACGGGTGACGTAACGCAGAAGCAACACTAACATTATCATTAAAATAAATGTTTCCGCTTCCAACATCATTTCTATAAAGATAAACGACCTTTCCCCTGCAAACATGAACCCCAGTGTGCTCATCAGTATACTGGACTCTAATGACGCCGGTTCCAATTCATTAACTGAGGACACGTCTCATGTGCACGCAGTAATTTGGCTGGTGATGAACAGAACTGTCACAGAAGGAGACAGTGGTGTGAGTGAGGTATTTTCATCCGGTTCTGGTCGGTTCCAAACACCTTCCACCACATCTACTACTCCTGATGATGATCATGACACCTGGCTCACACATCTGCATTTACTGCATGTACTATGCTACTAGTACTATAACATACTAATACTATACAGTACTTTGTATTACTACTTATACTACTTTGTACTACTACTACTACTACTACTACTACTACTACTACTACTACTATTACTACTACTACTACTACTACTACTACTTATACTATGGGATAGGGTACTGGTAAGGGTGTTTGACTTCCAGCTAAAACGTTGTGGGTTTGAACCCCAGTGTCCATAGTCTACCTGTAGTCATCATAGAGCAAGACGCCCTACCCTCTACCTGCTTCTTCATGACATCTATATAAAATGCCCTGTCAGTGGTAATTACAATACAGGTCTCCAAGCAGACTTCAATAGAAGCAGTGTCACACAGAGGCGCAATTAGGCTACAACTCCCCAGAAGAGCGGATCCCTTCAACGCAACCTGCTTCCCCAACGCTGCAACAGATTGTCTGCATTTCATTTTGCTTTCTTCTACAGCCATTACCCGAAAGAGCCAGACCACTTGTATACGTGTCTTCTGCCAATTATGCAGATTGTGTTTTTCTACATCCTGTGACCGAAGGATAGTTCAAAACATCCTCTGAGACCCAGGACATGTTGTGGTACATTTTCCCTCTGGATAAAAAGAGCACTTGCCAAACAAACTTAAAATTGTTCTAATGAGCATAATTTCAATGCAAAGCAGTTCATGTTTAAAGTCTCTCTAACAACACACAGCTTGTGAATGGCTTTTATGTAAAAAACAAAAAAACAACATTATGCTTCTCAACTTTTTACCATAATGGAAATTTGATTAAACCCCCCCCAAAAAAAACACAAAACATAGAATGCGGATATAATCATTTTTGTGGAGACTACAATCTAGTATGTTATGACTACAACAATAAAACAGTTTTTACTTGAATATGTATGGTTGATTGCGTTTCACACTCAGCTCATCAAGTGTAAGTGTTGTGTTAATATTCCCAGCATGCAAAGCAGAAGGATGAGCAACTGTTTGCAAGAACATCAGAAGTGTTGCATGGAGATCAAAAATAGTCCTTGTGCTTGTATTGTTTAGTGTGAATGAGAAAATATATTTAAATCCTTTATACAATATACATATATATATATATATATATATATATATATATATATATATATATATATAAAATAATTAACTTACCTTGTAATTACAAGATAAGTGTTTTTTTCCCCCACCAATTAGGAATGAATGACAATATTTATACATATTCAATAGGCAGACAGCATCTCTCGCACACATCACAACCTCCCCACATTCCCCTCTGATATACATCTAACAGCTCATTTGTGACATCAAAAGTTGTCTTTCTGTGTAGCCACGACTCATGGCTTGTGTTGCGATGACAAGCTTTGGGTGTAAAACTATCAATGAAGTCAAAGTATTTCGTGCAAAATAAGTTATCAACCACCTTTAAAATAAATTATCCAGATAACAGGCTACTCTATTTTACAGAGCAGTATGTAGACCACAGAAAATACTATATCAATCCCCTACTAGTGCTTTCTGTGTTCAAGTATTTGTAAAGCGAATACTAACATTGTTGCATATGTGTACACCCACATATGTTAGTGCATGTACGTGTAATAGTGGGGGGTTGTTCATACATTAGTATTTTTTCAAAAAACAATTCTCTGAGTACCCCTAAAGTCATTATGTAACCCCAGGGGTGATCCAACCCCCATTCAATGTGGACAACTATCGATTTACTCCCCGGTGTTTAGAGACCAGGATTTGGGTCAAGTATCATATAGATACTTTAAATGCTGATTATTCAGAGGGCGGTGAAAAACATTCGATCGATCCTGGGATAGAATTCACCCCATCGACTGGCGAGGGTTAATGGATGGGCCGCTGATTGTGCTGTATGAGCGGGAGAGAGGCCTGCCAGAACGCCACCGTTTGCAGATGACACAGCAATTTCTACTGATAACATCCCGTGCCTGTTATCTTTCCCGCGGACAGCCAGGTAATGCACACAGAGGGGAAAAGAAGGGATGTAATAAATAAAAAATCAGGCCTGATGCATATCAAAGCGCCTCTGACAGTATCAATATAGAGGTCTCATTATAACAGCCCTGCACGGAGGAAGAGGAGGAGGAGGAGGAACCAGGGTCCAAGGTTTCCAGTGCACATCTATCACACAGACAGCTCATTTAAAACATCTTTAAAATTAAAGTTGCCCCAGTCTCTGCCTCCTTACAAAGAGCAATTGTTTTTTTGACAGCCCAGTGAAATTGCTGGAAGAAAGGTTGAGATGGGGTGGAGGGGGGGGGGGGGGGGGGGGGGGGGGGGGGGATGAAGACAGCGTGCCGGATGAAGAGGAGACCTTCTCTCCTGGAATCTCTCAGCTGCACTTTATGCTATCTGATAGGGGCGAGCAGGTCACATATTTGCGTAAGATAATAGGCTTTTAGACATAACTGCATTAAGATATCGAGCCAAAAGCCTTCAAGGAAAGGTTGGTAATTTAGCATCTGTTGTATTAAAAGATTCTTAACTGCAGCCAAAATAGCCATCTGGCTTTCTAAATAAACCATGAGGAGGGGGGGATCCACGCCAGT
The DNA here is from genome assembly GCA_026745465.1 of Lota lota. Classification (NCBI taxonomy): domain Eukaryota; kingdom Metazoa; phylum Chordata; class Actinopteri; order Gadiformes; family Lotidae; genus Lota; species Lota lota. Next base: position 1,865,523 of record JACYXH010000462.1, read on the forward strand.
CTTCTTTACAGAATAGTAAGTAAGAGCAGAGGGAATGGGCACCCATCCCCTCTGCACACATGGTTTTATTCTTTACTGTACCACTACAGAGGCTATCTATACAGGCTCATATGATGAGAAAGCATTTCTCTAGCACTACAATCTTCACAACAGGAACACCTCAGCCAAGGATCTTTAAGCATAGCAAAGTATTTGTTCAATCTCTTACATTACTTTTAACGCTGTCATTTAAAACAAAATAATGCCATTGACTCTGTGATGGCACACAGAGAGATTAAAAGAGAGACGGCCACTTATGTAAACTGGGTTGCCACAACATACCCACATAATCATTCATGTTTTCTCTGCCCTCTTAATAATCTGTTGAACTAAATGAAATACTTACTGAAGAAAGATGATAACATCTAAATTGTTTTAAAGCAAGAGTTACTTATGCATCTTATTATTGTTTAATAAAACAACACTATCTTAATTTTACTTAAACCCCACTTAAAAAAAACAATCCAGTGTTGTTAATCTAATCCCGTTGATTAACAGATGAGGACCACAACCAATCACAACACTAACTGTGAACAGAGGCGTCTTAGACTATCAAATAGTTTCACAAACATGCAGACACACACACACACACACACACACACACACACACACACACACACACACACACACACACACACACACACACACTAATCCATAAACAGACACACACACACACAAACATTATTTTATACACCTGGTGGACCACAGTTTATTTCGCTTGTTTTGTCCTTCATGTGTAAAAAACGCCACCCAATCTCTTAACGTTTTTAAACTCCAATAATAAACTAAATAGTACGTGGCTAGCTCCCACGGGGACGAGAGACATTCACCATCACTGTGGAAAATGAGAAGATGTGGAGAATGTGAATCAACTCCAGGTATTCCTTCCCTTTGTTTTCCTCAACCTGACGCACGGAGGCAGAACACATCTGAAGCACATCCGTCACTTTGAGGCGCACATCCATGGGGGAGGTCCCGACTCACCCGCCCACCTCGTCAAGACCACCTGCATCTCCCCATCTTCCCCAGACCAAAGGTTGCCGTGGGATACATGCTCTGGGACCGACTTTCCAACATCCATCACCCCCACCTTTCCCTCATCCTGTCACTAGCCTGACAACATAGGAGAGCCTCCCCGCCCATTCCTTCTATACGGGAGGATTTGCTATGTGGTATTAGGGCTGCACAATTAATTGCATATTATCCGAAATTGAGGTTTTTGCCTTAGCAATTAGCTAATCGTGAAAGGCTGCAATTAATGCAGGAAAAATATTTGAATTTGAAAATTTGAATTGCTGTTAAGAGCGCTAGAATCTTGTGTGTCCATGCATGGTCAGAGGAATCACTAAATATATGACATCAAGCAATGTGATTTGGTTGCCAGGTTGGCAAATTTAATCGATCATCTGATAATCCTAAAGAATAATTGCAACCACAATATCAGCCCTACTCTGTATGGGTGCTGGTTTGCTGGTTGTGTGTCGTGTGTCGTGTCCAGTCAGCTGGTTGACCAAGCTGCTAGTGCTAGTGTTGGTCTCTTGATCTGAGAGAGAGCGAGAGAGAGAGCGAGAGAGAGAGAGAGAGAGAGAGAGAGAGAGACCCACCCTCATTAATAAACATGTCCACCAAAATAAAAACAAAATGTTCTCCTGTTTTGTCAATTAAAAAAAAGGATTTGACTCAGATTGGCATTATGGTCTATTCCTGAAATTGATCGAAAAAGGCGTAGGAGGGAAAACCTACCATATTATATTAAACTAACATATGGAAATAATAAATGTGCAGTGAAAATTGGCAATAAAGAAACAGATTTCTTCCCCAAAAGTAGAGGGGTTGAACAGGGCTGCAGTCTCAGCCCCACCCTGTTTAATATTTATATTGATGAATTGGCAAGATCCTTGGAACAATCGGATACACCTGTTTAACATCCACTAGGAAGTTAAAACCTGGCCATTAATGATCTCAGAGACAAGGGAAGAAGGGCTTTTTATGCCATAAAAAAGTCTACTAACTTAGATATACCTATTCCAGTCCGGCTCAAAATGACCAAATCCATTATTGAACGGATTTTACTATATGGTAGTGAAGTGTGGGGTTCTCTTGCAAATCAGGGCTTTGAAAAATGGGACAAACACCCAATCGAAACCCTGCACGCTGTTGTGTTAGAACATTCTTAGAGTACATAGGAACAACACCAACAATAAATGCCGAACTGAATTAGGTAAATTTACCCTTTTATTCAACATCATACAATTCATTAACACCTAAAAGCAGGTGAACCCAACTCCTACCACCATAAAGCCCTCCACTTCCTAGAGGAGAACATAGAGAGGAGTCCCTCAGCCCGCTGGCCCTGAGACTCACCTCCTCTCACAGCAGAAGGCCTCACCGGACAGCCCTCACACAATCTGGCCCAACCAAATTATAGCTCAAGAAAAGGAAAGCTGCATAACTATTGGATTTCTACCACAAAAAATCTAAGCAAACTTCAATGTTATTCGGCTCTAAAAAGACAGTAAACGTTGGCAGACTGTCTGACCGCTGTGTTCAGAAACTGTGGAAGACATTAACTATGTACAGACTCAGTGACCACAGCTTTGCCATAGAGACAGGCAGACCTACCTGCCTAGAGAGGACAGGCTGTGTCAACTCTGCTCACAGACCCAGATGGAGACAGAGGAACATTTCCTGCTACACTGTATGTATAACACCAAAGAACCAAATTATTTCCCAAAATAAATCATAAATACAGATAATTCCATACACTCTCTGAACAAACTAAAATCCAACATTTACTTGGAGAAATACCATCAGTGTTTCAGAAGCAGCTAAATAAATCAGTGCATGTAACAGCATAAGAGAAAAGCAGCAGAACACGAGGTTAGTTAGTCCCTCATAATTTGCCTTTCCTCCACACCTCTTCACATCTTGTTTTATTCAGTATTACTATTATTATTATTTATTTATTTTGTATTTCATTGTATTTTCATTTTATATTGTTTTATTTTGTATTGAATCTGTTTTATTGTTAAATTGTAAACAATACTTGAATCACCTTGATTTGTTTGCTTTGGCAATATAATTTGCATGGCAATAAAGCTAATTTGAATTTGAGAGAGAGAGAGAGAGAGAGAGAGAGAGAGAGAGAGAGAGAGAGAGAGAGAGAGAGAGAGAGAGAAGAGAGAGAGTGAGAGACAGCCAGAGAGAAAGAGAGTGAAGGAGAGCGGGAGAGAGAGACAGAGAGACAGTCAGTCAGACAGACAGGGAGAAGTGTTACAGCAACAAACTGTTATAGTGCTGCCTTGTCTGACAGAGTGACAGGCTAAACCATACGATGGACAGAGCGAGAGAGAGTGTGAATAATGTGTGTATGAATTGGTGAATGTGAGGCACTACTTTGAGTGGCCACAGGTTAATAAAGCACTTTGTAAATTCAGTCCTTTTACCATTGACACCGTGGACATGGCAGACTATGTCCAAACCACCAGCATACACAGAATCAATACTACATTAGTAAAAAGAAGTAGATCTGTAAGGTAGTCAGTAACTAACCAAGTAAGTGAGTGATTCATTAAGTAAATAGTTAAGCACACCATTTTTGAACTGAATCGATATTAGATTACATCGGCAAGTCAATGACGTGAGTACGTAAATAAGTACTACTTTTCAATCCATTACTGAATGGTTCAATAAACCATATTTAACATAAACAAATCATCTATATTTTAACATTTAAAATTCATATTTTTATGAAGTGTTAACGGCAGGGTGAACGCACAGAAAGATTGCACCATCTTGTGTTTCAGCTTGTCTGGTGAGCAGCGGTGGGGAGAGAAATTAGGAATTAAGCGAGGTCTCTATGATTATCCCCCACAGAGGAAGGTCAGCCAATCAATCCGTTGTTGTGGCATGTTGTCCTTCGCGCTAACGCCAGAGCTGCTGTGTCTCAGAACGACAGAGACATTTCAGCATCATTATTATTATTAACTGCTTGTATTCATGCTATAGATCATAGTAACAATGAGCGCAATGGAGAACAGGCGTAGTGACTAATGACTTACACCTTACAGTGATGCTTATGCAGTACTTGGTCTATGAACTGTTATTTTGCTATTTGCAGCTCTAGTAATATTTCAGTGAGGTGATTATTTACAGGGGGGTTGTAATTGGAAAAGTTTACTAGTTTCTGATCTCATTTTATCGTGTCGTTTTGTGATCGATCGATTACCATGAATGAAAGTATGTATTTTGTACCTTAACAGCTGTTCCTTAGCATTTGTTTTACATTAACATTAAGTAATTCAGCAGACACCTTTATCCAAAGCAACTTACAAGTGGGCTGAGTACAATCAAAGAATACCAACAAAATTGGAGTAGCTACAAAAAGGGGTTATGGTGCTGCACCACAAGGTTTATATTAAGTAGGTTACACTGTGGTTCACTATATCTTTGTTTGTAATAGGTCTACTATCGTATATTTATATATATATATAATATATTTCCACATTAGTGGAATAATAAGTGTTTTAAAGTGTTAAATTAAAGATATGTTATGGAAGATAGCTAGAAGGGACATTATTCAGTCTCTCTCTGAAAATCATTTCCACTTAAACTCAAGGTCTACATTATATGGTGTTGATACTCAATGTGTGTTGATACCGCACATTCTCAAATCGCAGCTAGCTGACCGCATACTGTACCAAAATACCAACTCTAGCAACGAGTGACGCTAGTTGCGGGTATTTAGGTTTGCGTTTGGGGCTTTGGAAGACTGGGAAGCATCCTTTTAGTCTACAGTTGTGGCTCTTTTTGCTAAAAATACCTGGTTTGTTTTCATTGTTTGGGATTCGTTTATTTAATTGGACTCTGCCTTTATTTAACTGGGTTATTTCTAACAAGACAACACATTTCATTTGCAAGAAAAACCTCACCAAAATAGTAGCACTGGGACAAGCAATTGATAGAAGAAAAAAAGCCATCAAGAATATTTATTATATGAACCCTTCAGAATAGGGAAACAAAATTGTTCCATGGATACGAAAGAAGACCACTGACGGAAAGTAAAAGCGGTGGGAGCTCTACTTCTGTCTGAGTGCCTACAGAGATACATAGATCCTCTCCACATGGTCCTGGCCCCTGCTGGGATGACACCACTCATAGATCTGCTGGCTAAGGACCGGGACCAGCACAGCAGACTGCTCCTTGATGAACACTTCTTCCTGAGCTTTGGGTAAACTGTGCATTTTAAAATGGCTGCGACCCATTATCCTGTTCAATACTGGGTCAGAGAGTGGGGAGCAGAGTGCACTCAGAGTGGAGGTGTGATGTTGATTAGCTATCCCGAGCAGTTCCGAATTTGATCCTATAGTGACATCACAAGTGGGCATGTCCACCGAGATGTAGGATGGGTAGATCAGCATATCAATCGGTACATAAGCAGATCGGACACTCCTCTTATTACCTTATATATAACTTATATAATGATTTGAAATGCAAAAGCATTTTCATGTATAGGTTCTATCTATCTATTGGTATCTATTGGTTATGTCCAAGGCCTCATCAGAGCTGCAAATAATTGTTTCAGGTGTATTCATGACTGAATTACCCATGGTAATTTAGAGTCCGATTTGATTGAGAACCAATTTGTAAATACAGAGTTGTGTTTTAAAATGAGGCGATCGATTTTAATACTGTACTGGAATTATTATAATAAATTGAACTGACTCTTGTTGTTGTCGCCGCTGTTGTTATAATAAGTAAGACAATAAGTACGGTTGTGCATTTGGTTTTCGTGATGCTGCTGTTACTGATCAGAAAGTGTCTCATTATGATATATCTCTTAACGATATTCTCTTTAACCATCTCTCTCTTATCAATGATCTCATTAAAGTTTCTCCCTGTGATTAAGATATATCTATATATTACATATGTCTCAACAAGAATCTCTTAGATATCTCTTAACCATAATCTTGTTACAGTATCTCTTAAACATTATCTCATTAACATATATCTCTTAACAATAACCTCATTAAAGTAGAGCTCTTAACGAGGACTGCTGGCCAATAGTTCTCTCTGGAGAGATTCATTAGTCAAGAGAACCCTGAACCTTTCAATGTGATAGTGTCATCATGACATCACTGGCAGAGGTCATCCTCCAGTTTCTGACCGGGTCTGATGGGAGGAGGGCAGCTTCCTTCAACACCACTCATCTCCCAACAACCCCCCCCCCCCCCCAACCCTCCCCCCACTCTCATCGTCATCATCTTAAAGCAGGAGAATAATTGTCCTTGAGGAAATTAATTACCTGGTCCTGTGCTGCGTTTCTCTGCGGGAGATGGGGGGAGGGGGGGGGAGTTAATGGAGGCTGAGAAGCTGTCATCTCTTCCTCTACACCTCATCACTCTTTCCTATCCAGCTCTCTCATCTTTCTTGATCCAATCCACCCCTCCTCATCCTTCTCTTCCTCCATCCCTCTCTCATCCATCCATCTCTCCTTTCCCTCCCTCACATCCTTCCTTATCTCTCTCATCCATCTCACTCCTTAACTTTCTGTCTCGCATCTGTCCCTCTTCATCTTTCTCTTCCATATTTTCCTCCATCCCTGTCTCTCTCATCCATTACTCTCTTCTCATCTCTTCCTCTCCTCTTTATTTCTCCTCATCGCTCCTTCACTCACATCCCTCTCCATCATCCCTCTCTCCCAAATCTTAGTTGTGTTTGTGTGTCAGGATTTCTTTTATATATTACAAGGAGCCTTCTAAAGATTAAAAAAAAATTGCATACTGTCCCTTATGCAATTAGTTGTATGCAAAGGTGGAGTCGAGAAATTATTATCTTGGCTATTTGAAAACCTCTATGGTATCTTTAGGTTTGGGATACATGTTCTCCATAATTTGTAATGGTTAGAATGATTAAACAATCATTCTACCCACTCAACCCAGGTGAAATTCCCACCTGTGGTCGTATTAGCTTATATTACAAACATAAATGTACCATTTTGAAAATCAGTTTTTCTGTAAAAAGATATGCTATTGTACCACTTTATCTCAAATGAATTTGTGTGTGATTTGTATCACTTCTTACAAGTGTATTTTTGTTATTGTATATTAACTTATCAATAGTGTAACCCTAATATTGCTATTGTTTACATTTGTGGCAGCCTTGTTCACAGAAAATGCAGGCAAAGTAGGCACAACAAAGTGATTTTGACAAATTAAAATTTATATTTTAATGAAGCCAGGAGAGACAGTTATGATTGTTCGATCACCCAGACATGTCTTGTCCTTTAAATGTTTTTATTCATCGAATAACTTGTTTTTCCACCTTGTATTTCTCCCATGTGTTCTGGATTTAGTCAGACACATCTAATGTAGGAAGAAAAACCCAGCAGCTCTTTTGAACTCCTAGTTATCAAAGCCGTGTGTCATCTCTGTCCTACGTGACCTTTAGCACTAAGCCACCCTGACTCCCTCAGCCACACTTTACCCAGAGTTCTCATCCACACGCATGTGATGGAAGGTTCCAAAAGGCCAAGTAATGTTTAAGTGGCATTTGGATGACATTTTTTGGCCTGTTTAACCTTTGGTGAGGTTCAAATGTTGTCCAACTGTTGCATCCCATCGTAGAACTGTACAATTCCCTTCCACTTCCTCCACTGGTTTTCTCTCTCTCTCTCTCTCTCTCTCTCTCTCTCTCTCTCTCTCTCTCTCTCTCTCTCTCTCTCTCTCTCTTTAATGTATTTAATGTATGTGCCCACTGTCTCTGAATGTTTTTAAAGGATAGCAAAAAGAATCAACCTGGACCTTATTTTCCCATCATCTTGGGTCTAAGAGACTAATGCAGACAATTGTTTTTTTTAATCTGTCCAGTATAGAGCAAGAGCAACTCAGCCATTGCAGTCGTAAAACGGGTTGCAATGTAACCCTGCGGGGCAATAGCACCCCGTCAATAGACATCTGCTAAAAGTGCTTGTTTGTGGCACTGACAGGCTCAGAAGGTTTGGCATGGTGTCTGACATAGATGAGTATCGATAAGCTCCGACATTCTGGTTCTGCTATCTGGAGTGGAGAAATAAGGAAAATATGTTTTCTATTAACTAAGGCTAAATTAACTTTGTAATAGTTATATATCTTAAACATATCGTTAAAATATATTTCCACTATTCCTGAGTCACCCCCGACATTAAAACTAAATTAAAAAGAGAAAACAATTTCCTCTGTTTCTGTCTTCTGTGTGGGGCCAGCAGCCGCTGCCTTCCCTCACATGGAGAAAATACGTGTCCATTCCATTCTTATTCGGGATCACGACCATCTGTTCATGATCAACATCATCCGTCGTTGTGTTTACATTTAAGGGCTGTAGGTAAGATTTAAGGCCCATTATTTATTTGTAATGGAATAGCCAGCCATTAGCTTTAGTGAGTGAAATGCGCTGTAAGAATATATGTTCCCAGTTGTTCTGTATTCTTAAGCAGCCTCACAGGCTAAGCAGCTTGGTGAACTCTTAGTTTTAGAGACCTGGATTTTCATTTCATAATTTCTAGTCAGTCTGGGGTGATTAGTTCAGAACTCAGGGGGTTGAGGGAAGTTAAACATTGAGGATCATATCAAACGGAGGATTAATTGAGAAGCACTGAGTTTTGTGACAGCGAGTTTTTGTCTGCTTCTGTATTTGTTTTCATTTTCATTTTTCGATTAAGGAGCATTAATTGTTGGTTTCCTTAATCACAAAGTCACAAAGCCCCACTCTACGTACACCGATGTTGCACTCCCGCACGCGCACACACACACACACATACAATCTGGTGGACAAGAGCTTATTTCACCCTGCTTTGTCCAAATCTCAAAGTCACTTACGTTTGAGAACCATGTTCTTAAAGAAGATTGTATTTTAAGAAGCATGTTTTTATAATGCCAGTAATAAGCAAAAGGGATCAGGGGTAGGCTATCTCGCTCGCTGTTCCACCAGTATCAGTTTCAGCTCCCATGGGGACGAAACTGTGGATAGGGAGAAGATCTGGAGGGTGTGAGTCATCTCCAGGTAATCCTTCCTTTTGTTGTCCTCCCCGGGTTGAAGGCGGAACACATCTGAAGCACATCTGTCTCTTTGAAGCGCACACCCATGGGGGAGGTCGCGACTCACCCTCCCACCTCCCATATATATATATACACACGCACACACACACATATACATATATATACACACATATACATATATATATATATATACATTTATATACATATATATACACACACACATATATATATTATATATATATATATCATTCAGGTGCATTATTGATGAAAGCCTGGAGTTCCTGGAAGTGCGTATGAATAAGTAACATTAGTTTTGGTGTCAGCGTGTCGTCCAATTGAGTGTCAGGAAGCTGTTATTCCTGGCAGAGATGGCAGGGGGAGGAGTTTTCTCGGCAGCACTGCAGCATGTGTTGGTGGTGGCCTCCATCATCGGGGACGGGCTGCGACCCCGTGTCATGTCCTCCTCTCTGGATGGATTGGGAGGTGCCAGAGCTGCACTCCCAGAGGCCGCTTTCAAGGAGACATGGACATGTCCGGAAGCCTTTCTCTCTCTGTCATTTATTCCATTCCCTTCTGTGCCGGATGCTGGAATACATATGTGTTTTTTATATTGTATCCAGGGTGGTAATTGAGTTGAGCTGAAGGATATGAAGTTTGTTGAGGGCACAGCTGAGATTCTGTTCTGTATAAGACCTCTGTGATGTTTTCATCCACAACCTTCCTATCATCTCCTCTGCTTTCCTTTCCACTCCCCTCCACTCTTCTCCTTTTTTCTTCTCATCTTCACTCCACTCTTCTCCTCTCTTTCCTAATCCTTTCATTACTCTTTCTTCTGGTCCCCTCTCACCTTCACACTTTCTTTTCTTTCCTTTCATCTCCTGTCCTTTCCTTCTCTCTGGATCACTATTAATAACAAATAGTCAGTTACAGTTAGAAGAAGGAAGGCCACCCTTGCTAGCTGTCTTAATGACCTTCCACTCTCTATTCCTAACCAGTATATTCACACTGAGTATATTAACAGACTGTACATGTTATCTTAGGTCCATCAAAATGGTAATTCGTATCTAACCTGATCATGGACATCTTGTAAACCATTTTCTGACCCTAGAGCATTTAAGGTAATGTTTTCTTGTCCACCCCCCCCCCCCCCCCCCTCCTTATATCGTGATATCAGTACACTTATTATCATGAAGCCAATTAGAAGGGCGAGGTAATCATGTGTAAGTAGCTTCAATTACCTTGTTGTGGTGTGTAGTGTTTGGGGCATGGCCATGGCGCTGGTGACTTGATTACAGAAGTGGTTATTCTGCCATGTTAAACATAAGTCCTCTGATATGCACTATAACCTCATGTTTGTACAAATCTCTTTTCTCTCGTTATGCTTGATACACACCAGACGATTTTTCAAATTCAGAAAACTTGATATACAACGACACACTTAACAATAGATGGGGCTACATTTGACTATTTTGGTCATTAAGAATGTGGAAGGCAATGATTTGCCAACACAGCACACCAAACACTAACCAATTCCTTTCCTCAACAACCCAGTACTGATTCTCAATACCAGAACTCGCGCAAATCACATAAACGTGATTCTAATGTAAAGAGACATGGCGGACGGCTGCCATGCTATGCTAGCTTTTGAACTCCTTTTTACCATAACATCTTAAAGAACAACTAAAGAACTATGGAAAACGTTATGGAGAAGGTGTGAAAATGGACTGTATATGTTGCAGCAGGAGGTGGACAAATCCACACTTTAGCCTTTACCACAATGCCTTCTGTTGTGATTACCGGTGGAACTTGCCTCAAAGGTTAGACCTTACTACATACGAGTAAAGTAAGTACTACAAGCGTGAACTACACCAAATAAATACTTTTTTGAGGGTGAATGTTGACTATTGCTAGTGCTTCTCCTACATCACAATCTTCTCTCGAATGCAGCAAGCAGCTTCTAATAGAGATTCATGAGATTTAGGACATGATGCCATCTTCAAGTCCTTCCAACCGAGCGTGAACGCTTCCCCAAATCAGAATCTAAGTTGTGTTACATGCACAAATGAGCACGATTCGTGATGTCACAAATGGGTGGCATCTATAACGGTCCAGTGAGCACAGATATGCAAAATACTTTAGTACAAATTTTACGTCTAGTAAATGTGGAGGCGTTTCTAATTTGCATAATCGTTTTCGCTCACCTCAGTAAAAATAATGGTGGACAGCTGCCTTCAGTATAGTGTATTGAACTAAAAAACACAGTGGTAAAGACCAATATATTACTACATAAATACAAAAAAATTATAAATAAATTATACCATTTCGGTTTCATATCCATTACATTTGCAGACATTTCCCAAGGATAATTCCCTATGGATAATTATAACGCTAATAACACTTAATTGTGAAGCAGTTTGAATTTGCAACAGCATGGTATCTGCATCTAGTTGTGTTCCATTTGGTAGCTTTTTCAGCTGTTTGGACCATTTGAGCAGAATTATTTCTGGGATTTAAATATGTGTGGATTTAACAAAAATGCTTGCTTTCTCTCTTTCCGAACTTCCAAAAAGATCTGAATGACACGCAGAGTTGCGGTGGGACAATGAATAGTTCAAGTAGCTGTGGTCACAAAGTATAATAACTTGTCGCTTTCCTCTCAGCACTCGAAAGAGACTCTAGTGATGAATGAATGAACGTGACTCTTATGATGGATGAATGAAAGAGACTAATGATGAATAAATGAGAGACTAGTGACAAATGAATGACAGAGATTATATTGATGAATGAATGAAAAAGACTAGTGATGAATTGAAGAAAGAGACTAGTGATGAATGGATGAAAGAGACAAGTGATGCCTAGATGAAAGGGATTAGTGATGAATGGATGTTACAAAGTGTTCCTGGACAGAGAGAGCTCTGCAGATAACTGTTGATGATATCCCTCACTCACAACACTGGGGTCGTCGGGGCAGAACAAAGCGTGCAACCAACTTTTGTTCTATGTCCTATGGGAAGACAGCAATGCCTTCTTGAAAGCCATGCAAATTGATTAACAATATTAGTAATGGTCACGGGAGATGGAACAATAACAATAATTATTCATAATGCACTTAGTTCAAACCTTAAAAGTGCCCCTTCTTTACGGTTCTGCAGTGCATCTCAACACAGAGCGGCTCTCTTAAAAGCAGACGTATGAATTAAATGGCCCACACCCCAGAAAAAAAGATGGTCTTGTTACAGAGGTGCCGTATAGAAATGAGAAAAAAGTAATGAGCCAATATCTTCATTACTTAGAACCAGGAATTGGCTTTGAAAATCTAATTAAACCTTAGAAAGGTTCCCCCGTTCTCTTTATGTTTTTGCATAATACACAGCACTGCTCTGCTTTGATTGCCAATTTTCCTGCATTATCATAGCATAATTCCTCAGCTACTTTGGAACAATACTTGTGGAAAGTTGTAGTTTGTCTTTACATTACACCACCTCATATAGACAAACACTTCCTATAGTGTTACATTATATAACCGAATGAGTGCTACAGTGCAGTCATGTTGTGGAGGTATGTCTACTCATTTTTATGCTTGTTTTCTATGACTTTTAATTTATGTGGTGTCACCAAAGCATTCACAAAAACCATGAAGAGTAGACATATATATATATATATATATAGATATAGTATATGTACGTGTACATATGTGTATATATCTACATACTAACTTCTACAGTTTAAGTTAGAAGTTAGTTCAAGGTGCTCATTTTGACATGTTGCTCTACCAAGATTTGAATCAAACTAAAAGGTTATGTGATATGATAACTGCTTGGATTTCAGCCTGTCTAATTATCTAACAAGCTGCATTCAGTGGATCCAATAAAACCCCATAAGCTAATATCCTTCTAACACTCATTAACAATTTCATTTCAAGAGATTCTATTTCAGCCCTAATTACAAATATGACAATTAGACAATATGAAATGCTGAGCCCTTCGAAGCAGCCAGTTTGTAATATAACTTCAATAGAGACATGATATCGGTGCATATTAGACATAATCTCTCATCAATACGTGATTGGCCCCACTGTGTGGAGTGCTCCACACCGATAGCTTCTTTGAAGACCCATCAGTGATTCTGATCACAGCAGTTGGTCGATGGAAAATTCATGACCGCACTGTTAACCACTTAAATCTGAAATGTGGTAATGTTCACCATTATAGACACAGAGTGAATAGACACTGCCATTAAAATATACTAAACTGCCAGCACAGCAATTCATCAATTAAAATATGCTAGGATTGATTTGGAGAAATCCTTGTATTAGCCTTGTTCTCATGATACCCATCTCGTATTTGTTTGTTCAATTTCACAAAATGTATGATCACAATCCGAACAGGAAATTGAAAAGAAGGGAATGAAATTAATGTGATGGTTTCAAATGAATGACGGTGTTAAGACGACGAGAACTAAAGGAACATGCAAAGTTAGGATGACACGCTGTACACTGTTCATTTATTTAATCTTTGCCATCTTTAATAATAGCAGATCTATAAAAGATTTCAAACATATTTCAATAGCATCTGTAACACTTTAAAATGTAGGTCAAATTGCTTTAAAAAAATATTGTTAAAAAGTGTAGGTGGAAATTAATGACAAGGATGAAACTAAAACAATTGACAAATGATTCAAATCTAGATACAATCTAAATAAATAAAAAACGGTTGTAGAATCTAAATATTTCTGTAGTGTTTGCAAGGCCTATATGTGGATAACAGATGGACAGACAGACTGACAGGGTAGCACCTACAGTGTTACTTTCAGTACTGTTCAAAATGTCTGGTTTGCTGAGACATCTGAAAGATCAAAACAATGGTAGTTAACCGTCAGAGCACCCAGTTAATGGTTAGCCCTGAGTCCATTCTATCCTTGAGGCATTCGTCTCATCCCTCTTTTACCAGGAAGACAATCTCTTTCCAACTAAAATACTCACACACTAGCACTATTTACTATTTATAATAATATTAATATTATAATGTATTTATATAACGCTTTTCTAAATACTTTAAGACACTTCACATAATACAATATAAAATATGATAGTAAAATATATGAATCACAATAAAACATTTAAAATCAACAATTTAAGAGTCAGAAAGAGGGATAGAGAGGTGAAGAGAGTTTGGTATTTAAACTAATTTAGCAGCTGATTTTACTATTCAAAAGATCTGACAGTGATTCTGTTATTATATGATTTTATTAGTTGCTTTGTTTTTTTGTCATTAAGGAGATGATATGAGTTACGGCATCTTGTGCAAGGACACCTACAGGACAATGGGGTTCGAACCAAGAACCTTCCACCTTAACATCAACTGCTCTAACATAATAATATTTAAGTAGTCTGAGAAAACATGTACACATTGTATGCTAAAGGTAATTCAGGTAGTTTATTAGTGACATTTGAAGTTGTTAGTAGTATAGCATACTTCAGTTCTTATATAGCTTGACATTAGCACATCGTAGCATTACCATTATTAGAATCTAAAATCCCACTGCGTATGTGTTACAGTTGACGGCCCATACTGTATGTGTGAGAGAGAGAGAGAGGGAGGGAGAGTGAGAGAAAATATGTTGGAGAGAGCAAATACATTAAAGGATAAATTTGGTATTTTTCAACCTGCCTCTTATTTTCCAATCATTTTGGGTATAAGTGACTAATGCCGACGGCAATATTTTGAATTGGTCCAGTATTGAACAAGAATGCTTCAGCCAATAGAGCTGCAACATGAGCTGCAGTATAACCTGTGGTGCAAGAGCCCCCTGTCAATATACATCCTCTAAAAGTGCTTGTTTTTGCCACTGACAGGCTAAGAGTGTTATTATACTGTATGTGTCTACCGACATTAGGAATGGGTATCGAAACCCGGTATTAAACAGGCCCCGGGGCAAAATTATTATTGACGTATTATTGATAAACTCCGACGTCCTGGTTCTGCTATCGGTATTGGAAAATGTTATCCTAGCCTAAATTAATAGAAAATATATTTCCTGGACCAATCACTTACTAAATGAATTGAAGATATTTCTTTATTTATAATTTATTTATAATTTATAAATATTTATATAAGAAGTCATTGCTATGACTTCAACCAATTACTTTTAACTTTATACTGTGGAAGGCTTGCTTTCCAAATGATTTAATGTTTCATTGAAAAACTGTTCTTCCTTCAACAATTTCCTGTTTTATATTTTCAAAGCTTTTATTAATAATTAATTTGTTATTTGAAGAAGAACTTCTATTGTCGTTCATTAGAGGGCTTAATGAGGACCTCTGAGAGCACATGCTAGTGACTTTTCATTTGAAATATATCGCTTATGACTTGTATCAACTATTTTATATACTCATACATAATATACTGTTATCATCTAAACCGACATACGTGCATGCACGCACACAGACAAATCTATATAAATACATTCTAAATTCCGTTGTGAAACAGGAGAATTTTTTTATTTTTCTATTCACCACCTAAACTTATAAAAGAATTCCGGGAGTGTGTCTGGGTTAATACCGAGGTAGTAAACTTCCACAAGAACACACTGTCTGCATGATCCAGAATACAGAGTGTAAAAAAGTGCCTCTACGTTTCCCCCCTAACCTGACCCAGCAGCTGTCAACGAAGCAGCAGAGGGACATAGACAAGGACTGGAGGAGTGGTGGAGCGAGGTGGTAGAGAGACATAGAAAAGCACTGGAGGAGTGGAGTGGGTCCTTAGTTCTGGTCTGGTGTGTGTAGCAGTAGTTTGGTATTAAAGGCGGGATCATGAAGGGGAGGTGGGTGGTTGGGTGTTGAGTGGTTGTGGTGGGGGGTGCAGGATCCAACAGGCTGAGATTTCTACTGCCACTACTCCATCTAGACTTTAGTCAACCAAGCGCACAAGCTAATCCAGCTAGCTGTGGGTCTCAAGAGGTACACGCCAGCGTCCACCAAACACTTTATAATGAGCCTCCCAAGCGCTTTCTATCCCACATCGGCACGGCAATACGGGCCACTTTCTGATTTAAAACCTGTAGGTGTCATTTGAATAATGTGTGAATGTTATCGTAATGGAGTCTATGGGTATGTTCGGTAATTGTTAGTTTATGAATCTAATTTGTCTTGAAAGTACTGGATTCCCAAAAGCATATAAATATTAATGTCTTCATTCTGAATACGCACTTATTGTGAAATACAGCCTAATTAGTAAAAACACCTCACTCAAATCCAAATGGCTTTCATTTGTATGTGCTGGTTCTTTTAATTTGTGCATAATTATACAAACACGTGTTCCCTAACTGCAACGGGAAAACCTTAATGTGCAAGGGATTCGTTTTTAAATATATTGTATAAAACAGTACATTGCCATCCCATGACATTCCAATGACTATTAAACGTCCTGCGCTGTAGGAAGGAAGCAATAAAGAGAGGAGAAACAGAGCAGACAGTCGTGTGATCGTAGTGTGAGTCCATCTGTAGCCGAGGATTCACTCGATGCTAGTTTTAATCCATGCCCTGCCTTCACTCAACTGTGACCACCTCCACCACCATTATCCACTGTCATTAATCTTTAACAGCTCTGCTGCCTCGCTCTACCTCTCTCTCTCTCTCCCGCTCTTTCTTTCACTCTATCCACCTCTATCTACCCACCTCTATCTATCTTTCTACCTTTCTAATTCTAGTTTCCTCACTCCATCTTTCTCTACCTCACTCTCTCTCTATCACTCTCCCTCTCCATCACTCTCACTTTCCCTCTCTCTCTGTTGATCCTCTTTCTCCATCTTTCTCACTCCCTGTCTGTCTGTCATACTTGTTCTTCATTGCGCTCTCCATCCTCCTCTCCGTTGCTAGGTATTTACCTCTCTCGCTCTCTCTGTCTCCATTTATTCTCATAAGGTCTGTTTTCTCTTTCACTACATCTCAGTCTGTTTTACTATTTATCTCCAGCTTTTCTCACTCGCATGCATGCACAGACAGACACACACACACACACACCTCTCTTTCTGACTGCCTCTTTTTATTCTCTTTGGTTTAACTATTGTTATCTCTCTTGCATACACACACAGATGGGGGGGGAAGCCCCCCATCTTCTGTCTCTCTCTCGACCTCTCTCTCTCAGTATGTCAGTATGTATCTATGTAACTCGTCCTCAAAGCTGGGTCATCTGAGGCTAGCCAGACGTTCTTTTGCGGCAAGGATTTTAATAAACCTTCTGGACATAATATAATAATATAACATAACATAACGAGCATCACCAGTGTATATACGGGAAGAAGCGTGGGTCCGGAGCCCAGTGATAATCCTAGCATGCAACAGTTCCTCGTGGATTACTCAATAATGCATCAAAAGCCACGCGGCCTCCAGAGGAAGGCAGCCGTAATCAAAAAGTAACTTAGGCTTTCATAATAGAGCCCTATAAATAACTGGGGAGCAGGAATGAGGACATTCAAATGGATGAGCCAGGATTCAGACCCCCACAAAGTAGAAAGAGAGATGGAGAGAGGGACAGAGAGAGTGGGAGATGGAGAGCGACAGAGAGAGGGGTGTTGACAGATAGAGAGAGAGAGGAAAAGAGAAAGCAAGTGGGTGCGGGAAAGAGGTGAAGAGGGAGAAAGATGACAGATTGAGAGAGGGAGTGGGAGAGGGATAGATAGCGGTAGAGGGAGATGGAGAAAGGGAGTGGGAGGGAGAGATTGACAAATAGAGAGAGAGGGAGAGAGGTGGTGTATTACTTAACATAACAAACTGGTGAAGACATAGGTTGGGCAGATCATTAAATTCACAATCTTGCAGTATTCAAATTTGCCTCCATGCATTTTCATACTAATTTGAATTACTCAAATATAATGGTTGTTATCAAGTTATCTCAATGGGCTGTATCTCACGTTGGGATCAGATGTGCAAAAGTTAACCTCTAGGTAGGTCGAAAAAACATTTCAAGTGAAAGGTTTAGGACAAACTGTTGTATCTACCAGTACATTTGAAATATTTTAATTTAAACTCTTAAATGGGTAAAAACCCTACAAAAGTATTTTTCTATGGTCAAAGATTGGTTTCTTTATTCTTTTTTTGTTTGGAAGAAAACACTGAAAAGTATGAAGGAATTTAAAATTGTATTAGAAATAGTTTATTGTTTTCTTGTTTGTTCAAGTGTTCATTTCTTAATCTCAGAAGAACAGTGTCTCAACAATTCAGACCAAAAATGTAGAAACGTGTTGACGTGAATGTATTCACAGTCCAACAGTACAACTGCTATTCATTTTTATATTTATATGAGTCATGAAGCTATATACCTCAAACTACACTAATACTATACCACTAATACACCTGGTGGTTGTTCTTCAAAGGCAAACAATTAATCTACTTAAAATTAGAAAAACTGTTCAAAATATGGATGTGTAAACACACACACACATACACACACACTTTGCTCTGCAGTGCAACGTCTATCTAGAGCCCATACCGTTTTTCTATTGAATATGTTAAGAACTGAAAACGGAACAGAGCATTTTTGTGTGAAGCTTTACAATATTTCCACCGTGCAACAGATCTGTCAATCAAAGATTCAAAGCATTCTACAGCAAAGTCAGTATGAGGATAACAGCTACGTGAGGCTTATTC
Source organism: Lota lota (assembly GCA_026745465.1). NCBI lineage: Eukaryota > Metazoa > Chordata > Actinopteri > Gadiformes > Lotidae > Lota > Lota lota. Next base: position 1,884,243 of record JACYXH010000462.1, read on the forward strand.
ATTATTTGAAGAGAGCAGAGTTTTGAGTACTATACAGGTAGCATTAAACCAAGCCTGTTGTTGACAACTGATTAAATACAATGGATGGTCTATTTGAGCCTCTATGCACAGTTGAGTGAAGAGAGTCAGGACGGTGGGTTGAAGAAGAGAGGGATTGACACGCAGCACAGGACAGCAGGTGGGATTCTAACCTGTGGTCTCTACAGGGCGCCTTGCCCGATGTGGTTAGCACACTAGTCGGCTGAGCCATGAGCCACCTCCGACAGTTCTACATGAGACCAAACACGTAACACACTATCAAACACCTGTTACCAAACACATAACACTATCAAACACGTGTTGCCAAACACATAACACACTATCAAACACGTGTTACCAAACACATAACACTATCAAACACGTGTTACCAAACACATAACACTATCAAACACGTGTTACCAAACACATAACACACTATCAAACACGTGTTACCAAATACATAACACACTATCAAACACATGTGACCAAACACATTACACACTATCAAACACGTGTTACCAAACATGTAACACACTATCAAACACATGTTACCAAACACATAACACTATTAAACACGTGTTACCAAACATGTAACACACTATAAAACACGTGTTACCAAACACATAACACTATCAAACACGTGTTACCAAACACGTAACAAACTAACACATATGACCAAACATGTTACACACTATCAAACACGTGTTACCAAACACATAACACTATCAAACACATGTGACCAAACACGTAACACTCTATCAAACACATGTGACCAAACACGTTACACACTATCAAACACGTGTTACCAAACATGTAACACACTATCAAACACATGTGACCAAACATGCAACACACTATCAAACACGTGTTACCAAACACATAACACTATCAAACATGTGTTACCAAACACATAACACACTATCAAACACGTGTTACCAAACACATAACACTATCAAACACGTGTTACCAAACACATAACACTATCAAACACGTGTTGCCAAACATATAACACGTGTTGTACTGCCCTTGCAGCACATTCTCTTGTGCGAAGCTGACAGCCAGTTAACATTTAAAAGTCGTCCAATAAAGACACAAGGCTTGACCTTTCTTGTATTTACTTTAGTCTTGTTACTTATTTTGATAACACTTTTGTTATTTGTAAAATTGAAACATTACAGAGAAAATAACAAATCAGTAAACAAACAATAACGTATTCATAAAGACAGTAATTAGTACAGCTCAACTACCGCAACAGTTACGAGTCACGTCAACCAGTTAACAGAGATAACCACTGCTGCAATGGCAGCAGTGGTTGATAATTAGTGTTGATAATTATTCACACAATACTCACAGACAAATAGTATCCAAGGCAGAAGCGTATCAAAAACACACACAACATGTATCTAGCGCTGTTTGTCTGTGCACCCCTGAAAATACTCCGGACAACAAACTCTTCTGATCAAATTGGCCACGCCCACCTAGACTGCCAACAGAGCCAGCAGAGGATTTAGGAAGACGCACAGAGCCTTCAGTTTAACTAAACTTTGAAAGCAGCACACGTGTTACCAAACATGTAACATGCTACCAAACATGTGTTCCTAAATACGTAACACACTACCAAACGTGTTACCAAACATATAACACACTCCCAAACAAGTGTTACCAAACACCAACACACTAGCAAACATCAAACATGTAACACGTAACCAAAAACGTAACATGTGAGAGTCAAACGAGAGACGGGAGATGGGTGTTGAGAATGTCGGTCCTACCGTCAAACTTCTGGTGCTTGGAGAAGAAGGAGGTCCTCATGTTGTGGCTGCTGCTCTCCATCAGGTCCTCAAAGGTGTGCTTACTGAGCAGGCTCAGCTCCTCCTCCATCTCTGCCGTGCAGCAGGTGGTACCCTGAGACGCACACATCCGCAGGTGCACACCTGAATGAGAGACAGGTAGGGAGAGAGAGAGTGGTGGGGAGAGAGACAGGTAGGGAGAGAGAGGAGTAGGGAGAGCGAGAGAGGGGGGGTAGGGAGAGAAAGAGAGGTAGGGAGAGAGGAGTAGGGAGAGAGAGAGAGAGAGAGATAGAGAGAGAGAGAGAGAGAGAGAGAGAGAGAGAGAGAGAGAGAAAGAGGTAGGGAGAGAGCGGTGAGGAGAGAGAGAGGTAGGGAGAGAGGGGTAGGGAGAGAGAGAGGGAGAGAGATAGTGAGCGAGAGGCAGACAGAGACAGAGAGAGATAAGGAGAGACAGACAGACAGGAGGAGAGAGTTATTTCAGTGAAACATAGATTACTATTCTGCCCGAGGAATCGTGTTTCCACAACTCTTTGAGTAATTTATTATCAGTGTTAGTAAAACCCGCTGAAATAAAACTGTTTGGGTACGCTAGTCTTGAAGCTTAACACATATTAATTTATGACTCTTCTCAATGAATTATATCTAAAAGAGTTTCTCTATTCCAAGATATTAAGAAACTACAGGCATCGTCTTCCAGTAGAAAGGTCATACTGGGATGAGTTTTGAGTCTGTCCCTTGACTTTGGGACAGCATGTCCTTCCCCACCATTTATTAAGTACTACAATATTCAAACAATAAAACAGGTCTCTTTTAAAGGTGATTTACATTCAATTCTGAATATGAGACAGACTTTGGGTGTTTTTTTGTCCAGTTATATTTTCTGCACATTATATGATAATGCGACGAGAATACTGAGGTAACTTTATCGTGTAGGAGTTGGTTCATGTGTTATTTCCAGTCAATCAGTAAAACTTTTTCTGCTGTATTTTGACAAAGTTCATGCAGGAACACAACGTGTGACATAAACACAAACATCAACAATTTCCAAAAACAGCACATTTCTCATCTGGGAATGACTAAGTATTTTACATTCCAAATGTCCTGCAGATGATGGGAACGCTGCGACTCGCGTCTATCTGTCTAAACTGGGGATGTTTCCCAAACAGTGAGTGCCTCCTATAGGGCGATGGCTTGGGAATAACAACTAACCCTGACCTTTATAGCGTGAATACCCAAGGTGGTCCATTTATAGTCCGCACAAACACTTGCACTGTCACCATGTTTCCTGCTTATACCAAGCAGGACATGATGGGGCCCAGAGTGGAGAGGTAGATGACACTCTTGTACCAGGGGTTACATCGCAAAGGTCACCAAAGGTTTGATGCGCCGCGCAGAATCCCAAAAATACCAATAAGCGATAGCCTCAACGCAAATAGCAATTATGCGCAATTACATATATATATAGATATATATAAATGTAAAATATAAAAGTAAAAAAGATAAGTAAATATAATCTCTCCATAATCAATCGTCTAAACGTGGAGCAAGAGGAGAAAGCATCTTGTGGATGAAGATGCATGTGAAGCATGTGACGGCCAAGCCTGTATCGCACCAGTGGTGTGATCAATTAGGAAAGGAGAAATTAGATAAATCAGAAGCAATCACAATACAATATATCATATCATTCAGGGAGGTGGAATATGAAGGACAGAATGCATCTTTCATACTAGTGTCTAGTAATAATAATAATAGTTAATATTTCCCTAGTGGTGCATGGAGTGCAGAATAGCACAGGACTCACAGGGCTTTAGTGGTTATTATTAGCATGAAGTATCTACTGCTGGGCCTATTTTAAGTCCTGCCTTAACAAGGTAATTTAACTGTGGGATAGCGCTGCAGGGCTACACGATGGATGGAGGATACAGCATAGCAGTTAGCATAGCAGCAAGCAAGGCGGTTAGTGTAGGAGTTAGCATGGCAGTGAAATATGATCAATAAAGTATCCATGTATCTGTCCATGTTTATCTATCAATCCATCCAGCCCTCCATCCATCCCTCCCTTTCTTTCTATCCATTTATCATATATCCACCTAGCCCTCTGGGTAATGTAGTCCTATTAACAACATGGGGGAGAACAGGGAAAATAACCCTGAGATGAGGTCACACAGTGACCTCAAGAGATGAAAGCAAGCTGAGGTTAGAGTTGCAATAGCCGTGAGCTTTGGCAAGGATGATGTATTAGCGAGGCTGCGGGACATCACGAGGACGTGCTGACACTGTAAATTATTCCTGATCCTTAATCAGTCCTGAGAGAGGCCCATCCCACCGCACAGATATAACGAACCACACAATTAACAGTTCAGCGCCAGCCCGCAGCAATCTCCTGGGCAATAAACACCACTAGATCATAAAGCCTTCGGCCAACACGATGGCGTGAGGTGCCACACCAGTTTGGTTCAGTAATACTTTCAGACAAACAACCTTCATGGAGATGGAAATGGATGCAGTAAAGATATGCTGTATGGTTTGGTTATCCTTAGAGCAGTCTCGGGTGATTTCTGACACAGAGCTAGATGACAGGAAGTGGTCGATGCTTGTTATTGTTGCTTTGATTATCATGACCCTGATCTGAGGAGAGCATCATCAGAAAATTAACCATCTATTTGTTCTGTTTGTTTCTGTTTGTTCATGTAGTGTTCGCTATGCGTTGCACAACACAAACTACTACTACAACTGTTATTACTACTACTCCTTCTACTACTACTACGACTACTACTACAACTAATCTAAACTACAAGACAAGAACAACATGGTCGAGATGATGTTGTTCGAAGTGGAGCTCTCGGTTCATCCAACAGATGGAGAGATTTATATCTGCAGGGCCTCCACTCAGCATTGCTAATGTCATACTCTGTATCTGCTGCTTTCCCTGCTTTTAATATTTAATATTTGTTAACAAGAAAACATTTTTTTCCTTTGAAAGACCTTTCAAAACAAAATATCCCCAATTGACAAATATAATATGAGTCACTGCTAACGGAAGTTTTAAACTAAGTTGTCATTTTGACTGCATAGCACCAGATCACAGCTCCCCTCTGAAGCCAGGTTCAGCCTGCGCAGCGCCAGGGCCCATGTCTTTGGCAGTGGGAGGAGAACAGAGACCTCTAGATGCTGTAGTCGTAGAAAGGGAAAATATTCACACTTGACTGGTTTGCTTCAAGGGTGTATATGTTCATCCGCTGGAATTTCACGACTGGTTTTCCTCTTAGGGGGCCTACAGAAGTTCTTTCAGAGTACTATATATATTTAATTATTTATATATATATATATTTAAGACTCTTAGTTGTGATTTCATGAGGAAACACAAGCGATGGATGCTTCAACTGGAAGGGGTAAGTGAAGACTTCCATCTCACCCACTAACAAGGTTTTGTCACGGAGTGTAATAGTAGCATGGCGGCACAATACAATTTGCATAAAGCCCGGGAACTCCTATTGGCTATGCTGTCACATATATTATGATGTCTTTCTGATGTCAACCCTCAGAACCTCAGAAGAGATGCTGTTACGTTTGAGGTGAGCATCTCTGTATTCTGGAAGCTACTAGAGAAACGTATTCACAGACCTGAGTAGAAATGTTAGAGATGATGGTGATGATGTCATGAGGTTACAGCGACTTAATAGGGACACACACACATACGCACACATACGCAAATACCCACGCAGACACACACTTAAAGGCTTATTTAGGCAATTATGTTAATCTAAAAAATCTCAAATGATTGTTCTGTATCTTGTTCTGTATCTTGTTGTTACTATGAGCTTCCATCTGGGCACCATTTAGCTCCAATCCATCCCTACAACTTCCCTCTCAAGGTTTCTCCTCCTTTTTCAATGCTGTGTTCAGGTGAGGTTTTCTATCTTTTTCTACTCCACATCTTTCCTTCCCAGCCCATTGATTTCCTGTAACATTATTGGATAAGTGGATAACTACAGTGTCACAACGTGCCCAGGAAGCCCTAAAGAAAGGGGGAACATGGGAGATCATTTGGACGGGTAAATAATACGGACAAGAGACCAGTAGGAGGGCTTTCTTGTTTAATGTGAAGCGCCCGAATACTCCCATTACTTCTCACTGTCCGACGGCACCAATGGTTTTTAATTTCCATTTATTTTCCCTAAACTGACATTCCTTAGAGATGGCTTCAATATTTAATGTCTTCTGTAATAACACATTCCAGAGGTGTTAGGCATAATTTCCCCAAAAGATATATCATCTTTTCCTAACAGCCAGTCTCTCGGTTTTCTTAGATATGGTAAGTTCTTCGAGAGGCAGTGCGGGGTTGTGTAAATTTATCATGGTGGTATATCCTGCTCCTCTTGTAACATTATTTTCACATTTATTTGTCTGTATAATTCTCTGACACCATCTTTCAGAACAGATAACACAAAGATTTATGAGACTTGTTAAAACGTGGTACATTATATACACCATTGCATTCTCCTTAACATGATTACATTATACACTATCACTTTACCGCCATAAATCATTGACAGCTTTGTTTATCTAAAAAAAGGGTTAGGGTTACTTATTAGCCTGGACTACTTTATATTATACTTCAGATACTTGCACGTGATAATGATAAATGACAACTTATAAAACGTGAAATGGATTGGATAGCATGATGACCAAGAAGCTGATTGTCTGCTATCTTAACTCTGATATATTAGCACTCTGATAGCTTAGCTTCTGATAGCTTAGCCATCTGGTAGTGTGGCTCTCTACGAGCTAAGCTTTCTGCTAGCTTAACTCTCTGCTAGCTTAAGTCTCTGTTAGCCACCAGAGAGCTCACCTCCCATACTCCCGTCCCATTAAAAACCATTAAATCACGCGTCTTAATGTGTGCAATCAAAGAGGGCATCGTAACCGACCAATGAATAGAGCCATCTCGGGACGCTTTAGCGGGAGTGCTCCCACGCTGGCAAGAACATTCTCCTAATGAAAAGGAAGTGAGGCAGAAGAAAACGCTGTTGGTCGTACAAACACAATCACACACTGACTGTTCATGCTGAGGTCTTTGTGGCACAGATGTGTTTTAATTGTTCTGGGTAATTATCTTTTCCAACCTCCCAAAGAAATTATTGAAGTGTAGCTTTGCAATTAGAAGGTGGTGGTGGTGGGGGGTGGGGGGGGGGGGGGGGGGGAATTGCTGACTCTCATTTGACAGATTGCTCACATGGGTGGGACGGACAAGCTGATTAGATGAGGGAGGGAAGGTAGACAATGACCATTTGACACTTGAAAACACACACACACACAAACATGCACAGCGCTCATTTCAGAGGTTTCTCTATTCCCTCATCTATTTGAATAACCTCCTTGCTCGTGTGTAAGTGCAGTAGCTCGTGGTTAACATACTTAAAGTGTATGTGTGTGACCTATATTATGTTTAATATATAAATGTGTGTGTACATCAGTGTGTGACATACATTACATATGTATGAGTACATGTGAGTGACAAGCCTCTGTGACATTTGTGTGTGTGTGTGTGTGTGTGTGTGTGTGTGTGTGTGTGTGTGTGTAGGTTATGTGTGTGTGTATGTGTGTGTGTGTGAAGGTAGGTTGTATGTGTTTGAGTAATGTGTGTGCGTGTGTGCGTGCATATATATTAGTGTCTGTTCCAAAGTCTGTCCATGTGTATTTGTGTGTATGTTAAGTGCCTGTGTGTGTGTGTGTGTGTGTATGTATGTGTGTGTGTGTGTGTGTGTGTGTGTGTGTGTGTGTGTGTGTGTGTGTGTGTGTGTGTGTTCCTTCCTTTCAGTTTTTTTCCGGTCGTGTGTGTGTCTGACCAGGCCATGGTTGGTGATCTGAATCAGTTGAGTCAGCCAATGTCTGTTATGGGCTGGACAACCAATAGCACCAGTCTATTAACAAACAGCTATAAAAAAAAAAAACGTTTTTAGTGAAACCCACTAAACCCACTAAAACAAATTTTAGTGGGTTGAAATAATCATTTATAATAATAATTTATTCGTATCATTTGTGTGTATTTACCTTTAAAATAACCATTATAGGAAAAATGTGCCTATATTTAAACTACATTTTTTTGATTAATACTAAATTTATTAAAACAAAATATTTTAAGAACAAAATTTAAAAGTATAAAATATGAACCCAAGCAATGATGAATGATTAATTGTCACTGATTCCCATACACAGATGTATATTCATTGTTTCATTTGTGACACATAAACACGATTTAACAACACTAATGTAATTTCTCTTCTGTTTGTTGGTGTTCAATTGACCTTTCAACAGAAGACTCTCGCTCACGTCTCATCATACATAGAAGGAGAACCTCTCTCGCCCACCACCTGACGGGATTTAGAGAACACTTTGCAACCTGCAGCTTTCACTGAGGACTGAGGACACACACACACACACACACACACACACACACACACACACACACACACACACACATACACACACACACACTCTCTCAATCATACACATTCATTTAGTCAGTAAATGCTCATTTTATAATTTTTCTTGCTGATTAAATGTGTGTCCCTGTGTGTGTGTGTGTGTGTATGTATGTGTGTATGAGCATATATACACATATATACATATGTGTGTGTGTTTGTCTGTGTGTGACTCTGTTAAGTGCCTATGTGTGTGTTTGTGTGCGTGCATGTTAATGTTGTATATGTTGTTTGTGTCCATATATATTGTCATTCTGAGCAGCCGCAGTGGCGTGCTGCCTGTCATTAGCAGGGCACGCTGTAAGTGTGGTGTTGGTATGCAGAGCATGGGTCTCCCTCCACATGCCGGGCAGAACAGGGGACTTTGTTTACAGCCGCTGCCAGCCCACGGACACCGCTCTGCTGCCTCTGTTTGCTGGCCACTGGCTAATGGAAGAAATTGAATTTGGCCCCCAATGGCTGGGGGTCAATTTTAAAGCTACCATGAAACGAAAATGTTCTTCTAGTTAACTTCTTTCTACAGTCCATGCCTATTGAACTATGTATGTCAAAAACATAGAACCATTCTGTTCCGTTTGGTATTTTATATGCAAACGGAATGGAAGTAGAATTGTTATTAAATAAAATTGATTGAGGTTGTGACAACTTTCTTCTATGTTGTTGTTCTGTGTTCGTTGACATAGGTAACGTTATACAAGAAATGCATAATGCATTCAGAAAGCCAAGCCAAGGCAAGGTGATTCACATCACCTTGCCTGTAAAACAAGGACTTTTATCCATAATTTCATCAACCATGCTGACCTTTTCTACAACATAAATACACTGTGAGGTAATCATATGTGAAATATGACCACAATGTTACACACTACATACAGGCTTATCATTTGTTTTGATTTCACTTCCACATACCCTCATTCAAATTAAAATGAGTTTTTGAAGTATAGGCAAAAAACGATATTCTTTCCCCCCTTTTTTCTTTTCTTACTTAAGATCTGTGTCGGTTTGATATTAGAAAATAAATCCATAGGTGTTGTGGCTCTCTCTGCTGGGCAAGCATAACTTGGTCAACTGAATCATAGAAACGCGCCAACTTGTTAATGTTCCGTTGATAGCAAAACCTCCCACTCCACCTCTAGCCCTGCGGCCATCAGCTACCAACCCTCCAAAACACATACATCACCCTTATTTTTTAACCTGGCAGTGATTCAATTTCGGGGGTATTTTACCACTTTTCTTTCGCTATACGTCCAGCAGGAATATATGGGCTCTGCTGAGCGATTGGTGGTGGGGAATAGCGGTACATACCCGGGCCCCAGCAAAGGATCTGATGCCAAACATTGCTGGAGAGTCCCAGTGGTATATATTAGCCTGCCTGGCCATGGGCTAAGCAGCATATGGACCTCTCTGTTCTTTTACTCCTCACACCCCCACACCCTGCCAACCTCTGGAAAATACAACTGCTATATCCCAGCCAGAGAGCAACAAGCGCAGGCGATGATACGCTGTGAAGGCAGATTAAATAATAGCATTTATTCATGCTGAAATTCCATAACTACGGGTACTGTTGCAGATAATTAAATTAATCTCTCCACACTGCAGTGTATTTCAACATAAGCTTTGGTATTAATCCGTGGCGTGTGTAATAGTCTATGGTAATGTTGACATTCAAAGGCAGTGGAAAGCTTTGGGCTCTCAGAGCTTCTCTGTCATTATGCTGTTGTGATGTGCTAGTGAAACAGATATTCATTCTTAAAACTCCACCCAACACTAACGTTTTCTTCGACTGCAGCACGTGAAGTAAGGTGGGAAGGGGGTGTGTGTTTACAGATTGGTTTGGTTGTTCCTAATTAAAGGGTTTCTTCTTCTTCTGGATTTATTCTCAGACCCTCTGGCTGCTCCCCGGGATCTCAAACTGCCTGCGGACTGACGACTGCCATCTCTCTCTCCTCTTATTATTGCTCTCTCCCTCCCCCTCTCTCAGCTCTCTTTCTCTCGTTCTCTTTATTTCTCTCTATATCTACTTCTCCCTCCTCTCATTCTCTCCCTTTCGCTCTCTCTCTCTCTCTTGACATCTCTCCACCTCCATCTCTCCTTATTCTCTCTCTACCTCTGTGTCTCTTTTTCTCTCCCTCTAGCCTTCAGTCTCTCTCCCTCTCACTTCCTCTATCCCTCTCTCTCTTTCTCTCTCTCTTATCTCACACTCTTTTTCTCCACTAAGACCCTTACAGGGAAGTGTAAACATTTGAATAAGGGTTGTCAATGTGAAAGCTATCTCTCTCTCCTCTGATTCTCTCCCTCTTTCCCCCCTCCCTCTATCCCCCCCTCTCTCGCCTCTCATTTTCTCTCCCTCACTCTATCTCCTCATACTCTTTCTCTCTCGCCTCTTATTCTCTCTCCCGGTCACCAGTGATAAGCAGTATTCTCAGACATGTCGGAGTGAATTCCCCGACTACACCCCTGCCCCCATTTTCTCTCTGATCCCTCCCCTCTCCCTCCCTCCCTCCCTCCCCTCCTATGCTTCCCCTCCCCCAGTGGTCAGGGAAGAGCAGTGTAAGTTCTGATGTCTGTAATGGAGGAGCCAGCAGGTCAGGGTTTAATTGGCCTCATTGCCGAGTACACATTAGCATACCGGTTCACCCGCCTCTCTTTCGACATCCCCCTTCTATGCCTAGCTGTCTCAGTCAGAGTATGCTTAATAGCTGTCGACATCTCGCATTTCATCCTATTGTTCTCTCTCTCCCTCTTGCAAAAACCCTCTTTCTGCCTCTCTCTCTACTCTCCATCTCACCATGCTGAATAGCTTTCGACCTCTTACCTCTCTCTCTTTCTGACTCTCTCTCTCTATGCTGAATAGTTGTGGTGAGACACCAGACTTAAGACGTGCACCTCTGTATCACCTCCATCTGATCTTCAAGACGGTTCTCTGCTCCCCTCACATCCTATTGGTCACCGGGGACAACAAGCCAGGACTCTTTAGACCCGCCTCTAATTGCTTGCCAAAGAAGAAGATCACAGGCAGGACGGCCTTTTATAGTAATAATAATAATAATAATAATAATAATCATAATAATAACCAAGATGAGATAGACATGAACAGAGAAGGCCTCTACCTGGTCCTTGTATTGCTATTATTTAAAGACACTTTCACTACATTTTCTTGTGCATTGAATAGTTCAACATTATGCCACACTACTAAAATACTGGATATAAAATAATGCCAACATTTGCATTAATAGAGATTAAATAAGTGTTTGTCTGTTAAAAGAAAACTTCTTCCAGATTGAAATAGCAGGGACAGTTCAAACAGCAATTAAGGCTGTGGTTTAATTAAAGCCTTTCCATAATGAGAGTCTGCAAAAACAAGACTCCTACACAGAAACATTACGGGTTGCATATAGCAACACTGTTAGATGAACATTATTATTATTATATGCATGTATGGATGTTGGCTGGAAAATTCATATATTATACATTATATTTATACATCCATATAAAAGATTAATTATAACAATAATACATTTGAAAAGCATAAATCGAGTGTAAATACATAAAAGATATATAAATATGTGAGAAAAAAAAACCTAGTGCTGCGTTTGACATTTTGATTAATGAACAGACAATGTAATGCAGGGAAACAAATTACACAAGTCTGTGTTTGCTTTGAATGAGTGGAATGATAGATACACTTTACAGCCATGGGAGAGAGAGAGAGAGAGAGAGAGAGAGAGAGAGATAAAGGGGCAGGATGGCCTAGTGGTTGGGGTGTTTGACTCCCAGCTTAAAAGGTCCAGGGTTTGAACCCCAATGTCTGCAGTCTGTGTGAAGGCATCCTTGAGAAAAAGGACCTCACCATCACTGTCAGGCCGTTTATACATGTCTGTTAAATTAAACAGTTAATGGAAAATAGAATGAAAAGCGAGCATGAGCTGGTGGAAGGAGAGCAGAGACAGCAGAACTCCAGATCCTGTGGTCTAAAGGAATCCAGTCTCCAGTGAGTGTGTTGGATGACATTTGTCCCTGCGGGCAGGAGGAAGACATCAGTGCATCGGCTCATCTCACCCCAGCTCTGCCATCTGGAAGTCCCTCTTCCCCCCTTCACCACTCCATCTCACCATCCCCCCCCCCCCTCCCCCCGGGACCCCAGACCCAAATTGATTACGTCCAAACGCGATGACACAGATAGCTCCCACAGTCACACCCCACCATATGTTAGCAGGCCTCGCAAGATCTCCCAACTTCCAAATAACTTCCCGAGCTGGCCAGTGGCGTGACAGTGATGGATGACTTCACGGGTTCCTGGCGAGGGATGGAAGAGCACATCAGCCAGGCTGGAATGTCCTCCACGGTTATTCACCTGGTTGTCGTCTCCTTTCGCTCAACGTGCAGACGTTGAGCGAAAGGAGCAACCAACGTGGATAGAACCAAATGTGGGGGCTGAAAACCTGCCTCTCAGACATCTGCTCATAAGGATTTTGATATCTTCTGATGCTTCCTCAAGGTTTGCCTGGGTTTAGTAAAGACTCTTGGAGAATTTTAGAAATAGTCTCTTCGCTCCTTCAGTGTACCACTCTACTATTTACTCTTTTATCAGACGCTTTTATCCAAAGCAATTTACAGTGTATTATTTCATATCCATGTCACTAAGGAGCAGGTAGGGGTTAGACACTACAGATCCATGTCACTAAGGAGCAGGTAGGGGTTAGACACTACAGATCCATGTCACTAAGGAGCAGGTAGGGGTTAGACACTACAGATCCATGTCACTAAGGAGCAGGTAGGGGTTAGACAGTACATATACATGTCACTAAGGAGCAGGTAGGGGTTAGACAGTACATATACATGTCCATAAGGAGCAGGTAGGGGTTAGACACTACAGATCCATGTCACTAAGGAGCAGGTAGGGGTTAGACACTACAGATCCATGTCACTAAGGAGCAGGTAGGGGTTAGACACTACAGATCCATGTCACTAAGGAGCAGGTAGGGGTTAGACACTACAGATCCATGTCACTAAGGAGCAGGTAGGGGTTAGACAGTACATATACATGTCACTAAGGAGCAGGTAGGGGTTAGACAGTACATAGGCATGTCCATAAGGAGCAGGTAGGGGTTAGACAGTACATATACATGTCCATAAGGAGCAGGTAGGGGTTAGACAGTACATATACATGTCCATAAGGAGCAAGTAGGGGTTAGACCAGACATGGGCAAACTACGGCCCGCGGGCCACGTACGGCCCGTTAGGCTTTTTAATCCGGCCCGCCGAACTTGTCCAAATTATAGTAAAAACCTTCTTTTTTCCCCTTTCCCTGCAATGCCCACCTTTCCCCAATAGATGGCGCACTCGAAACACATTGACCGTTGTTGGAGTGGCGCGTATTTCTCTTTATTTCACTTCGTTTCACGTCACCATTAAGCCCTTCTGTAAAAATGAGCGGACCAAAGAGAAGGAAAGTGGACAGCGAATGCCGAGTGTTTAATAAGGAGTGGACAACAAAATACTTCTTCACTGAAGTCCGATCAAAGGCTGTATGTCTGATATGCCAAGAAGCTGTTGCGGTTTTCAAAGAGTACAATATCAGCCGTCACTTTGCCACGAAACATGCAAACTATGCTAGCAAGCAGTCAACACAAGAACGGGCGGCTACTGCTCAGAGGTTGGCAGCTAATTTACAGAATCAACAGAACTTTTTTCACCGACAAACTGCAATTCAAGAGTCAAGTACCAAGGCAAGTTATTTGCTGGCATTCAAATTAGCAAAGGCTAGCAAGCCTTTCTCCGAAGGTGAGTTTTTGAAAGAGTGCATGGTAGAGACAGCAGGTCTCTTGTGTCCGGAGAGCAAAGCCAAGTTTGAAAAAATTAGTTTAGCACGAAGGACAGTGACTCGTCGCGTGGAACTGATTGACGAAGATATAGTCAGCGAGTTAAACAAAAAGGCGGAGTCCTTTAAGTTATATTCACTAGCACTGGATGAAAGTAACGACATAAAAGACACTGCTCAGCTCCTAATTTTTATCCGAGGGATTAACGACAGTTTTGAGATAACGGAGGAGCTTTTGAGCATGGAATCACTGAAAGGGAAAACGCGAGGAGAGGACTTATATGAACAGGTGTCTTCTGTCATCGAGAGAATGAAGCTACCTTGGAGTAAACTTGCCAATGTCACCACGGATGGATCGCCAAATTTAACTGGAAAAAACATTGGGCTGCTGAAAAGAATCCAGGATAAAGTGAAAGAAGAAAACCCTGACCAGAATGTTATTTTACTTCACTGCATCATTCATCGGGAGTCTCTGTGTAAGTCTGTATTGCAGCTAGATCACGTCGTGGATCCAGTTGTAAAACTTGTTAACTTCATACGAGCAAGGGGACTTAATCATCGTCAGTTCATTACGTTTCTGGAAGAAACTAATGCGGACCACCAGGACCTACTTTACCACTCTCGCGTCCGCTGGTTAAGTTTGGGGAAAGTGTTTCAACGAGTCTGGGAGCTCAAAGACGAGATTCGCTCATTTTTTAATTTAATGAAGAAATCCGAAGAATTTCCCGAGCTGAGCGACACAAACTGGCTTTGTGACTTTGCGTTTGCTGTAGACATATTTTCACACATGAATGAGCTGAACGTGAAGCTACAGGGTAAAGATCAGTTTGCGCACGACATGTACACAAATGTGGGAGCCTTCAAATCCAAGCTGGTTTTATTCTCCAGGCAAATGTCAAACAAATCTTTCGCACATTTCCCCACACTAGCCGTGCAGAAAGAGGCCGCCCGAAATGCGAAGAAATACTGCAAATCACTGGACGATCTGCACAGAGAATTTTGCCGTCGGTTCTGTGATTTTAAAAAAATTGACAAGTCACTTCAACTGGTGTCCTGTCCCCTGTCACAAGACCCCGAATTAGCACCGCAGGAGCTGCAATTAGAACTGATCGATCTTCAGTCTGACTCCGTCTTAAAGGAGAAGTTCAAGTCTCTTAAACTGAATGACTTTTACGCTTCACTTAACGAGACCGCGTTTCCAAACCTCCGGAGGACGGCGCAGAAGATGCTGGTGTTGTTTGGCTCGACTTACGTGTGTGAACAGACGTTTAGCGTCATGAAAATCAACAAAGCCCATCACAGATCCAAGTTAACTGACCAACACCTCAGATCTGTCTTGAGAATTGCCACAACAAAACTAACTCCAGACTTTGATGCACTGGCAAAAAAGGGAGACCAACAACACTGTTCCCACTAAAATGATGAGTTTTTCTGCTGTGTTTTGAAAAAATGCATTTGGAAAGTTTGGAAGTGCGTCTTTAAATTAAGAGCAATGCGTATTTACGCACAGCAGCGGTACAGTAGCTTTATTAACACGCCGCACATCACCCTTAATTTAAATTTTCGACTGCAGGTAGGATATTTAATACAGCCTATGTCTGTGTGCTTGGCAACAATACACGTGCACTGTTTGCGCGTGAAGGCGAGGTCTTCCGTGGCGAGTTTGTAGAGCGCGCGGTCAAGACAATCCATTTATGATTTTGCGAAGTTTAACACAAGTAGATATTATTGAGCTTGAGTATTTTGTTGTGTAATAATATGTTTTGAATGTTGAAAGTGATTCCTTTTTTCAATAAATGTTGATTTCTTTAACTTTGCACCTTAAATTGAAACTTATTAAAAACAGACGCAATCTTGATAAATCACAGTGCGTGTGTTATTTGAATCTATTTACATTTCCTCATCCCAGTATCTGCGAAATAGTATGTAAATATCATATCTTGCATATTCCTTGAGACAAATTTATTAATTGATAAGGGCTATTTTTCACATTTGAAAGACAGTTAATAAATTGGGTTGTAGTGTTCTTACTGTGCTATGAGGTTTGCACACACTACATTTAATGCTTTAGTATATCCGGCCCAAACACTCCCTCCAAATGCACCTGGCCCGGCCCCTCTGTCAAATTTGAAAACCTATTGTGGCCCGCGAGTCAAAAAGTTTGCCCACCCCTGGGTTAGACACTACAGATCCATGTCACTAAGGAGCAGGTAGGGGTTAGACAGTACATATACATGTCCATAAGGAGCAGGTAGGGGTTAGACACTACAGATCCATGTCACTAAGGAGCAGGTAGGGGTTAGACAGTACATATACATGTCCATAAGGAGCAGGTAGGGGTTAGACACTACAGATCCATGTCACTAAGGAGCAGGTAGGGGTTAGACACTACAGATCCATGTCACTAAGGAGCAGGTAGGGGTTAGACAGTACATATACATGTCACTAAGGAGCAGGTAGGGGTTAGACAGTACATATACATGTCCATAAGGAGCAGGTAGGGGTTAGACAGTACATATACATGTCCATAAGGAGCAGGTAGGGGTTAGACAGTACATATACATGTCCATAAGGAGCAAGTAGGGGTTAGACACTACAGATCCATGTCACTAAGGAGCAGGTAGGGGTTAGACAGTACATATACATGTCCATAAGGAGCAGGTAGGGGTTAGACAGTACATATACATGTCCATAAGGAGCAGGTAGGGGTTAGACACTACAGATCCATGTCACTAAGGAGCAGGTAGGGGTTAGACACTACAGATCCATGTCACTAAGGAGCAGGTAGGGGTTAGACACTACAGATCCATGTCACTAAGGAGCAGGTAGGGGTTAGACACTACAGATCCATGTCACTAAGGAGCAGGTAGGGGTTAGACACTACAGATCCATGTCACTAAGGAGCAGGTAGGGGTTAGACACTACAGATCCATGTCACTAAGGAGCAGGTAGGGGTTAGACACTACAGATCCATGTCACTAAGGAGCAGGTAGGGGTTAGACACTACAGATCCATGTCACTAAGGAGCAGGTAGGGGTTAGACACTACAGATCCATGTCACTAAGGAGCAGGTAGGGGTTAGACAGTACATATACATGTCACTAAGGAGCAGGTAGGGGTTAGACAGTACATATACATGTCCATAAGGAGCAGGTAGGGGTTAGACAGTACATATACATGTCCATAAGGAGCAGGTAGGAGTTAGACAGTACATATACATGTCCATAAGGAGCAAGTAGGGGTTAGACACTACAGATCCATGTCACTAAGGAGCAGGTAGGGGTTAGACAGTACATATACATGTCCATAAGGAGCAGGTAGGGGTTAGACAGTACATATACATGTCCATAAGGAGCAGGTAGGGGTTAGACACTACAGATCCATGTCACTAAGGAGCAGGTAGGGGTTAGACACTACAGATCCATGTCACTAAGGAGCAGGTAGGGGTTAGACACTACAGATCCATGTCACTAAGGAGTAGGTAGGGGTTAGACACTACAGATCCATGTCACTAAGGAGCAGGTAGGGGTTAGACACTACAGATCCATGTCACTAAGGAGCAGGTAGGGGTTAGACACTACAGATCCATGTCACTAAGGAGCAGGTAGGGGTTAGACACTACAGATCCATGTCACTAAGGAGCAGGTAGGGGTTAGACACTACAGATCCATGTCACTAAGGAGCAGGTAGGGGTTAGACAGTACATATACATGTCACTAAGGAGCAGGTAGGGGTTAGACAGTACATATACATGTCCATAAGGAGCAGGTAGGGGTTAGACACTACAGATCCATGTCACTAAGGAGCAGGTAGGGGTTAGACACTACAGATCCATGTCACTAAGGAGCAGGTAGGGGTTAGACACTACAGATCCATGTCACTAAGGAGCAGGTAGGGGTTAGACAGTACATATACATGTCACTAAGGAGCAGGTAGGGGTTAGACACTACAGATCCATGTCACTAAGGAGCAGGTAGGGGTTAGACACTACAGATCCATGTCACTAAGGAGCAGGTAGGGGTTAGACACTACAGATCCATGTCACTAAGGAGCAGGTAGGGGTTAGACACTACAGATCCATGTCACTAAGGAGCAGGTAGGGGTTAGACAGTACATATACATGTCCATAAGGAGCAGGTAGGGGTTAGACCAGTGGTTCTTAACCTCGTTGGAGGTACTGAACCCCGCAAGTTTTATACGCGCATTCACAGAACCCTTCGTAATTGAAAAAAATAAATACTTGGGATAACTTATTTTCAGCAGCTTTTCCCAGCATGATATTCGCGATCTTCAACAAAGCTGGTTTTACGAGTGTTTCACCAATGGTGTGTGGTTTGCCCTGCTTTATGATCAGGTAAGCAACTTTGTACGATGCTGTGAGGATCGGTTTGTCGATGGGTACAAAGCCGAGAACAGGCAGAGTAGCCTTTTCATCAGATCTGAATCTCTTGAATTCAGTGAGCTTTGTGTTCTTCTATTTCCCATCTCTATGCAACTTATGGAAGTGGTCCCTTAGTTTTGCCGGTGCTAGACTATAATTGCTCAACTTGGCATTGCATTGAGGACGCTGACTCCCATCACGTTCCGTTATACATGTGAATCCATATTGTACGTATGCGTCCGACCACTTTCTTTTTTTGCTCGACATAGTTAGTATGAAGGGATTGAAATATTAAGAAGGAAATCATAAATGAAGTACAATCACAACAGTCACAAGTCGACTACTGAGCGCACCAAGTTTCCTGCAGCACAGATATTAAGGCCAAGTGATGTGGCGTGATCAGCTGCAGCCAATGATGGCCAAGCGGAGCATGACGTCACAAACCATACGAGTGGGGTGAACGGAACGGACCTCTGCCGAACCCCTGATGATGACTCACCGAACCCCTGGGGTTCGATCGAACCCAGGTTAAGAACCACTGGGTTAGACACTACATATCCATGTTATTAAGGAGCAGATAAGGGTTAGACACTACAGATCCATGTAATTAAGGAGCAGGTAAGGGGTTAGACAGTACATATACATGTCATTAAGGAGCAGGTAGGGGTTAGGCTTCTCCAGGGTAGCTTCAGACATGTTGTGGACATTGGGGTTTGAACAGTGGCAGATGAAAAGAAAAACATGTAAGTATAGCTGCAAATACAAATACAGTATGTATGTATTTTACAAAGAATAAATGTGAACTCAATTTTCCTCTGCCTGTTAATAGTTATGTATACCTGATTTCAGCATTGTGGTAAGTAAAGTTATTATTTTCTTGGTTGTAGGGTTGAAATGGTTTCCTTTATTTACCTTTGTGTGTCTGTAAGTATATATTGCGGTGTTCAGTAATGGCAGTACTTATCTCTGACATGTGTGTCTTGTTTGTAAATGGAAAAGAAAAATCCAGTTAAATCCAGTTTAAGTGGATTTGAAGTGGATTTGACAGTTACGAAACCCCTCTCCTCCACACTAGAAAAGCGAACTATTTCCATATTATTAAAAGTAATCCTCAAAATAAAAATATTGACTCGTAAAATGATTACTGTTGTTTTGGTTACACAACATAGTTTGAAGATGCACATGGAATTTCCTCAGTACATAATCAAATAAACCATACAGCTGATTTTGGTGTGTAGAAATCATGTAGGAGTGTCACTAAAATAAAATAGATTAATTATATTACATGTCAATCATTATGCCAGCCTCAAATAAATCTGTAAATCCTGTTGTTTTACTGTTATACTGCATTTCTGCTTTATGATTGTTGTACACTGGCTGAAAGGCTGGAAGAACTCAAACTTTTAGAGACTTCCTCCCAGAACTGAACCAACTAGCATTGTTGGCATTTCTGCATTCGCCGTGTGAAGATACAATTAATACATGAATACTAATTGAATAAATAAAATGTTTTGTTGTGGTTTTGGCTAAACAGTGTAGAGGGTCAGTAAATGGTTAAGTGACTATCAATTGGTTTCTATCCAGAGGGGGGAGGTGCGGCCTAAATCCTGGGGTTTGGATGGTTTGTGTGTGGCTAAGGTGGGGTCTAAATCCTGGGTTGTTTAGGGCTTTGGTTATTATGGTTATGGTTCAGAAGTAACTAACTTTGGATTTCTAACCTCTGGGATATATTTCCTCCTCCGAAAGCAAAGTGTTCTGGATGTCAGCCTCTATGCGAAGGAAGTGGGTTTTTTCTTGGGGTGCAATACTGGGAGATAATAAACAGTAATGAGTCTATCACTCCACCCAACTGTTCTCAACCCGATATTGTAAAACTTCTGGATGACGTGAGTACACATTCTCTCGTCAACCTCTTCAAATAAATACCATTTCTCTTGGTCTTGAATGAAACAGACAGAAGCAGAACAACTCACGCGGAGCTGCGAGCAGGACCAAATTCAAGTGTGTAATCGTCTGATCACCTGACCTGCTAAACCATTTGTTTCACCGCTCTGTTATCTTCTAATGCGTTTCAGAACATCCTGGCTATTTTTAGACTCCTCTTTGATTAATCCCTCCCAACACCGTTGAAAATTAATTAGCTCTGCGTTGAATCTTGCCCCATCCTCCGTGATGTCATGTAGGACTTCATGAATCACTGGTTGGGTTCCTCAACAGTCGACAGTTAAACAGAAGTGTAGCACAGCCCTCTACAATTACTCACTGTGTGGAATAAGATGGAATACAAAGCCCTTCTGTTTTTCACCTATGACCTGTTCTCAAACAGTAATGACCCATCGGCCAAATCCTAAAGAACCATGTGTGTGTGTGTATTCTACTTCAACATAAAGCCAGAGAGAAGACTATTCATAAAATAAAGACAAATTGTTAGTATTCTTGGAAATTATTGCCGCAGGGAAGTGTCAATACTGAAATCTGTAAGTCTGGTAATAATAAGTCTGTTATTTACCAAAAAACGTCGCACTATAACACAATAGAGGTTAGCTCACTATCAAAGCCTCTGGTCATTTGCTAATCAAGCTAAGTCGTATGATATCCACAGGTCATTTATCAGTCTAAGCTTATTTTCCGTTTGACTATGTACCATATATACTAGGAATAAGGTCATGCTTTATTGCTTTTGTTCTTTGTCCTTGATAATTAATAGCTGGTAGATCGCAACATTTGCAGATGTGTGAGTTAGAACAAGCAGGTGTAAAGAATATTCAGTGGAAGTGATTGACGGGTCTAATATTAATTTTGAGATGGTTCTATGTTCTGCATCTGAAACTTGCATTTATTTAAAACATTATCATCCATATGTGGCATATGTTGTGTTGTCCAGGTTATCCTCATGTCTCCTGACTTCTCTGACATAATGGTTTTTAAAATAACATCACAGTGGGACGTCTCAGTCAGGACAACTTTATTAGTCTTAGATACCAAATATAGATACTGGATGAAATGAGATAAGATGAGTGGATGAAATTAGATAAGATGAGAGGATGAAATGAGATAAGATGAGAGGATGAAATTAGATAAAATGAGAGAATGAAATAAGATGAGAGGATGAAATGAGATAAGATGAGATGATGAAATAAGATGAGAGGATGAAATGAGATAAGACGTGTGGATGAAATGAGATAAGATGAGTGGATGAAATGAGATAAGATGAGAGGATGAATGAGCTAAGATGAGATGATGAATGAGACTGGATAACATAGGATGAGTTGAGATGAGACAACATGTAGTCTGGATGGGAACTTCTGATGTCACAGAATGATACATTATGGGCCAGATTAAATTGAGGTGAAATAAGTACAAATTGAGGGTACAGATAGACCATTAACTCGGAAAACCCCAGAGGGAAGTCTGGGAATGAGACATTAAACTTTATGGACGACTCTGCCAAATAGCACTCAACTTAGCCTAACCCTCGGAGTTAAAGAGGATTACGAGCTACACACAAAGATCGTGTTATTGATTTGACTTAAAATGTGGTTCTTTACCAGTCATTCTTTGTTCCTCTTTGTCTCATGCTTTACATTTTCATACTTTTCTATCAGTGGTTAATTGGTTCAGTACTCAATTGGTACAGCAAGGCATTAAATGGTAATGGTGCAGAGTTTGATTCCCTGTTCAACTCAACTGGTAGAGCATGGCGTTAACACTGCCAGGGTTAGGGGTTTGATTACCTGACCTACTATTTATATATAAATGTTACATATATATGATCATTTAACACGTTGCGTTAGAACATTTAATTGTATAGAAAATAACATAAAAACACATTTAATCAATTTTGCCCCCTCACCCTGTGAACGTTGCACAATTTCAACCAGTTAGTGGTTGAAATTGTGATTGCCTGACTGTTGGATGTAAGAAGATGGAGTCACATTCTGACGTCATAGTGGATCTCTGGGTTTGTGTCCGTGGGAGTGTGGCCATTTTTGGAGTACTCGTAAACAACCATGAATAAAACTGATACACAAGAAGTGGATTTTAAATGTTGTTTTGCAGTGCCAACAAAGATTTATAAATATCAAGTTTCAAAGTAATTAATTTAAAGTGGGCATTATCACGTCATCATTCAACACACTTGACATTTTAAACAAATATATATAACATCTGTATTTAGTTTTAGTAGTATACTTTTCTGTGTAGCGCTGCTCGCTGTGTCATGCTAGCTGGGGAGGACTCAGTTCGGGTCTAAGACACCCCAGGTACCCACCCCTACACACCCAGCCCCTCACCCAAGGGTGCAGAGAGCCTGCCTCCTCATTTAGCAGCAGCTTACATAGGTCATCTCCCCAGAGGTGGGGAGGGGGTCTCCAGGGACACTAAGGCCTGGCTGGGGTTACTTTGTTTGGGAACAAAAAGCAGCGGCACCGCATAGCACGAAGGAGGAGGCTATTCCTGGAGTAAATTGCACCAGAGCCATGGGAGAGCTAGGTGTTGCAAAGGTCCATGGTTCGATCCCAGTGTTGCCACCCGCCTCCCAGAAAACATGTTTCGCTTATCTTTAAACCCACTGGGAGATAAATGTTTGCTTTTATCCCATTGGTTTTTGTTTGCTGTTCAATCCGACTCTTTGTGCTTAATATTACGTTTTATCATTATTAATAAAACATTACTAAAATAAGTTGTTATAGAACTACTACTACTATGAATAAAAATTTAACAAAGTATATATAATTATGACAACACAATGGAAATAAACAAGAAAGAATATGGTAAACCTTAGAGCTATGATAAATATACCAAAATATATATCTAAAATATAATATGAGCAGTAAAACTTTACATAAATGCATTTTGTGAAATGCATATGAAATGTATATATGTATATATATATATATATATATATACACAGATATATACACACTAATCTCTTGTCAAGTTGTGTGCAGGATGAGTTGACTGTCATCTCACGTCTGCAGGCTAACTGCATATGAAACCAAAGCGTTCCTAATAACCTCATTAGCCAAAGCGGAAGCTGATTAGCATGCTCGCTACACTATGCTCCCACTGTGATGCGTCTCGATGTCACCTTGAGGCCACGCACGTTCAACAGTGCGATCAACGACACCTACTAATCAAACACACGGCACCGCACCCAGCCACTTGCGAACAACACACACAAGCGGTAGGGTGCCCTGAATGTCATAGGCACTTTTATCTTATTTTCCCAAGTAAAATAATAACTATTGTGACTTGCCATGAAACGTAATAAAGTATTTCTAGTTTTCTGGTTATAAATGCTTGCTAGCCACTCTCCTTCTCACATGACTACATACAAATTGTGTGATTTGTTGCAATAATGGACCATGAAGCAGATATTAGGAAACATTTGATGAGATGCTTGTGGATTTAGACAAGATGATGGTGGATCTAGAGGACACGCTAGTGGACAGGATACAGAAGTTAGATCTCAGGATGAGTTTCAGTTTGTGTCGTTTTGTCTACGGATGAGCGGCTGGGGCTGTAGAGGGCCTCATGGACAGACAGAAAAATTCACAGCATGGAAAATACCCCTGCTCACGTTACGCAGAATGCCTTAGCTCCTCTACACCATCGCCATCTCAGATATCCCAGCCCTTTATCTCTGAGTACTGTACCCCCTAAAGATATCCAAACCCTTTATCACTTAGTACTGTACCCTCTGAAGATATCCCAGGCCTTTTGAAGTACCATCCTGTGCTGAAACTAGAAGTGCTGTTAACACCGGGCAAAGAGGAGGATAAAAGCAGTGTTAAAGCACACTAGAGACTCATTGTGCTAACTTAATAAGAGGCACCCCAGTTAAATATTTTTCTGACTTGTTACCATTATTCTAGAACTGCATATAACTATATATATATATATATAACTATATAGATATATATAACTATATAGATATACATACATACATACATACTATAGAATAAATATTAACAGGGACCTTTTCAACAATTTCTTTGTTGCTATTTTCTGAATCTTCCTGTAACCCTTCGAGAAAAAAAACCTGCACCCCCCCAATGGGCCCGCACCCTTTTGTTTGAGCATCACTCCCCTAGCATGGTCTAAAATCCCCCAGTAAAAAATAGTTGACTTAGGAGATCAGCCGATGCTTTCGGACCCAAGGGCAGGAAGCGTTCCCAAGGGCCGTGAACACCAGCAGCATTTAATTTGTATTGTATTGCGTTTTGTCATTCAAACCAGCTTGTTATTCCTAGCCTGTAATGAACCCCAGGCCACGGGAGGGAGGGTAAGCGAGATGGTCCTGTGAACTTAACAAGCCAGAAGAACCAAGCCAATAGTTACACGTTGGAAAACAACACAAGCCTTTGGTTTTGTACTTCACCAACACAACATGTGCTCTCTAACGATCTGAAAATCCTTTATCTGCATCTAAGAAATATTTGCCAATACAGTACCTCCCTGTAACAATATTTTATTTTCATTGTTGTCCTTGGGTTTGTGACTGGAGCTGGGGATGTGGGGCATCCAGCAGGGTCTGGGTCTCCTAACCGTGTCAGGACTAGCATAACAACGCTTGACAGTTCAGAGACATGGAGCCCATTCTTCCACCAAACTCAACTTGACTTCAGGGGGAGACATTCTGAAAGTGGAAATAATTGCAAATAAACAACGTGTTGCAGCTGCCAATGTCAATGTGTTTATTTACTGTCGTTGATGGGCGTGTGACGTTGCCGCGACAACACCGCCGCGTTCATCAGTGTACTCATCGTCCCGCCTTTCGTTCTCCCTACCATCCCTCCATCCTGAATCTCAGAGGGCCATCTTATTTAGTGCCTCGCCTCACCCAGTGTGTACCCGCATGTGTCGGGAAAAACAAAAATAAAAAGTCCCAGGTGTGATATGTATTTACATCCCTGACACCTTGATGGGGAACGGTCACAAGGGATCGCTTCCCCACAGTCCAGTATGGAGCACGTCTCTCAGTCACACTCTCTCATCACCGCACAGCGCAAGGGACCGCAGGGCTATATCCAGATCACCACACAGAGACAGAGGGCTCCCAGGGACTGGGGGAAGGGCCTGAGGAATAGATATGGTACGCTCCCTGAAGCGGGAACATGCGTCTTGATAATGACAGGGATATTATTGCAGCTATGGTGCAACTGGGGGTGGGTGTGAACGGGAAATGAATATCAGTAATGTTCAATGGTGTACTACTGTACTCGGGTGTCGTGTGCCTGAGGTTATTCCCTAACCTTGCGTTGTGTGACCTGTAACTTTTCTTGTTTTAAAGTGCAGAATGATTCTTGGGGTTTTCTCTGTGTGATGTAATCTTGCGTAGTGGGTGGGGGCAGGTGAGGCCTGGCTCTGTCTTGTTATAAACTCTGAGATGAGGGAAGGAGGGGGAGGTGGTGAGTCAGTGGAGGCTAGGTGACATATGCAAGCATCTGGAATGCTGCAACATTATCATCCTAACCTTTTGGATTTGGCTACCTCTCCTTGGCAATAATGAACTAGCCTACAGCATATGCATAAGCAAAACACTTTAAATATTTGATTGTAGTTTTTAGCAAATATGTTGTTTATGGTAAGATTTACAGATAATAAGTACAATGATTTTGGATAGTTGAGTATATTATACAGTATACAGTATATAGTATACTGTATATTAAGTACTCATAGTTATACTTGAAGAATACTTTTCTTCCCTGGGAAATTAATTCTCAGCATTTGACCCATCCTAACCCGCTAGGAGCAGTGGGCTGCCACAAAGGTTAGCGCCCAGGAACAAACTCCAGTTGTAGTACCCTCGCCGTGGTTATGGCAGGTTGCATATTTGTGGTGTGGGGGAAATGGGAGCAACCGGCGGAAACCCATGTGGACATGAGTAGAACATGCCACCTCCACACAAAAAGGGCAGAGTGGAAATGCCTTGGACACAGAACCTCCTTCCTTGGTGGCAGTGGCAGTTTAATGAGCATAATAAAAACATTTTCCAGAGTAGTGTTTTTAAAGTGTAAGTGAACCCCCTGTTTCAGCTTGAACACTGAGATGCTTTTTGGGCTAAGAGTTCAAGGAAGGAGGGGGTAGCATGTCATCCCATGTGTAAGAGCCATTTTCATTGGTTTGGCTTTAGGACACAAATTGTCCACTGGTGGCATTGATAGGCATATGTGTGAATCCTAAATAGGTAGGAACCTTTCAACAGGTAACCAGGGGTGCTGTTAAGCAAAGGAGCACAAACAGTTTTTGACCGCATCAAATCGCTACAGTGCGCAACGCTCATGGAAATCATGAAATGTTTGTTGATGGAGACATGGTTTCGTGCACATTGAAGTGAAGGAGAGGTGATTTTGTGATCAATAAATGACGATCAAAACGCAACAATGACTAGTGGAGTCAGTGATTTCCACAGTAGGCTACGGAGCAGTGTAAGTTAGAAGAGAGCGCGTCAGCTAGTTTACTAGCCATAGACTGTTTATTTGTTTGTTTGTTTTTGTTTTAAGTCCGTATAGCAGCCCCTCAGTGGCTTTAAGTTTGTAGGCTTAGCCATTATACCATGGTTATGGCCGACGCCAACTTTGTGATACTTTTTTATGCTAGTACCGTTGTGATGTATGAGTGTTAACCACCGCCCAGACGGAGTTCAACACATCCACACACACCGTGGCGTTGCACTTTTAGTGCCGAGAAGCTTTGCACTCTCCCGGGTGCGGCCATCAACATCAACCGCTGCCAAGACACAGCTCCATACATCCACAGATATCTCACCGCTGGTGTCCCTTCATCGTGATGTTGAAGAGTATAGTAAAAGACAGTTTGACGTCGCAAAAAGAGCGCCACCCGCATTTGGAGCAGAGAGTAACGTTTACAAACTGATTGGCAGCAAAAATAGGAGTTTCTCCTCTTATTTTAGCAACAGTGACAACATTTAAAAGATAACTATGTTGAAGCTCAAATACATTTTACCACGTTTAAAATAAACAGGTATATTTGTACTCCAGCACAGGATACAAACATTTTCCACCAGTGACGGAACACACAGTGGGATGTAAATCCAACACTCACAAATACCTTCCATCCAACAGGCATTTCATATCCTCCCTATCCTCTCCTGTTTCTATTCCACTATATCCCCCTCCACCGTGCAACCTGCTAATCCCCAAACTTCAATCACACACTTCTTTCCAAACTTACCACCGTTATTCTCCAGCGGCTGTTTTGCAGCTTGAGAGGGTTGGAATCTCTAATCCGTGTTCCATTACTGATTTAGGCTGGCAGCTGATTGAAAAGTGAAAGTGAAAGTGTTGTCTCAGTCTCCTAAACCAGCCGAAGGGTCTTTTCACTGAGACTCTGGGAGCACAAACCATGGCTCTTTGTAAGCTTGTATATGCAATGTATGCATGCAATGTGTAAAGGGTGGTAGTATGGCACCTCTTCGTTCTTTTCCCACAATCAGATCCCATAACACTGTTCATGTTATCATCCTATGACCTCTCCATATGTATTAATTAATGTATTAGTCCTAATAATCTCTGATCCTGAGTCCCATGATCTTTATACACTTCTTCCAAATCCTTTTAATTCAACAAAAACTGAAAAACAGAAACTTCAACACGCTTCATCAAATTTGACAACAGTGCAACACAGTTAGTACTCACACTCAAAAACGAAAACAAGAACCGAGAATAGTTTGTGATCTCTGTCATTCCTCTCCAGTATGAGGAAACAGAAGTGGGAGTGAAGATTGGAGTAAGTTGTGAAACCTGATACACTTGGCTCTCCTTAGGCACATATGCACGCATGGCAGTGCACGTGTGTCCTTGTGTGTCAGCTCATCTTCACATCTCATCAACTTCTGTCCCTGAAGATGTTCATGAGCTAGTGAGGGAGATAACTGCGCCTGACACAGCTAAGAACATGCTAATGTACTAAAAATAGCATGCCCCCCAGTATGTTCTTACTGTTTGCTTGGTTAGATTTGCTTGTAGATTACAATTGATTAAATTGAAACATTTTTACATAACATGAATTTGGTAATGTTCTGACTAGGGCTGTCAAGTTCTGGTTGGTTGGTCGATTGGTTGGTCGATATGCAGTTGTTTGACCAAATTCTCATTGATCGGACAATCGCTGGCCATCCTTTCATAAGGAAAAGAATACTTCTTAATCCATTATTTTCGGGGGCGGGAGGGACGTATGCAGACCGATGTATTTGATTTTTTTGTGATATATTTAAAGTGATTGAGTGATCTAAATTGTGTTAGAAATAATTTTAATTATGAATATAAATAATATTCAAGGCTTCGTAGTTTCTTTTATAATAATCGGTTCAATAGACTGTAAGAATTATAAGACAGGAGGTCACACATAGTAGTAAGATGTCTTACTACTTAGCGATGCTGCCCGGTGTAGTGCTTTGTGGCTTGTCTGGTGGGACCCACTTTACATGATTGAAGCTCTGCCGTATCCGAGTTGGACTCGGACCAAGAGTGGATCTGAAACCCACTGACTTTCTCCAAACAGCACTTATATTATATTTAGGCTAACACGTAGAGTAGAGTGCACTTTGGCCGACAAGTTCATCTTGAGATAATGTGAATATTATTATTTATTTATTTTTCCCCATCGACTAATCGATTGGTCGTACAGCTGGTAGAATTTCAGTCAACCAATTTTTTTTTTGGTTGACTACAGCCCTAGTTCTGAGAGTATAAACAGTAGTAATTGGCTGTGCACAAGATGTGCATTTTGTTATCTGCTAGGGCTAATGTACTGATAATACAGCCAAGCAAAGCATTATAGAACTTATAGCAAGATTATGTAATACTGTGATGCCACAAAGTAATTTTAACCAATAATTCCAACAAAAATGACAAGACAACAAGCCAAGCTATAAAAGATGTTGGTGATAAGTTATACACTGCTAATGCTGCCATGGTAAAGCTAGTGCCATGGTAAAGCTAGTGAAATTGTGTAAACTAGCTGCCAATGCTACCATGAAAGACATCCCAGGTCGGCGCCAGAAGCTTTTCATGGCTCTCCGCTCTATTGTTCTTAAAAACAGCAGGTCCACAAGAAATTCTGGAGGTGTGACCCATTGATTGATGACTAACTGAGAAAAAACGTACACACCTACACTTACACACACACACACACACACACACACACACACACACACACACACACACACACACACACACACACACACACACACACACACAAACACACACACGCTGGGCTCACTCGTGGCTGTAAGCATGCTGTGACTGACTAGCGTGTAATGGACCTTCTCTGAACCGGGCGATGGATGGACGCGAGGGCAGAGGAGGAGAGGAGGAGAAGAAGAGAGGAGGAGAGGACAAGAGGAGAAGAGACCCACTGGGTTTCCACATGGCTGTCCGCTCGCTGCTCTGATTCAAACATCTCCTTATACTTCAGCCTCTCCTTTACTTCCTCACTCTCCTCTGCTTTCCCCTTCTCTCTTCATACATCAGTGCCTCTTTCGTCTCTCCTCACCTACTCTTCTTTCCTCACTCTCCTCTACTCTCACACTCCTCTTTTCAACACCCCTTCCGCAATCGCTCGTCACACTTCTTCCTCTCCTCTACTGTCATCACCTCCTCTCATCTCTTATCACCTACTTTTCTCCTGTCTCCCCTTCCCCTCTATTCTACCCTCCTCTCCTCTCTACACCCATCCACCTCTCCCTTAATCTCACCTCTCTCTCCACTTTTCTTTCCTTCCCTCTCCTCTCTTCTCGTCACTGTTCTCATCTGCACCTCTCCACCACCCCCCGCTCCCCTCACCTCCTCTCCTCTCCACCCCCTCCACTCCACTCCCCTCCTCCCCTCTCCTCTCCACCCCCTCCTCTTCCCTCCCCTCCTCTCCTCTCCACCCTCTCCCCTCCACTCCTCTCCTCTCTGCTCCCCTCACCTCCTCTCCTCTCCACCCCCTCCACTCCCCTCCTCTCCTCTCCTCTCCACCACATTTGCTCCCCTCCTCTCCTCTCCTCTCCTCTCCTCTCCTCTCCTCTCCTCTCCTCTCACCTCATCTCCTCTCCTCTCCACCCCTCCCCTCCTCTCCTCTCCACCCCCTCCCCTCCTCTCCTCTCCACCCCTCCTCTCCCCTCACCTCCTCTACTCTCCACCCCCTCCTCTCCCCTCACCTCCTCTACTCTCAACCCCCTCTGCTCCCCTCCTCTCCTCTTCTCTCCTGAGTTGGTTGGGCTGACAGAGCCTCCGGTTTTCATACCTTGTAAGAACGGAACTCAAACTACTGAGAGCTTTTTCAACCTTCATATTCCCTCCCTCCCTTGTCACCCTCCCTGTCACCCTCCCTCTCACACCCCCTCCCACCACTACAGGCAGGAGCAGCCAGGTGTCTCCCTCGTGGAGAAAGAGGAGGAACAGGAGAGGAGGAGTTCTATTTATCAACATGACTGACCTCCATCCCGGAAGGCTAAAATAACCAATTACGTCTTGTCCAACTCACTGCCAAAACAGTTATTACTATTCTCTCCGGACAAATACAGCCGGCTGCCAAGGACTGCACTGACTATGACGAACTGGTTTACACCATAAAGTTACAACGTGCTGCTAAAGTTGGTGTAACTCCTAATGGTCCAACATGCAGCTGTATTTTTATTCTTTCTAAAAATATATTTTATTTGAAGCACCTTTCAAATGTCCCAAGGACACATTGCAGGTAAAAATCGGAGGTTTAAAATACAATGAGGAACAAACAACAGACGAAGAAGGAAGCAAACAGGAGACGAAAAGGTTATGTAAGGGGGGACAGAGTAGAGGGGCAGGAGAGATAACTTGGGAAGAGAAGCTGTGGTGTGAAGGTGAGGCTGAACACACGTGTTTTGAGATGAGAGTTGAAGGAAAGAATGGTTTCAGGATCCTGGGTGTGAGCAGGGAGAGGGTTCCAGAGTGCTGGGGCAGCAGAGGAAAAGACACGGTCTTCGGTGGTGTGCAGGTGGCCAGGAGATAAGGGTTGGAGGATCAACCTCTGTTGTGCTTAGTTCTAGCCTTACATATGTTTATATCAACCAGAAATAACAATTCAATATTAAAATATATACAAATGTTACATCCATTTTAGTGTGTAGGGAGAAAACATGATGGTTAAAATGTATAGAAATTTTATTTTGTAAGATGAACGCTTTTTTTTCTATGTGTATCTCGTTAGCAATCAAAAACCTTGCCTCAGGTTGTGTTGTTGAAATATCTGCTTCTGTAAACACAACTAAGAAAAAAATTGTACGATGCCCTAAAGTTTTCAAAAGTGTATGCAAATGAGTAAAGAAAGTGTGTGTTGTAGCCAGAAGGGGAGTGGCATCACTTTAACATATCATGTAAGGATGGATGCTAATCCCGCTAACTCCACACATATACATCTGATTACATGCTATTATTAGCATTACTAATTACCCCTAATGAAGTCATTTTCCTATAGCAGCATGCAAGGACTCTAACCTGACCTCTGTGGTATTTACTTAAAGGTTATTTGAAGACATTAAAAATCCAATTACACACTGAGAACATGGTTTATGTGAATTCTAATGAGTGTTTGATCACCGTGCGCCACCCTCCCCAAAACAGATGGTTTAATGTTGATTATAGCAAACAGCGACATTTGTAGATCAGCAATTACCATGCAGGTGTTGTTCAATGACGGGTGTTACATAAGCTAACACAGCTAGCGATAGTTTAAGACAAACCAAAAAGTATTTTCTGCTAAAATAGCACATGTTGGAGGATTGGAAATAGCTTCATAATGTGCCTGAATTTATTTGCCCTTAGAAATACTAAATCAATATTTAAAAACGCCTGGTCCTCATATTTTCAGTGATTTCAGTGACAACAAGTGCCTTAATATGTGTTGCTACTTTTGATCGAGATTATTGATTTCAAAAATAGATTTCAAAATAGACCTTTAGGATATAAATATCTTTCCAAATCATCTAAGAGGTTTATAGAGAACACACATAAACACACACACATATGTGTATATTTCGGGAAGATGCAGTGGATACGTCCCCCTCAATATTTAGAACACGTGCATTTGTCCACACTTTATGAAAACATGAAAGAAGCAGGGGACCTTTATTTTGAAAGACTGCTATAATGTTACTCATAGACGCAACAATGCTTCTGACAGCACTGTGTCTTTTTTTTACTCCCAGACCACACACAAACACATACGCACACGCACACGCACACACAATCAGACTTACACTCACAAATTTAGAGTGTGTGTCATAGATTTGATCATTGTTTTAATCTGTTATGGCCAAAGTTGTATTCTTGGTTTCAGTCAGCTTCAATTACATAGTTGAGATGTATATGATTCCTAGAATCATCCCAAAACACAGATACTATGTGAGATATGTTTTAACCCAATGTGCAGAAAGTTTTGAACATGAGCAGAAATCTGGCTGAAACACATATGAGCTATTAAAGTCCATGGGTTTATAAATTAATTAAAATGAATACATTTATCATTGAAATAATAGCTTGTGGCTCATGGACATTTAAAGAGTGAACTTCCCCAACCAAAAGACACCAAAGAGGACAGAAGACTATATTTCTGTTGACTCAGTGGGGATTAAATGAGAAAGGTTGATCTACAGGGGAATAAATATTTGAAAGCAATACAGAATGCCTGAGAGCCTTTCTGCAATGTTATCCATTATATTTTGAATTTGTATTTTCCTTTACATATTTAAGGCATTTCCACCATGAACTGAAGCAAAAATGGCACAAATTTGTGCATACAAATGCACCACAATGGAGGAAAGTTTGTTTGATGCTCAAAATGTCATGGGGTCAACCCCTAGACCCCTGCTCAATGTGCCCCCCACCCCCAAATTATTCAAACTAATATTTTGCCACACACAGGATTAAAATGTAAATAGCATAGGTTTATATCAAAATGGCCCCACATCAATAATAATGACCAAAATAAATTAACAACAAACAGCTGTCCGAAGCCACCCTCAAAATATTTTCTAACAAGTTACATGATGAAAAAGATGTGTGGGCAGGTAACACTTTACTACTTCCACTTTATTTATATCCCTTATGCAAGTTGTTTACTTATCATCCCTTAAGTCAAAGTACTCATTAAAGAGCTTTGAGCTGGTCTACTTCATATAGTAAATACAGCTTTTACCTTGTGTTTACCAGACATTATTTTGCATTAAAAGTAACCATTCACTTAGGATTGAACTGCTTAGGATAAACATCTTCAGTGTGACATGGAAATCATGATATTTAAGTTTAGGTGAAGGTATATTATGTCATTTCTGCTGCTAGGGGTCTCTCAATCAAAACAATAACAAAAGACGTAGTTTGACGACGTCTGAAGCAGAGAGGGAAAATGGGAGTTGTTGTCTTCACCACCATTGCCGGTGAAAATCTATCTGATCATAATTGTAATTGCTATCTGGTAACTGAAATATCATAGTAATAAATTAGATGCTAGTACGCTACTGGATTACTGTTCTTGTGTTTCGCCGGGAGTAAGGGGGTAAAGTGGATATGACGCCATTGACTTGGGAACAAATGTAGCGGAACCGTTCCCGTGAACAAACTACGGATTTCTCTGGGTTTTAAACATTGTTTGGAGCAATTGGGATACTGTAAGAACACAACTAAAAAATAAAATAAAAAAAACACAACAACATTGGTTTAATTGTTTTAATTTATTTTAAAGCGGAAATTGTACATGCTTACCTTTCAAATATAAACTGTGGACCAAGGTAAACTGTAAAGCCGCGCACCGTTCTCACCTGACGGACGCACGCCACAACGGTGGAGAAGGCGCCGATAGCTTTCAGTTGATGCCTCTGGGTTTACTGTTCAACTTGCCTGTCATTTCACTTGGCTGTTCGCGGTTGTTAGAAACGCCCGTGACATTAAGCGCGTTGCATTTCCATCGCCCTCATTAGTCCAACAGGCGCCGCGGTAGCTGACAGGTAGGGCCTACACACTGACGGACAGGTCAATAACAACAACCAATGCTCCGCGTCCAAGAGATGAACATATATCTCCCGCTCTCCGTCGATCTGTGTGTGTGTGTGTGTGTGTGTGTGTGTGTGTGTGTGTGTGTGTGTGTGTGTGTGTGTGTGTGTGTGTGTGTGTGTGTGCGTGCGTCCGTGCGGCCAACCACTATTAATGCAAAAAGCAAGTAAAAAAATCTTTGATTTAAATTGCAAGGTTATAATTTCAATACTTCGTTTTATGCATTTGCAATTGTAACTGGTACATGAGGAGATGATACGGGCTCTGGGTGGGCCAACTGATGTGTCCAACGTTGTTTAAATCAAACTTGGCAGTTATAATGAGGAGATAATGAATTCCCGTCTCTAACTGCACAATGACGCCCGCCCCCGCCCCTCTCTTTGAGACACAGACACGCACACGCACACACCCATGCCCACGCACACGCTCACACACACACACACACACACACACACACACACACACACACACCCACACCCACACCCACACCCACACCCACACCCACACCCACACCCACACACACACACACACACACACACACAGGTAATGAACCAAAATAAATGTAGACCATACACACGTGTGCGTTTGGCGACCAGCGACTTATTAAAACCCTTTCTCCATCGTGTCAGCTCGGCAGTGGAGTCTGGCATGACAGGTTGGTTTCTACATCAGCAGTTGAAGCCGTTTTTAGTGAGGTATCATTCTGAATCCCTGAGCTGCTTCGACTATAACTGATAACATAATGAAGATAATATAACATAGCACAATATAAATAATATAACAGATAACATAATATACACATGGCTCATATAACCGGTAACATATTGTAGATAATATAACAGATACCACAACAAGAGATTATGACAAACTGAGACGTGAACATCAAAAGAGCAAGACATCGAAAGAAGAAAATGTTTGCTTGAGCATTTTGAGGAAAGTATTCTCTGGCAAATGCGTTTCGAGTGTACAGAGCCCCCTACTGTTAAATAATATAGTTTATATTTGAAAGCTCCTGACAGCACCGTGTTGAACACGGCAACAGGTCTGAGCATCCTTTCAGTGAAATGGGTGGAAGGAGATGCAATTATGTCATGGACAGGATATGTTATATTCCTTTATATTCTTTAATCTCCTGAAAACCATGTGCCTAGTCTACTTAAATGGGTAGTTTATGTTGTATTTGTCCCATTGTTATCTCAAACTGAAATAACGTTAAATAGCCTACTTAATTTCAGGAGGTTAATCTTAAATTATGCACTTTAAGGTGTCTGTCAGCCAGGTGATTAGTTGGTCACACACTCCCAACAGTAGTTTGAAAATGTCACACACAACTAAGCTGCCTTTGGAAAAACTAGAGTGGTAATATTATATATATATATATATATATATATATATATATATATTGTATGTTAAATATGTTTTATACTCTAACACATTTTCTTTTTCTTCTTCGGTTCTAATTATAAGCATTTTTTTTTTATATAAAACATCAATAAGCAGCAACAAGACTGTCACTATGTTCACAGAAACAGATTAGGACCCAAACACTGAAGGCAACACGGTACCTCGCCATGCACATAGAGCTTTCTTCATGTTAGATGGCGTTCAGGGTAAAGAGCGGCATTTCATCCAAGACCCAAAGCACTAGCTCTACTTGTTCCCAAGTTATGAGTGAAACACAACTTGTTGTTTCCACATGAACAGGAATAGAGTACCATGGACAGCTCCTATCGACTGACCGCGAAGCATCATCCGTGTTTGAACAAACCATGTTTAAACAGGTGATGTAAGCAATGCGATTTAAGACACGTTCACTGCGGCTGGTTGTAAGTGAAGGAACCCAAACTTGCCCACTACAGAATCTGCTAACGCCAGGCGTCAGAGGTTTGTAAAGCAGTCCCAGGTAGAATGGATCCCATCGTTAGATTCTCTTGCAGGCGTATCGAATGTGCGAAAGACAGAAGGTAAGGGGCTTCATCGGAGTTGTGCCTACCTGAGATCTCCTGGTGAGGCACATCGGCGATGCTGAATCCCAGCGCGTGATAAGCCTGCCTCACCTCCCCGCAGCTCCGCGCCTTGACGTCTCCTCCAGACGACAGGGACAGCACGGATAAAGTGCACAAGGCGACTTGAATTCCCCACAAAGCGGACCACATCACGGATAAATCCTTGAGTTTGCGAGATTAAAACCACAAATAAAATAAAACAACGGTTGATAAATCCTCTGGTAGATCCAAACCGCTGAATGCGAGGTTTGGGTCAGGGTTTCGGGTGTTTATAAAGCAAACACAACATCACGCCCACCACGTTGGTGCCCAACGTCCATCACGGCGTATCTCTCCTCCCGCGACACGCGCTCCACTTTGGGCCAAATCTGTTGAAATCGATATCTTGTTGTGACCTCCGTTCCGATAAACTTCTGTGTGTGTACACACTCACACACACACACACACACACACACACACACACGCGCGCGCAGAGAGCTGCTGTGTCTAACCAAACCCGCCGGAGCCGCGAGAGGAGCACCGCTGAGTGGTAAAACCCGGAGTGGAGCGGGGGTTTCATTGGCGCAGGACGAGTTGGTAGCGCGGACGGAACCCATTAGGGGATTATCGTCATAATCATAATAATAATCCGACGCACGTGCGCTTCGTCATATTGCTGCTTATCATTTCAGAGAGCATCTCACACACACACACACACACACACACACACACACACACACACACACACACACACACACACACACACACACCGCGTGGAGGAAGAAAAAACAAAACGGGGACATTGACGTATTGATACGCGACCGTATTGATGAAGTCTCTCAAAACCATTGACTCGCCTGACAGATGACTCGCCGGTAGGTCAAGCTATGATTTAAAGCTCAGCAACATCGTCAACTAGTTCAATCATAAAGAACCTGCGGTCGTGAATACCCCAGCGTATTTATGAACCTCGCTCTCTTTAGACGACACCCGCCAAGCTACATTGTTTGTGAATCACTTTCTCCTATTTTCAATACTATTTGTATTAAGTATTGCCTTATTCCACCCAGCAATTCCCCACCTTGTATAATTTACGCATTAAGACTCCAAATATTTTACTACCTACTTGTTCTCTGATGTCGTGAGAGTAGGATTCATGGGTGCTGACGCAGCTTAAATAAAATGTTGCCAGGTAGGCCTACTTGAGTGCTTAGCATTCTGGACATGGGTTCATCAAAATGTGCAATCTAATTGGACTCTCCGTATCAAACAGATCGACATCTCACATGTTACATGTGTACTGTAAACTGGACTGATGACCTCATTATGTTGACCATGTGACTCATATCAACTCTCTGCTTGATGTGAACAGTTTGAACAGTCTGATGGTGAATCTCTGTTCTCTCCTGCACACACACACGCACACACACGCACGCG
This sequence comes from Lota lota, assembly GCA_026745465.1. Taxonomy (NCBI): domain Eukaryota; kingdom Metazoa; phylum Chordata; class Actinopteri; order Gadiformes; family Lotidae; genus Lota; species Lota lota. Next base: position 1,922,194 of record JACYXH010000462.1, read on the forward strand.
CGCGCGCACACACACACACACACACACACACACACACACACACACACACAAAAACACACATTGTGTTTGTTGTTTCTTATTTATCTGACTCAACAGGGTTCTCTAGGTACACAAACACAGATGTACACAGACTGCAGGTTTCCTTGACCTTACAGAATACACATCAGATGTTTTTTTGTTTCTTCTATCTTCCAACCGCTAAACTCTCCGCCCTGTGGAGCAACTGTGTTTCAAACCAGAGAAGTGTCTGGACGTTTCTGGTGACCGCTTCCTGAGAGAAGGAACCCTGGTTCAACCGAACATAGTTCACACACATGCACACACACACGCACACACACACAGACACACACACACACACACGCACACGCACACACACACAAACACACACGCACACACAAAGAATCAAGAATATGGAATATTGTGATGTTTTCCAAATCTATACAACGTAGATATACAATTCTTAGAGCATACTTGTCCAGATAGGATTTGCTTTGTTTGTTAGCCCAGCGCTGCTAAGTCAAGGCTGTAAACTCTGCTGCAGAGGGTGAAGAACTTTACCTTGTGTCACAGTTTCATGGAGCAAACACAAACCCAATGTCCCACAAAGTCATTTTGCTTGAAGGTGCTTGCACACTGCCCCATACAAACACAGACAGCGGGTTAAGGTTTGTGTCACCCGGGTTCTGGGTTGTTAGCTGTATGCAACTTTTAGAGGTTGATTAGCCATTATGAGCCATTTCAGAATCTACCCATTAGTGTGGTCACAAGTGGGAGTGTCCACCCAGATATATGATGAATAGATCAGCTTCCCAGCTGGTAAGGTTGGGGTAGGCTGGTAGGCTTATCTATCTAGCACACATATTGGCGTTGGATGTGTTTATTTATTTCCGTATGTTATTTTCATCCAATCAAGATTTATTGATCGATAATCAAATATAATGTCTGGGGAATATGGATGCAAGAGGAATGCAACAATATGATAATCGGACTCACAGTTCAACAACGGTTAACAACGAGGGATAGTGGCTGATGAACAGTGGCTAAGTGGCTTTTGCATTAATCCTTAAAGATGGACCCCTAACTTAGTAATTAATTCCATATAAATATTCTGCTGAACAAAGCAACATGATATCTCTGTGTGGACTGTTGATTTGTAAATCGCTAGACTCCATATCATTATGAGCAGAAGAACAGCAAAGTGTTGCTCTGGATGGTTTCCTTCTAGGCACTGGCGATAAATGAAAAGTCGCTATTAGCCTTATCCTTCGTCGAGAATGATGCTGAACTGTGCTCCTATAATTCTGTAAGTGGCTTCGGATGAAAGCATCTGAACGAATGACATCATGCCATGTATTGTAATGTAATGAGAGAATCATACCAGTTTATCTCATCATTATTTTCTATGTTCTTCTCTTCTATTGTGTAAAAACGGTGGCCTGGGCAGCAGTAATATTTCTGATCATGTGCCTAACGACCACTGGTCTGAGGAGAGTGCAGCTGTAATATCCACGTTAGGGACTGTAGCTAATGCTCCCCTAAGCTAATAAGCTCCTTCTAATGAGGCCTAGAGATGTGCACTATAGAAGGTGATCCCTGCGGTGAATCAATAGCTCAGCCTGGGTTCATCAGGACTCTCTCTCCCTCTCTCTACCTCCATCTATCTTTCCTCCTTGATCTATTCTGCTCTCTCCCTACCTCTCTCTCTCTACCAAACCTCCATATACCCTACTCTCTCTCTCTACCTCAATCTATCCTGCTGTCTCTATACCTCTCTGTCTACTTCCATTTATCTGGTTTCCTTGATCTGTCCTGGTCCATCTCTCCCTTTCTCTCTCTTCCTCGATCTATAGTGATCTCTCTCCCTCTACCATGATCCATCCTGCTCTCTCTCTTCCTTGAGCAAACCCGCTTTTTCTCTCTTTCTCTCATACCTCTCTTTCTCTTCCTCTCTCTCTCAGACCTCTCTCCCTCTTTGTCTCTACCTCGATCTATCCTGTTCTCTCTCTCTGCCCATTTCACTCTTTACCACTCTCCCTTCCTTGATCCATCCTGCTCTCTCTCTCCCATACTGCTTTCTCTCTGTCTACCTCTCTCTCTCTTTCTCTCGTGATCATGGTGACCGTGGTGTTTCACAATAATGGTCTCCTGTTTCACAATAAAGTGTTTGTTGATCAAAAATCATTGTTTTCAGGGTCAATGCAGGGACACTGACTTTCAGCCTTCTGAGTATAGGCTGACTGGCAGACAGAGAGACAGACAGACAAACAGAAAGACAGACAGACATACAGACAGACATTTAGATAGACAAACAGAAAGACAGGCAGAGAAAGAGACAGAGACAGACAGACAGAGAGATGGATGACAGTCAAACAAATAGAGAGATGAATGGATAGATAGATGGACAGACATAGATTGGCAGATAGACATAGATATAGATAGATCAATAGATAGATAGACAGACCTAGATATATAGCTAGATCGACAGATAGACAGAGATAGATAGAGTATTGGATAGATAGACAGACTGACATAAATAGATAGATTGACAGATAGACATGCAGATAGATAGATCATAATATAACATTTCTACTAGTTCTAACTAGACTATTAATTCCTCTCAGAGGGAAGATCAAAGCAATGTGCAGCAGAAGATGAGAACAGGGGTGTTTAATTTCATCACTGTGAGGATAATTGATGACTATTTCTCCCAAAGCAATGTGTTCTCTCTGCTGTTTATTCATCATTTATTCTCAAAAAAGCTTAATGTGTGGGCTGAACAAAAATTGGACATTGGAAAGGTGATGCTTTGTTTAAGGAGGAAAGAAGAAGACAAGAAGAGAGAATTATAAAGGTTTAAGGGTGTAGTTGAACTGTGTTTGGTCGCATCACATTGCATAAAGATCATGGACTGTTTGAAAAGGTGCAACATGCAATGTGTAATATGTGACATGTAACATGTAAAAGGGTAACATGCAACATGTAACATGTAACATGTGACATGTAATGCAGTCTGTGAGTAGCCTGATTGTTTGAGTCTGATTGTGTCTGTGTTAGTCTAATTGTGTGTGTGTAAGTCTGATTGTGTGTGTGTGTCTGTGTGTGCATGTGTATCTGTGTGTGTGTGTGTCAGATTGTGTGGGTGTTGGGCTGATTGTGTGTTATTCTGATCGTGTTAGTCTGATTGTGTACTAGTCTTGTTGTGTGTTTTGGGCTGATTGTGAGTAAGTCTGATTTTGCATGTGTTTGATTGTGTGTGTGTGTGTGTGTGTGTGTGTGTGTGTGTGTGTGTGTGTGTGTGTGTGTGTGTGCTCCCCTGTAGAGAGATGAAAAATAAGGTCACTTTGCTCATATTAGCACAGCAAGGGAGTATGAATTATTAATTACACATTCTTAATTCATAAATATTAAAGACAAGTATGACAAATACATGCAATTAGTGTAAAATAATGATTTCCTGAGAATGATGAAGCTCATCTTTTTAACACTAGGATAAAATGCTGTAAACAAACAAATACAAATAAAATACTTTGTCAAGCATGCGGAAAGTGTTTAATCTAAATTACAGTTTGCTGTAGAATATGCGTTCTTCGGCATGACGGCCTCTTTCCCCCTCAGCTTGACCTCCCATCAAACCACAGGACACCCAAAGCAGGGCTGAGTCAAACATGACGGTACAGTAGCTTTTCATTTGGAAAATTCTTGTTGGTTTCCAATTTTGAGGGACATTCATCTCTGTGTGTCAGAGTGTGTGTGTGTGTGTGTGTGTGTGTGTGTGTGTGTGTGTGTGTGTGTGTGTGTATGTGTGTAAATAGTACATGACATTTGGTGGATGTTTTTGTGGGAAATACTTTCCCTATGAGTATAATCAGTATAATCATCATAAAATAATGTGAATGTAATAACTATGTATAAAAAGGTATTTTGCCATTTATGTTTATCATATTTTGTATAATCTAAGAAATAATGGTATCACAGAAAAGTATGTAATTTTTTAAGCTCCATCATTAGGAGGAGCTTGTGTACACCCCGTTACCCCCAATGAGAACACCCTAGCCATTGATAGATCCAACCCGAGAAGGGGCAGGGATAGTAGTACCTGAATCAGCAAAAAAAGTATAGGAAAGGGACAAGGGTTGGAACGGAGTTCTATATTTGAAGGCCAGATTTTTTTTACTCTTCAAGCCAATATATAACCGTTTTTTATAATATCCTTATACTATGTAACTTCGACACAAAAAATATTTACTCTTTGTATGAATATCTCATCAATTTCCCCAAAAACATTATCTCTTTTTACTTATTATTTTTATACAAATTATTATTTTTAGTCTAAAAGTGCCTAATATTGTTCAGTGTATGTATTAGCTGTAACAAAAAATGAGATCATTGAGGAATGCACCTACTTGATGGGGCTTTCCAGCATTGAGCAACCTGTGGCAAGTGGGGCCCACAAAGGTAGCAACCTTCTGATGAACAGCAGACGCAGCCATACATTGACAGTACGCCCACATGATTTATCCTATAGGAGGAGTTTAAGATAGGATAAAATACGATGATTTCTTGCTCTACTTTAGGTGCTCCATGGAAGATCTCGGTTTGTTGTAATTTATTGAACCTTCAGTAAACCTAACTTCTTTTGTTATGAGTTTATTCCTTATAGTTAAGAGTTTAAAACAAGTCAACAGTGGGTGTTGAAGATCAAACAACATTTGACCCATCTGAAGATTTACTCCCACACGTTTATCCAAAGTATGTTATACATTATATTCAACAGAAAATGGAATAAAAAATGTACACTAAAGTAAGAAAATGCACATATATTCTAGTATACCGAAAATAAGACTTAATGTTTATTGAGTAGAAATATGCAATTATGTAATAATAAAGAAAAGTAAAAGAGCTCTTACACTTTAATTTAGAGACCAAACATCCTTCCGAAATAGTTATTTTACTAGATAAACATTTCATCAATATATTTGATCTGGTATGAGGGCATCTCCCACCAGGTTTACATAAGGAACATGCCATCCTTTGACTGGTCCAGTCGAAAAAGTGACTGGGATGAACGCAGGATTCTATTTTAATGGTGAATATTACCCACCACACAGCTGTCAAATGACTAATAAGTAGACACACTTCAAGGCAATCAATAGGGGTCTTTAGCAGTTTTCTCAGATACTATGTGTGATTCTGGCTGGAGGCCTATTGCATATATACACGATGTTGATGAGCTACCGCTTCAAATTCCTTACAGAAATAAACCCAGTCAACATCACATAAACTAAACTTTGTTCAGTGTATTATCATTATTATATGCTGACTAACTAGCACCAATTTGCTACAACAATCAGTGTGAAGTGTGCAATTATTTTTGGATGCATTGTTTAGTTACTTTGTCAAACATATTCTAGCAACATCATTGATGAGCTGTTAGATTTGCCAGGCAATGAAAGGGTATGTGAATACCGTTGATCAAAAGATTATTAACCCATGTTTTGCGAGCACTGTATTGAAAATACATAGCACCCATACCCAGGAATTTATTTTGTTGGCCAAGCACCAACTGTAGTACTTACAAAACGAGTCAGCTGCATCAGAGTCACCTCATTATAATTAAAATGAAATAGTGAGAAAACCAACTTTCTTTCACAGATGAAGAGGCAATCGATGGGCAGCCGGCGGATTTAAATGTTAAACCGCAGCTCTCTTGTTCCTCAATCAAGTCTGTGTGGTTGAGAGAAGGTCACCGCGTCAGCGTCTATGTTCTCAAGCACTGACAGGCATTATTAAGAGCAAAGCCTCAACAGGGGCGTGTTTATTTATTGTTCTCACTTTTATCTTCCTGATTATCGAATGTGATATTTGTCAAGTTCAAGTAGTACAAATTCTCTGCACCATTATACAAAGATAGTGTATAATTCTGATTAATTCTGGGCTTCTACTGGGTTACCCCTACTACAGTAGTCTAGACACACTTTAATATAGTATAGTGGATATAGTATGTAAGTAAAATGTATTTATGTAGCACCTTTAGGACTTTCTTTGTCTCCATGGTCTACATTGTCTTCCATGTTTTCTGGATGTGTAAAGTAGGTACAAGTTGCTGAGAGCTGTTACTGATGGGAAATTGCAGGGCACTGAGAGAGATGTGAGGAGTTTTGCTTTAAACTTCAACAGTAGGACAGCTTTGGGGAGAACGTCAGAGAAATAAGGAAATTAGAGATGGCTTAATACTATGGTTAAGCGACATTTTATTAAAAGCATACATTATTATATATTATATAAAATGTCAACATTTACTTACTGTAACTAATTATATTCATGAACACATGTATGGTCAATAAATACAAAGTAAAAAGTTTAAGTTTTTATGAATGAAAGCTGAATTCATAAACTCCTCCAGCTTTAATAGTTGTTGCCATTCAAGTGAAATGTCATATTTTTGGTCAATGGTCAAGGTTTCTAAATAAGTCATTTACTGGAGCTGCATTCTGATAATAAGGTTAAAACAAGCGTAATGTTAGTGAGCAACACACAGCGCATAACGTCAGTGTTCAATACTTTTATTAGGGCCATTGGTAACCATTAGTCGTTTGCATTCATTTTTTAGACGTGTTCTCCAGAATCAAGAGGCACTACTACTCAGCATGAATAATGTACGTCACCGCCACGGAGCACAATTTCAAATAATTCATCATGAAATAGGATTTTATGTCTGTACCATAATTTATGTGTTTTAATAATAGATAAGGAAAGTGCGGCGGCGGCAGAGTTGGAGATGAAATGGTGGAGGTGTTGAAGTTGCGTTTAATGTCATCACATAACGTATTTACGATCGGGGGAGGTTAGGGTTGGTGGCAGGTAATGGTCGTCAAATAGGCATCCGGGGGACAGCCCGGCAACACCATGACAAACACAGCAGGGATTCCTTCTCCATTCATGCTCATAGAAGAAGCTCTCAATATGAAAGCACCACCTTGGCCCAAGAGGAGGGGGGAGAGGCAGATGGTTCCGTCCTCCACCTGCTGTGTGCTTGCGAACACAATATTTTGCGATTACTTATTCTGTAAAACTTGGTTTTCATTTTGAATCAAATGACAATACCATCATGTCCAAAAGACAACTGAAGCAAATCACAGAAAGAAAACAAATTTTTAAATCATGGCAGTTATCTTAATTCATGTTTTTCTCATCATTAACTTGTGAGCAACCTTTGTTTCTCTGCAAAGGAAGCCATGCTTGGCCCACCAAAACAGAGACATTTTGCCAAGATAAACAAAACACTAACTTACACTAACACACTTTTAGTTGTCCTTCAGTGTTTCCCACACCTAGTCACACAACATCTTCTACTTAGTCTCAGCACGTAGCTACACAGAAATATACCCCACAAACCATTAAACTGAAGTCACTCTGGGATTCAGTTTAAATCATTAACAAAATGCCCCTTCTCGATTTTTAACACCGGACATTTATTTGACTTTTCTTTTTATGAATCATTGTATCATTTTATAATTTCATTTCTATGCCGGCATATTATCTTGACCAACCTGATCCATAATGTAAAATTTGAATGGATTTGGTCTAATTGATGGCTCTTAAAGGGTTGGAGAAAAAAGCATTTGTCAGAATAATGATGTGACCGAGAAAGGGAGACTCAGTGACATGGAGCTCCCACACACTTCCTGCCCCTCCATCTACACCTCTTCTTGTCTTTAATACAACTTAAAACTTTATTGAAGACACTTTCATGTAAAATGCACTCACATAATTATATGGTAGAAATATAGAGCAGTCATCATGAAATACAATAGCAACAAAGCACAAACCAAAACTGAATATGGGGTTTATAACAAGACAAGAACACAAGACATCAACAGAGGAAACCAAAAAGTGCTAGTAGGAATTCAGAAGAATTTGCGCTATACCACATATGTCTTTGCAATTTTACTAGAATGGATTCATTGGAGGGATGGTGGTCTACAAAATTTACTCTAAGTGGCCAGAGGGGGCATTCACAGGATCTGTCATCACTAGCATTGTCACTGTCTTCTTGGACTAGCTTTTCCCCAGATCGGAGACCCCTAGAGACTTCACCACATAAAGCCCGCAATTATCTCTGTAGATTTTGCGGCATTTTTGGGTGACATCAAGCACATGCACACTGTATTTTATCACCCTGAGGTGAATGGGGGCGTGGAGAAATTGAACCAGACTCTTTTTGAACCAGCCTCCGGAATCTGCTGAACACACTGCTGAACCCGCTACACAACCAGTTTGGGCTCGATCCTGACCGGGTTATCTCAGAGAAGATGTTACTGATTTTTGACACACTCAGATGATTGCACATAGCTTGTTACATGGCTATTTAACTGTCTGGCAGTCCAGCCATGTTTTCTGTCTTTCAAAGTGGGAGGGGGGGGGGGGGGGGGGGGATTGTTGTGTATGACATTACTGGACTTACGACATCTTGTAATGTTATCTGTTGACAGCTAGGCTGCCGTAAAGTTTTGAGAAAATAACTAGTAAAGTTCAGACGTGATATAACTTACCTCCATGTAGAGTCGCTCTATTAGTTTGATTCATTAATGACTTTGATTGGTCCACCTGTGCCATATAGTACACTATTTCATAATTTGTAGTGTTGTCCGAAATGTGAGTGTTCAAATCTGGCTCCCTAAATAGTGCACTACTCAATACACATAATGCACCATAAAATATGTGTCTGAATGCATGACACCCTGCTGACTAGCAAATAGCTGCCATTAATTATATCAACTCTAGCCAACCACTAGAAACCATGTATGATTAAGCACACTGTGACAGCTGTGATAAACATTTCATATATATATACGTATATGATATATATATATATAAATATAACTCTATCTATCTATCTATCTATCTATCTATCTATCTATCTATCTATCTATCTATCTATCTATCTATCTATCTATCTATCTATCTATCTATCTATCTATCTATACATACACACATATATATACAGTCCCAATATACATAAGATACATACAGTCCCAAGACTGATACTTACGCAAAGTTCAGAGGCTAGAGAGAGCTCTGTTCAGGTCCCACATTTCGACTTTGTAGCTTGAGAAACTGCTCAAAGACACCTACATGAGAGCTGAGGTCATCAGGGGTAATTGAACCAAGTACCTTTTTGGCTGGGAGTCCAACACCCTATCTACTAAACTATACTGCCCCCAAAACAAAAGAATACATTATTGAAAGTGTTGAAACAGGAAGTGGTTTTGAATAAGCTGAAACAGGTAGTGGTATTAAAGATGTGGTATTAAATATGCCTAATGAATTATGTGAAAGTCTTCCTTTCGCAGTCCCGCAGGGGTTGACTTGCCAAATGAGGTCGCGGTCCCATTTATTGGCTAATTAACAACACGCTAAAAAGAGGTTTGCATGGTGCGTGGCCCCCACTGAGAAATCCCACTCTAATGAACTGTATGCTAATAGCATCAACACAAGATTAAATACCGCACTAACATGGATGCTCTGCCTTGAGGAAATGACAGTTGATGTTTTATTTTCTTCTTCTTCTTTGCTGGTGATTGCTCCATGCTGTGATCAGAGTGAAGCTTTACGCTCACACTCCGGGCTAGCTCACTTAGCAATGCAGAGGTGCAACTGAGTGGAGAAGTGTTTGTGTGTATGTGTGTGTGTGTGTGTGTGTGTGTGTGTGTGTGTGTGTGTGTGTGTGTGTGTGTGTGTGTGTTTGTGTGTATTGTGATGTATCTTGCGTGTACCCTCACCTTTTTAGGAGGTTACTTTTACAACTTCAGTTTAGGTGAATTTCCTCCACAGTATGAGTGTGGAGGAGTGTGTGTGTGGGTGGAGAGGTTTGGAGAGGTGATCGATGACATTCACTCCTCACTCACCCACCCACCTGCAAACACCCCTTGTCCCATATCCACCTCTTAATCTCCTACTCTAACTTCCTTTTCACCACTCTCTCAATTAGGTAGTATACTTGGTCACTTCCCACTGCCAACAACCTGCCCTCTTGACCCTATCCCCTCTCACCTTCTTTCGTCTGTTGCTCCCGACCTCATCCTTTTCTCAACCATCTCATCAATACCGCTTTGGCAACTGGTTGTTTTCCGAACACGCAGCGAGATTGAACCCTCTTTTAAAGAAACTCACACTCAACCCTTCCAATGTAAAGAGGGAGTCTCAGGCTCTGCACTCTCCATGTTCACATCCTACCTCAAGGACCGCAATTACATGGTCCCCTGGAAAGAATCTGTCTGAACCTTGTAGTCTCACTATAAGGTTCACTGGGCGCTGTCATTCACTCAAATGGCTTTTTCTACTACAGCTATGCAGATGACACACAACTAATTCAGTCTTTTTCACAGTCTGAAACCCAGGTGGAAGCGCAAATATCTGTGTGTCTGGATGACATATCTCAGTGGATGCCGACACACCACCTGAAGCTTCCTTTAAGCAGTTTGCCGATTTGATGAATTGTATGTAACCGCATGACTCTTCAAAGTTCTGGGTAGTATCGTGCACTTTTTTTAAGTCAATTTGGATAAAAGCGTCAGCTACATAAATGTTATGTAATGTAGAGCCTAGATCGGGCCCAAAACACCATGCCCGTGCAGAGTGGGGACCACAAACACGGGCCCCTCAAGAACTCAGGGTACTCATTAATTATATTTATGCCATGGACTGTCACAATTAAGTAATTTGCCCTTCCCGAAAGAAGACACACAAAAACACACGCCTAGGTGTATGTGGCAATATTATTTAATGCATGCGCAAAATTAGTTTTTGCACATGTTTTTTGAATCACTTTAATAGGCTAAAGTAAAACTTAAAACACAGTTTAAGAGTTAGCCTGGCACTTGAATTTGCCATTTATTTTTAAAAAGCCAGTGAACCCACTGTTTCAGCTGCAATTTGAACACTATGTGATAAAAGAAAAAGCATTTTGAGCTGAATTTTAGGAAAGAGGGGGGCGTGTTAACCCCATGGTAACGACCCACGCCAACTTTATGATACTTTTTTAGTACCATTGCTGTGTATGAGCGTTATAATAAGCAATGTTGTATATTGTAACGGTTCTAGGTTGCGTTGTTTGTGTGCATTGTGCTAATGTGATTGGGTGCTCAGGAGGAGAGGGCGGGCCTTGGGAGGGGAGATATACAGTTAGAGATTTAGAGAAGTTCATGTTCGTTTGTTATAGCGTTCAATAACGTGTGTCTGCCATTAATAAAAGGGAGTTAATCAAAACAACCTGTGTGGAGCTTGGACGAATAGAAACAGGGTTGCTACAATATGAAATGCGCCACACACTGTAGCGTTATACTATAGGTGACCGGGAATCCTAACCCTCACTTGGACGCAGACATTAAACACATCGCTGCTCACACGGAGCTTCACCATCCACACACACCTTAGCGTTATACTAGAAGTGTCCGAAAAGCCCAACTTTATCGTCCCCTTGGTTCTCTGTCTACACAAACCGCGCCGCCGGTGCCCCTTGGTCGTGACGTCAGACTACCTCGGAAAAGGTACTTTCGCAGCAGAGTGGAACGTTCACGTAGTGTTTTGGGGAGAATGGCAAAAACTTGGATATTACACTTTTTTCTCTAAATTTGGGACTTATTTCAGTAACAGTGATAAAATGGCATAGATCACTATGTTGACGATCATATAAGACAAATTACCACTTCTAAAACAACAAAAAAGTATTTTTGGGTTCACTGGCAATATGAAGCAGGCAATTTCAATTCTCAGCCCAATATATATATATATATATATATATTTAATAGACATCATATCTCTGACCACGCCCCGGGCCCTAGGAATGGAGGGGAAATTCTGACCCGTCCCGGCCCGGTTTTGGGTTTGGGCAGAGAATCAAACCTTTTATGTAATGTAATGTGTCTTTTTATGTTTAGTATGTATATGGGTGTGTATATTGTGGCAACCCGGCTCCAGGACAGCGCCCCAGGCGGCTCAGGGGAGCAGTGGTAAATGGAATCTACCACCGCTCTCCGGAATATCGCACACCGGAGCTCATTACCGCTGCCGGCAATCTGCGAAATGGGCGACACCTGGGCCGACGGGGAAAACGCCGATATAAGCGGCGCTCGGCGTGGCTTAAGGGAGAAGAGAGCGGTACGAGACGCGGAGAGAAACCCCGTCAACGCGCTACGGAGACGGGATACGAGGACGAGGTATCTCGGCGCTACGAGGAGGAGATCCCTCGGCGACGAGCTTTATTGCCCCCAATCCCTAGCTGAAGACGGGATACTCCAGGAAGTTACCCCGGTCCGGGAAGAACCTTAGTTGCATTAATTGTTTTTTTGAGTGGTTAAAATAAAGGATTCCCCATGTGGGATTTAACCACAGCGGCTTCTCGGCTTGTTTGTTCCGAATCCTAGTCCGAGTTGCCACATATGGTGGAGAATGCGGGCATGAACGATCTAGCCACTCAATAAAAAAGAAATAAAAAAAAAGAAGAAAAAAAAGAAAATGGAAGTAACCATCTCGGCGTTGCTGAAGGGACAAGCGGAGCTCCAGGCGGCAATGGCGACCTTCTGCCAGCGCGTGACCCCGGCTGTGGAATTTCCCCCCAGTACCAAGGACGTCTTAACCACCCAGGAGCGGCTGGTGCAGGCCCAGAGCGACGCGGCGCTGCTGGAGCAGGCGCTGAACAAGGGCGTGGCCAAGGAGCGCGACGCAAAGGACGCCCAGAAGTGGATCGGCGACCAGGTGGCCCAGCTGCGGGACGACAGCGAGGCCCGCGTGCAGCTGGCCGAGGAGCGCCGCCGGGAGCTCGTGGGCAAGCTAGCGGACCTGATGGAGCAGCGGTACTGCATGGAGGAGGAGAAGGCCCGCCTCATCGAGGATCTGGACCAGCTCAAGGGGAAGCTGGACGACCGGGAGCGCGAGCTGGCCGTGGCCAACCAGAACTCTCACATCTCCAACGAAAGGAACATCCACCTTCAGAGACAGCTGGAGGAGGCCAACGCGTCCCTGCGGGCTGAGTCGAAGGCGTCGCTGCGCAAGGCCCAGACGGACGGCAGCGAGCAGCTGCAGCAGCTGGAGGCGCACAGCCGCGAGCTACAGGACAAGTGCTGCCTGCTGGAACGCAGCAAGCTCAGCCTGGAGAAGGAGTGCATCGGGCTGCAGGCGGCACTGGAGGCCGAGCGCCGGGAGCACAGCCAGGGCTCGGAGACCATCACCGACCTCCTGGGACAGGTGTCTGGTCTGGAGGAGGACCTGCGGCAGGTCAGGCAGTCCCTGGCCAAGGCTGAGACGGATAACAGGCATCTTCACGAGAAGCTCACCGATCTCGAGAAGGAGAGGAGCAGTAAGGAGATCGACCTGACCAACCAGCTGAAGGTGTTGCAACAGGGTCTGGAGCAGGAGGAGGCCTCACACAAGGCTACCAGGGCCCGGCTGGCAGACAAGGGCAAGAGCACAGAGACTATTGAGCAGGAGAGCCAGAAGCGCAGCCTGACGCAGAACAACCTGAGGAGGACCAAGGCCCTGGACCACCTGGAGACTCTGAGGAGGGAGAACAAGGACCTGCAGGTGCAGCTGGAGAGGGAGGCGTCCCGCTGCGGACAGCTGGGGGCGGCCAACGCCGAGCTGAACGAGCGGCTAGCCTCTATGCAGGTCCTGGGCCGCAGCAACCAGCACCACGGCCGCAGAGACCAGCAGCTGGAGCGCAGCCACCAGCAGCTGGAGGATCTGCTGGCCGAGTTGCGGAGGAGGGCCCAGGCGGCCGGCTATGCCGACCCACGCCAGACCGAGAAGTACCGGGACGACGGGCATGGACCACACCCGAGGCGGCACAGACGCGCTGCCCGACCCGCCTACGGGGTCCCATGGCCCAATCCTCCGCGACGGAGTCCTCCAAGGAGGATGACGGGAACCCCCGGCGACGCCTGCCTCTTGGCCTCCTGGAGAAGCCCGAGTCTTCATCTAAGGGTGGAGGAGTGTGGCAACCCGGCTCCAGGACAGCGCCCCAGGCGGCTCAGGGGAGCGGTGGTAAATGGAATCTACCACCGCTCTCCGGAATATCGCACACCGGAGTTCATTACCGCTGCCGGCAATCTGCGAAATGGGCGACACCTGGGCCGACGGGGAAAACGCCGATATAAGCGGCGCTCGGCGTGGCTTAAGGGAGAAGAGAGCGGTACGAGACGCGGAGAGAAACCCCGTCAACGCGCTACGGAGACGGGATACGAGGACGAGGTATCTCGGCGACAAAGAGTGGAACGACGCACGGCAACCCGACGAGCTTTATTCCCCCCAATCCCTGGCTGAAGACGGGATACTCCAGGAAGTTACCCCGGTCCGGGAAGAACCTTAGTTGCATTAATTGTTTTTTTGAGTGGTTAAAATAAAGGATTCCCCATGTGGGATTTAACTACAGTGGCTTCTCGGCTTGTTTGTTCCGAATCCTAGTCCGAGTTGCCACAATATGTGTAGGAGCTTGAATATGTATATGTATATGTGTATTGTGTTGTTGTGTTGTGTAAGTGGTTATGTGTGTGTGTGTCTGTGTGTGTGTGTGTGTGTGGAGATGAGTGTTTATGTGTGTGTATATGTGTGTGTATTATGTATATATATTTGGGTGTGTGTGCACTGTATGTATGTGTGTATGTGTGTGTGAATATAGAGGGATGTGTGTATGTGGAGTGTGGATATTATGTATATGTGTGTGTGTGTGTGTGTATATGTATGTGTGTGTGTGCTGGGACTCAAGCATTAAATCCTACAGGCCTGCTGACCTAGTTATGAAGCAACACGCTACAAAACTCTGTTAATACGCAATCAGCAATCCCACCTTTACATCAAATGATCATCATGTTTCAAAGGAACGCAGTTATACCATAAAAAAACATCCACTCGCTCCAATTAGCATTACATGACGCATGTCATTCATGTTGTGTTTTATTTGTTGTAGTTTTTAGTTGTTTGGTTTTATATGTTAAAGTGGCAATGTCAAAGATTTCTGTTTCGTTCCCTTGGGTGCTAAGCAGCTATTTTTACCAGAGATCCAAACAGTGTCGCTAACAACACCCAGTTCGTAATATTCATAATACTGCAAATGCAAAAGCTTTCATCAGTGGGCCATAGGCTCAATTACCATTGTGTTATCTCATTTAGTGACAGATGGGGACTGAACAGACAAATCTTCGAGATTGCCACATTAAAGAGCCAGTGAAGCCAAAACCGTTTTTGTTTTTGCTTTAAACTCTGTAATATCTCTTTAATTATCAATCTATGCCATTTTGTTACTAAAATAGAGCGTATTTTAGAGAAAACCGGTGTAAAATCCTGTTTTTGCCAGTCTCCCCAAAACACTATGTGAACGTTCCACTCTGCTTCGAACAAAGGTAACAGTCTTTTTGTGTCATCCAAGTGCCTGTTAATATACTCTTTGATGTCATCACCAAGCTCTGTCTGGGCAGCTGTTGACTGCGGCGTCCGATAGAGGGTTACTCTTCTTGGACATTTATAGTATAACGCCACGGAGTGTGTAGATTTACAAATGTGTAAAGCTTGTTCTGGACATCTGTTGATTTTGATGATCGTGTCTGAGAGAGGGTTAGGCTTCCTAGATACCTTTAGTATAACGCTATGGTGTGTGTGGATGTGTGGAGCTCCGTCAGGGGAGCTGTTTATTTTGAACCTTCACAGCGTCCGAGTGAGGGTTAAGCTTCTTGGACACTTATAGTATAAAGCCAAGGAGTATGGTGCATTTCATATACAACATCGCTCATATACCATGAAGGTACTGAACAAATATTACAAAGTTCCATGGGTCGTAACCATGGGGATGAGATGCCCCCCCTCTTTCCTAGAAATCTCCGCCCAAAAAGAATAATCTCATAGTGTTCAAATTTTAGCTGAAACAGACACTTTAAAGAAAACCTAAACTATGACAATTACGAAACATAATTATTTGAATAATATTGACTTTCATAATGTAATGAAGCACATTTTTATAAATGAATAGCAAAATATATTTTAACCAAAACATTGAGAAGCAGTTGCAAGGCTGGTGTATGGAACACTTAGTTCCTAAGACTGACATTGTGGTTGCCATATTTCTTCATAACTGGGATACATACTGTATATTTACATGTATCCCATATATTTGAAATAGGGGTAATATTAAAGGGGAAAAGATTATGCTATCCATTTTGCAGCTATCCCCAACATGAGACCATTGTTTTCTCCTGCAAATGTTTATTTCTCTGTAGTGAACAGAATAGTCCAAACGCACACTAAAATAAGTCACTGTCCTGTTGTTTTGCTCTGCAGAATCAATCCGTACGATTAATGCCATACATAAAACATATTTATTCCTACAACAATTTTTTGGTGTGTGAGCATCAGGAGTTTGTTTTCCTGCCTCTCTGTGTCCACGGAGATCTTTGAACAGAAAAGAAGGCTGAATTGATGGCAGGGATGGATTGTGCGAGATCAAATCTACAGGAAGACTCTGAGGCTCTCCTCCAGGCCCAAGGGAACCAGAGGCTGTGATCTGTTCATCACTGGGTGGATTAGGGCCTGGTTGCCATTCAATATGCATGCAGCACAATCAATTATTTACTTGTGAATCCATAGAAATGGGAATTTAAAGACCCCATGAAATTGTGATCATTTCACAATCACCAATGTTTTTCCCACTGTGCACCCACCAAGTGTGTGCAGCTGTGCATAACATTTATACCAAAATATTGATTACATCGTTAAAATTGTTTCCGAGGAATGCAGCTGTCGCAAATCAGAGGGTGTTGGACGGATGCGCCTCCTGCCCGGTCTGTCCCATTCTGAATCACAGCCATTCATCCTGTTTATCTTGACTCACACTGTGTAGAAATTGAATGCCATTCCACTTGGTCTGAAATCATCTCTTCCCTGTATCTAAAATGCAGGATTATCTGGTCTGGACATACTACATAGAGAACCCATGACCTCACTTCCTGCTGAGAGAGGGATTGGTACTGATGATCTGATTTCGCTTCCTGCTCAGAGAGGGATTGGTACTGATGATATGACCACACTTCCTGATGAAAGGGATCTAAACCTATGACATTGCATCACTTCTGATGAGAGAGGGATCTGAACCTATGCTATGCCATCCTTGCCCACTGAGAGAGACAGAGAGATCTTAACCTATGATAGGACATCACTTTCTGCTGAGAGAGAAATCTAAACCTATGATATGACATCACTTCCCGGTGGGAGAGATATCTGAACCTATGTTAGTAGTATATAAGCAACCCCCTTTAGAGCAAAAGCCACACCCAGGTCATAGGTCAGATCAAAAGCGGAAACCACACATACAACATCCGGTCTGTCCCAGTGTTGACCGGTGTTGACCGCTGCTGCCCAATGTTAACCATGTTGAGCAAACGGAAGTTGTATTCCTGCTAAACATCCGTTTTGTTAAACATCCGTTTAGTTAGAATAGGCAGAATGCTCCGGAAGTGGCTGTGATGCCTGTGATGCCTGTGATGCCTGTGATGCCTGCGATGCCTGCGTTGCCTGCGTTGCCTGAGGATCCGGTGTGTCTGAGGCGCCGGAAGTGAGTGTGTGGCTCCGGTGTGTCTGAGGGGAAAGGATTAAACAGGGGCTATCTTAAAAAGGGGGCATGGGGAAAGGGTGGGGGTCAAGCGTGGAGAGGTGTTTATGGGATGGTGTGTGTGTGTGTGTGTGTGGGTGTGTGTGTGTGTGTGTGTATGTGTGTGTGTGAAGCGGGGTTTTCAAAACATATAGTCTTGGTTGTCGACATACATTGAAATCAAACAAAGGGTGAAACAGTTTCAAAGGGGGCATGGGGAAAGGGTGGTGGTCAAGCGTGGAGAGGTGGTTAGGTATGGTGGGGGCATGTGTGTGTGTGTGTGTGTGTGTGTGTGTGTGTGTGTGTGTGTGTGTGTGTGAGAAGCGGGGTTTTCAAAACATATAGTCTTGGTTGTCGACATACATTGAAATCAAACAAAAGTGTGAAACAGGGGCTATCTTCAAAGGGGCAGGGGGAAAGGGTAGGGGTCAAGCGTGGAGATGTGTTTAGGGTTGGTGGGGGCATGTGTGTGTGTGTGTGTGTGTGTGTGTGTGTGTGTGTGTGTGTGTGTGTGTGTGTGTGAAGCGGGGTTTTCAAAACATATAGTCTTGGTTGTCGACATACATTGAAATCAAACAAAAGTGTGAAACAGGGGCTATCTTCAAAGGGGCAGGGGGCATGTGTGTGTGTGTGTGTGTGTGTGTGTGTGTGTGTGTGTGTGTGTGTGTGTGTGTGTGTGTGTGTGTGTGTGTGTGAAGCGGGGTTTTCAAACATACGGTATTGGTTGTCGACATACAATGAAATCAAACGTTTTGTTTTAGAACCAATGAACAAGGGTTATAGTTAGGGAGGCGTTACGCAAGGATATGCTGTGTAGACGAGAGCAGGCCGACAGCTCTTTATAAGACACATGTTTTTTGAACGGAACAGAGATCTAAACTGCCAACATGCCGTTAATCTACTGTGAGTATATCCTAAAACATAGTCATATCATTATACATATCAGGTCAATGCCACTGTGTAACTGTCTTATATTTGTTTGATAAAGTTGTACATTGTTAGGTGACAAAGAGGATACGGTTGGCGCTAAGAGGTATCCTGAGGATCACCGCACATGTATGTAGTAATCATATACCCATATTATGCTATTCATTATCGTTTATACATGCATATACTAGGTGACTGATTGGTTACCTGTTATGTGGTAGGTTTGTTTGATACACCGTATGTGAGGAAGAATCAACGAGCTGATACCAAGGTGGCTAACTTTAAAACCAACGAGGGGGCGTCTACTAGCGGAGGTAAGCTAACAAAACATGTTTTATGTTTAATAAATGATAACTGCTGTTATACGTTGCTATAACTATATGTGTTTGTTCTAATGTGTTTTTCTATCGGTCTTATGCTCTTTTTCATGCAGCTAAACAGTCCAAACCCCGGCATGTAAGAGGTATAAAAACAGGGCCAGCTGTTTTAACAAATACATCACCTCCACCGATAGCCATCAGAAGCCGGGGATACGGACAGCTAACCGATGACACGATCCAACAGATCCTAACACTAGTCGCTAGCAAACCCGTTGGAGCTGTCGAACCCACGGTTCATGAAGCGGTACATGAGAAGACGGTAGACCATCAAGACGTGTCTCATTGTCTGACTGCAGCTCATGGTAAGCCATTTTATTGTAAAACTATTCACTATTCCGCTAGATAACACACTAATATATATATATATATATATATATATATATATATATATATATATACATATATATTCATCCCTTGTTTCGAACAGATAACGATTACACAGGCCATGGTGGGGCTCATCTGAACTCCCAGCCCGAACTGTGGACGGACGAAGAAATCAAATTCTGGGACGCCAACGACTTTGGAGAGGACCAACCCCCGAGGACGGACGACGACAGCAGATTCTGGGGTGACGAATTTGGAGCAGACTGGACATCTGCACCTACAGCGCCCCCTGGCGTCATAACTGCCGTTACCTCGGAGGGACAGGCTCACCAGCGGCCAGCGATTACCCACAACAACAACTCTGTTGTGCATTCTGTCCAAGAAGCTACACGGCCTCAAGAAAACAGGTCAGAGCAATGCAACTTGGACCATGCTAGGCTGAAGTCTTTATATGACATACAGGGAAAGACGGTGAATGGTTTACTTGCTACTGTTGACGGCCTGGTAAAGAATGTGAAGGTTTTAAGTGATCGTGCTGATATACAGGCACGGATGATGCATCATCGTTATAGCAAGGGTGTGCATGTAGCTAAAACTGTGCGTGACCATAACGCCACTATTGAGGGTATGATGGTAATCATCCAAGGCATGCAGAAAAACATTGCAAAAAACACAATGCTTAAGAGACTCATGTGAATAGGCATCAGGTCTGATACAGATGCATTTTGAAATACATTGATGCGGATTAAAAATATCTGTTTTTTAACTTTTGGTACAGCTGTTTTCTTTTTTCTATGGCGTTTTGCTTTTTATTAAATAGTTTTTAAAATAATATTATTGGTGTTGTTTAATTTTAATTTTTTTATTTTTATTTTGTTATTTTTATTTAATTTTTATTTATTTTTATTTTTATTTAATTTTTAGGGGGGTTGGTTGTGCCGGCATGCGTTACATATAGACGGTTTATTATATAATTATATATATATATATATATATTATAAATAACTATAAATACACAATGAGCCCCAGAAAAAGAAAATTCAAATCTGTAGACGGCAACCCCGAGAAGAGATGTAAACGCAGTGTACCTGAGTCTAGTGATGTTGTTGAGAATGGAAACATTATGGATGCGTGTCTTGAGGAGATGCTGCGTAGTTTTGATTGTGATCCCCAACAGGATCATAGGCTTTGCGACCATGATTCGGTACTCCCATCCGATCAGCTATATGCGTCTGTTTTTAAAAGGATGGAGGGGTATATGCGTAGGGCTCGAGAGTCTATAGTCAAAACTGACCAGAGAAGCCGTCATATAGAGCGTATGGATGGTCCAACGTATGCCGACAGCTGTGCTAACGATGATAGTGTCGACGATGGTACTGAGGTGGTGGTGGCCACTAGGGGTGTAGAGCAAGATCCAAAACAGGTTGGATGTAGGTCTGATGATGATGATGATGTGCATGCTATGTCTGATGTAAATGAGGATGTATTTATACAGACTGGCGGTGTTCTCTCCGATGAGGGGTCTAGAGATGAGTCACATATACGGTCATTCCCCTACTTTAATGGTTTTGAGGTTAGACAGCCTGTAGATCTAAGAAGCATCCCTCTGGAAAATCTAGAAGAAGTGCCTAATTTTATCAGAGAGCGGCTGACAGATGTAATAACACAGTGCACTCAGAGTACTGATAGTGGAAGCGTTTTAAACGTCACCCTGCGGGGTCCGTCACTGGCCAGTGATGTACAGGCTGTACTCACGGTGGGGGACGATTACGATGCTGATTTGTTTTTAGAACAGATAGCCCAGGTCATACAGAGTAATGACACAAGTTTGACAGACGATGCCCTAGAGTTTGTTATCACGTGTGCTCATAATAAAAGGGGGGGCACCCGTCTCAAGCTAAAATCCATACCCTATGACGAAATCATACGCAAGAAAAAACTAAGTCTCCACACACCCAACAACACACACAACAATCTGTGTTTCTCACTATGTTTAGCACATTTTCATACTGATGAGCTGACGGCTAAAGTGGGGTCAGCGTCTGAACAGGCTAAAATGGCATATGCCCTAGAATTACACACAGCCCTAGGTTATGACCCCAGTCATCAGGTTGGTTTTTCTGATGTATCCAATTTTGAGAAGCATATAGATGCAAAAATATTGGTATTTCATCACAATGCTACTTTCAAGAAGCTAGACTTGTTTCAGACCCATCCTGAACAGCACCCAAAAACAATCTGGCTGTACCTACATGACCACCACTACCATCTCATAGAAAACAAGACTGCTTTCTTCGGTGCACAACATGTGTGTGAATATTGTTACAAAACATGTCAGTCAGTTCAAATGCACAGATGTTCATTGTACTGCAATGTCTGCTTGACAGTATGTAACGGGCGAGGAGGCAGTACGATAAAGTGTAAGGACTGTTGTCGTATTTGTCGTTCAAAGCACTGTTATGACACTCACAAACAAAAGTCAGCAGCATACGGCATAGTACCCTGTAACCAGGCCAAGTATTGCGACAAGTGTTGTAGACAGTATCTTGTAGCCCGTAGTAAGACTACTGATGATGGCCCTGCCCATCGGTGTTGTACAGAAAAGTGCAAGCATTGTGGTGAAGAGCTAATCAGCGATACAGATCATGAGTGCTACATTCAGCCTCTTACTTCTGAAGCCCCAAAAAGTAATTACATTTTTTATGATTTTGAGACACGCTATCATGAGGATAGACACGAAGCACACTTTGTGTCTGCTATGTCGTTTGAGGGCCAGAAGTGGTATGCTAGTGGTGCAGATTGTGTTGCAAAGTTTGTCAAGCGCTATAGAGCAATACGATACAAACATCATACATTCATAGCACACAATGCATCTGGATTTGACAGCTACATCATGTTGGATTATTTCACCAAACAGGGTATTACGCCCTTACTGACCATGCGAGGCAGTAGAGTTATCCTAATGATTGATAAGTCATACCAGCAGAGATGGATCGACTCGTTTAGCTTTCTCCCTAATAGTCTGGCTAAAACGCCGTCTGCTCTTGGTTTTGATGACGTGGTAAAAGGCTATTTTCCACATAAATTCAACACCAGGGAGCATGAGTTCTACATAGGTTCTTACCCTGATGCCTCGTATTATGGTTTTGACTCAATGACTTCTGATGATAAGGTTAAATTCATCACATGGTACAGAACAGTGTGTCACCGTACCTTCAACTTCCAGAAGGAGTTGCATCGTTACGGGGTCAACGACGTGGTGATTCTGCGCAAAGCATGTGGAATCTACCGAGAGAGTTTCATGGCATGTGCAGAAGTTGATCCTTTTGCATACACCACTCTGGCATCAGCGTGTATGGCCGTATACAAAACATTGTTTTTACCAGAGAACACATTGGCATTGACATACGATGGCGTCTATGTGAAACAGCACAAGACGTACTCTAATGTATCCATACAGTGGCTAGAACATCTGTCCCATATCCATAAACTGGAGATTCATCATGCTCTCAATCAGGGTGAAGTTCAATATGGCCCCTTCTTCCTAGATGGATATGCCCCGAGCACACACACACCCTATGAGTTTGCAGGATGTTTCTATCACGGCTGTGAACAATGTTACCAATCGGCTCATGTTAACCCTGTCACAAAGATCACCTATGGTGAGATGAGAAGGCAATTTACGTTTAAAGTCTCTGCCCTCAAAAGAGATCATGACTTAAGTGTTGTGGTCATCTGGGAATGTGAGTGGAGTAGACAGAAAAAAGATGATGCTGAGCTGCAGACATTTTTGTCGACTCTGAAGCTCCAGAGCAGGATCGATCCTCGTGATTCTCTCTATGGGGGGCGCACAAACGCCATCAAGTTGTACCACAAGATTGAACCTGGTGAGAAAATACGTTACTATGACTTCACATCACTCTACCCTACTGTGCAGGCCCGCTGTCCTTATCCTGTAGGGCATCCTGAAATCATCTTCAGAGATTTTGAGTCCATTGACAAATATTTTGGTATTGTTAAATGTACTGTGCTGCCCCCTAGAGGTCTATACCACCCTGTTTTACCATACAGATGCAACGGGAAGTTGATGTTCCCCCTCTGTCGCACATGTACAGACAATCTAAACCAGACTAGCGAATGCCATCACAGCTGTGATGAGAGGGCATTGACTGGCACATGGGTGTCTTTCGAGCTGCAGAAGGCTGTTGAAAAGGGGTATCTGATAACACAGATGCACGAGGTGTGGCATTACCCTAAACAGTCGGATGATTTGTTTAAAGGCTATGTCAAAACGTTTCTAAAGTGTAAGCAGGAGGCTTCAGGATACCCCAGCACAGTGGACACTGAGGCGAAACGTCAGTTGTATGTGACAAACTACTATGCCAAGGAAGGCATTCGGTTAGATCCGGGCAACATGATCGTAAACAAAGCCATGCGTAGTTGTAACAAGCTAATTCTGAACAGTTTGTGGGGTCGCTTTTCGTTGCGCACAGATCTGCCGACATGTGAGTTAATTTCTGAGCCTGAAAGGTTTACCCAGCTAATGTTCAGCGACAGCTACCATGTCAGTCACTTTTGCTTCATCTCTGATGACATCGCTATGGTGCAGTGGAAACACAAAGATGCACGACTCTCTAGGGCTCGAGATGTTAACGTGGTTGTGGGGGCTGTGACTACAGCCCACGCTAGGCTTATGCTATACGATCTTCTAGAAAAACTGCAAGAGCGTGTCCTGTACTGTGACACAGACAGTATCATTTTTGTTTCTGGCAGGGGTGAAGCGGTGCCTCCTACAGGCCCATACCTGGGGGACTTGACTGATGAGCTAAACGATGGGGAAGTGTTTGACACTGAGCAGGAAGATTACATCACAGAGTATGTTTCTACAGGTCCTAAATGCTATGCCTACCACACACATCAGAACAAGACATCCATCAAATGCAAGGGTGTTACTTTAAATGCTAAAAATGCTGAAGTTGTCACCCAACAGACACTCACGAGTTTAGTACATGGTTTTGTGACACATCAGCCTATGGACAGAGAGCTTATCACCAAAGTAGATACCATACAGAGGGATAAGAAGAGGCTCCAGCTTAAAAACGCCACAGTGATGAAACGCCTTTGTGTGGTTTACAACAAGCGCAGGGTCTTTGATGATTATACCACACTTCCTTATGGCTACTAGACAGAAGAAGGTAGAGTGTGAAATGTTTGACCCCCGGCTTCAGCATCCATTCAGTATGGTGGTATCAGGTCCCTCAAACAGTGGAAAGACCTACTTTGTCAAAACCGTGATCGAAAACGCCGATCGGATATTTTCAGAAAAGATTGACCGTATAGTCTACATTTATTCATGTTGGCAGCCTATGTATGATGAATTGTTAAAAATAAGGGCCATTCACTTTGTGGAGGGGATCCCCGCATCTCTATGCGATGATACACTCTTGCCTCCTCATATGAGAAATCTTCTCATTATTGATGACTTGATGAATGATGCTAGCAATAATTTAGAGGTTCAACATGTTTTTACCAAATATGTACACCATCGTAACCTAAGCTGTATGTATCTGGTACAGAATTTATTCATGCAAGGTAAAGCTAGTAGAACAATAAGTTTAAACACGAATTACATGGTATTGTTTAAAAAACCCCGTGACAAACATCAGATTTTGTTAATAGCTAGGCAGATGTTTCCTTGTAAGACAAAGTATTTTGTGGAGTCCTTTAACGATGCTACTTGTTTACCTTATGGCTATTTGTTAGTTGACTTTAAAGCCAAGACACCTGACCACATGAGGCTTAGAACAGCTATTTTATCGGACCGACAAGTTGTCTACACCCAGCCGTTAAAGTGATTAGCTATAAACAATGTCGTCACGCATAACCAGAAACAGTGACCGTCTGAAGCTGTTATATAAAGCACCGCCAGCTCTACGGAAAGTTATTCTACGTACAGCCAACGATGATTTTATCAAAGCTCTGTGTGAAATAGCTTTGAACATTTTACAAGGCCGGATACCGTTGTCCCCCCGTATGCACAAAAGACTGCAGAAACAAAAAAAGGACATCAGGCTGCTGGCTAGTAAGAAGGTGTTGATCTCTAAAAAGAAAAGACTTATTAATCAGACCGGGGTTTTTTTGTTGCCATTGTTGAGTGTTGCAATACCCTTGATTACCAGCCTTTTCTCAAGAGGTGGTTAACCTCTCTTATGATTATGGAGCATGCTCAGAAGATGTATCTAGTTCCTCAGCATCAACTAGATGCCTTAAAGCATACCAGCCAGCGCGCTTCTGCTAGACAGACTGCTGAAAATGAATTGGATAAAGCTATGGAGACGGTGTTGAACACACCGGATGATGATCTGCATGAAAAAGCCAAAAAGTATGGGGCTGTTCTACAACGTTATTTAGCAATGGTAAAACAAGGGGAACAGGAGAAAGGGGGTTTGACTCTATCACTGTCTGATGAGGGGGGAGGGGGTCATGCCGGCCATACAGAGGACCGTGTTGACGGAGATGGTGCTGATCATATTTTTGATGACGTGTTGAAACATATTCCTCCAAAAAGCAAGAGAAACGCTGTGTATATATTGGAATCCTTGAAGAAGTCTAAAGATGTATCGTGGACCAACAGGGGTGAAATTGTAATAAAAGGAGAGACTATAAAGGGGTCTCACATGTATGATTTGTTAAAGAATGTTACGGCCCCCTACACTATTTTAGACTCTGCCAGACCCCATGGATGGAATGCTTTTTTAAAATCTTTAGCCTCTATAAATGTACCAACAACCTCTATACCTAGTAAACGACTAAGACAGATTATTAGCCTGTATAAGAACAACCCTGCATTGGATAGTGTTGATGCATCAGAATCAGGGGTGTCTATCCTAGGCAGCAGGTATGGCGCTACACCTGAGATAAGGAGTGTTGAACAATCAAAGTCTGTATCAAGAAAAAGAAGAAAGAGGAGTATACTTAAGGAAACGGGGCCCCCTTTTAGCTCCCCTAATCAGCAAATGCGTGAATGGCTGAATTTTTGATTTAAAAAGTTTATATTTTTGGTTTTTTTTATATTGTTATGTGTTTTTTATTATTATTTATTATTATTATGTCATTGGCTGTATATTAAGGTGTTTTTTTATTACTATTATTATGTCATTGGATGTAATGTGAAAAATCAAAAAATCAAATAACCACAATATTTGCCTGTCTACCTGGTCTTTTTATTTTCAAAATACATGCTACATATTACACGCTGCGACACGACTGGACACACGTAAAATGATGTTCATTACAAACATTAGATTGTATCCGATTAACAAAGTCACATACCATTTTATCATTATGGGGTAGATTATCGTCATACAGTCTCAAATACGTCTGGTAGGATACATCTCTTTGCATATTAAACAAGAAAAATACACAATGTTGTCCACATGCTGTACTTAGATGATCCTGAACCTGTTGTGTAGAATAAATTACATCGCGACAGTTATGTTTAAGAAACAGGTGTATGGCTACAGGAAACTCCGAGTATGTAGGTGGGTTGCCATAGGAGTCAAAAAAGTATCCATGTCTTTGGGCTGTAATGTATATAGCCAGCCAATGTGCACCATCTAAATTTGACGGTTCGGTATTAACCACCACCATAGCAGGTAACTGATGAACGGCTCTAGGCAGGTGGTTGCTCGCCACAACACCCAGAAAAGAAGCCTTGCGGGCAATCTTCAGACCAACAGCTGTTAGCTCAATAGTATTCATTACAACCGTTTTTAGTAATAGTCCAGTAACACCTGCCGTCTGTTCGATATTTCTATAATAGAGTCATAGACTGCGTAACAAATTAAATTGACGGTTATAGGCAGAGCTCTGCTGAATCTTACTTCAAGCCTTACGTTGCCTGTTCTGACAAGCGACACGTGTTGTCCCCATCCTTCATCTGCTTCAAGGTTGAAACAAAACAACGTATAACCATTCCCAAATTCTTTGCGATTAATGGCCATGTCCCTATCCTTCAGCTGACGGCCTGTGGCCTGAATAAGCTGGAAATATTCTCTGGTATACAGTTCGTTTCTAAAGTCAGGTTGAAAAGGTTTAGCTGGAAATGATTGTCCATCACAGTAAAGAGCTAAGAAATCTGTATCGAAATGCTGAAATCTGAAGGGATTCCTAGCATAACTGCCTGTGAATGATTCGTTTTCTACAAAGCCTATAATAATCATCTTCGGAATCTGCCCTAGAAACAGATTGTCCTGATTGCATATTCTAGTGCCTGCAGGGATGGATACATTCTTAAGACATACCCTATCAACGGGGTACTTCCCGTTAGCTTGTGTCAATGCTTTGGCATGAGCCAACTTCACGCCTGGCGCTATAGAAACCTTTTTAATAAAGACACTGGCATTCACTATAGAGACTCTGTATTCCAGATTACCAGCGGCCATAAGACAGAAATTGTTTTTTGCTCTAATGAATTTCATGCGTAGATCAACGCCGTTAATCAATAGTTTCTCCTGGAAAAACATATCTGCGTGTATAGGAGCTATCAGGTCAACTATACGGCTAGCTGTCGTATAGGCAGCCCTATTTGTTAATCCAGCATTATCTCCTGTGGGGGAACGGTCATCCATGTGACCGCTTGTGTCTTTGCTGAATAGTCCACATCCAAATTGGGTCTCCAGTGTACCGTTGCCATAGTTTAGCAAGCATTCTATAATACCCCGATAAGGATAGGTATTTGACGACTGGGTAATAAGCCTATCACCCAGCGTAATATCCACTTGTGAG
Source organism: Lota lota (assembly GCA_026745465.1). Lineage (NCBI taxonomy): Eukaryota > Metazoa > Chordata > Actinopteri > Gadiformes > Lotidae > Lota > Lota lota. The sequence goes on from JACYXH010000462.1 coordinate 1,950,244, forward strand.
AATAGTGTGCATCCAGGGTAGTTGATCAGGCCCACCTCGGCCGGCAGGGCCAAGTCTGTTCCATCAGGATTAGTAATCTTGACCCGGAGATGCAGATATGTGTTGTTTAGATCCATATAGTCTTCGCTGCTGGCTGATACAAAGAACTCTATGGGCCCGCTATCTGTTATCGCTGATAGCGGTGGTATTTCAACATAGGTACATTTATCTATCGACGTCTGTGTTAACGGTAGAGTGAAAAGATCCAGTTCACTCTTGACGCATTCTTCTGACATTCGATGGAGTAGAGCCATTGGTATTCAGTACGGATTATTCGGTCTAAAGAAATATATCGTTAGCACCTCCTCTGAAGTGACGATTTGATGCCTTCTTGCTTTTCTTGGGTTTTGCCCCTTTTCTACCAACGACCCCTGTTTTATTCTGTTTTCGGCGTCTTTTGGGTGCACGGCCCCGCCCCCCGTTCGTAGGTGGGTATATAGTAGGCCTATCGAATGAAGCAACCATGCCTTACCCCTGCTGTTGCTGCGCAGTTGATGCATGGGCTATATTTTACATCACGTCTCCTATAATGTTTCTGGCAGCCGCTTTCAAATGTGGTTTGGCTATGCTCACACCCCTTCTGAACAAAGGCATAGCCATTCTGAAGAGGCTGCGGAACATTCCCCCGATTCCGGCTCCATACTGTGTGCTGCTGCCAATGTAGCCAGGCAAACCGCTCCCTGCCTGGTTTACGTAATATTGGACGTATTTTCCCTCATCGTAAGGCGGTCTATAGCCCATCTTCCAAAAGTGTGCTAGTATCGCTGTTGTTTTATGGGTCTAAAATGCAGTTTGATGATCACTTTACCGTAAATGAATGGAATATTCAAGTTCTGGTCACACTTTAGATCAATTTCAATGTCTCCAATAGTATCTCGGGACATATGAACGTAATGCGGCCGATCGTATATCCGAATGCTGTATTTCTTGCTTGTGTCGGTGGTATTAATACACCTTAGCAGCGGTACGTAATAGTCTCCTACAAGTTGATGATCCACAATGTCGCTATAGATAAACATATTATAGCTGCCTCCATGGATGTCGGCAGGATAGGGTGTGTAGGTCACGCGTGGCTTATCAACAGGGTACATAACCACACCTTCTTTGAAACCCAGGATAGTGGCCAGTTTTCCTTTAAAGGCAATACCCATGAACCCATCGCCTTCGATGTATACATGGTTTCTAATACCATTATGTTGGAGTATCAGGGTACCAAAAGAAACCTGTTCTGCAACAGATGTGTTGATTTCCTTTAAAAGCGCTGCAATGGTGTTGTAGAAGCCAACAGTTAGTGACACGTCCATCCTCCCTCTTAATTTGCCGTTCACAACTGTTGCTATGGCGTCTGAAGCAGGGAAGCTTTTCCATCTGGTGGGGTACTGAACTTCAATCAGCCCTACCTCGTAGGGTTGTTTGGTCTGTATAGCTTTTGCTAGTTTAGTTTTAAAATTCCATATTCTATTTTGAGGATAGATCGATGCAGAGGCATTACTTGCTAGGGTCACATAAAAACCCCCATCAGCCTCCTTCAGAGAGTGCATTATCCCGTCACAGCAGTGTCGCAGCTGTGTCACAGGCTATACTGACACCTGTTTCTCTTCACGTGGGGACTATAACCTTCTCAGATATCCATGAATTGAAAACCTCCGGACACCCCAACCATTTGACTAATACCATGTTCTTTCGCCCCACCTTTTTTCTATCGATAATCTTTTCTATTTTAAATTCTTTAGTTTTTGTCAGAATCACTTTTTGCATCTCCTTTTCATAAAAAGTGCCTTGCACAGTATCACCGCCATAGTCTTTTAACTTATAAACCGGAGGATGTCTTGAAAGTCTCTCTGATATTGTAAAATATTCATCTGTATATGTCTGTTTGTAGCCCTTTCCAAATGTCGCTTTGACTTTTGAAATTCGAACCGTATCACCAACATCATACCTGAACACTATCTTAGTTTCCGGATTTGTTTTGTAGAGATTGTTAAATACACGTGTCTCATTATCTTTAACGACACTGACAGGTGTCATTTTGATCGATCTATGGTATGAGTGGTTATAAGCATGAACCATGTCCTGTAGTTTATCCACATACCGTTTGGAGTTAGCGGCCGTTAAATATCTCCACATGTTTGTTTTTAGAGTCCTATTGAAACGCTCGACTATACAGGCCTTAGTCTCGTTATATGTAGAGAAATGTTTAATGTTATGCCTCTCTAGCAACCGCTGAAACATTTTGTTGTAAAATTCTTTTCCAGCGTCGGTCTGCAGTTTCTCGGGGACACGGCCTTCTTTGAGAATATCTCCAAAAGCTTTGCTGACGTCATTAGCACTCTTGGATGGTAAACAACGCACCCACGCATATTTTGAAAACACGTCGATACATGTCAGCAGAAAATGCACGCCGTCGTTTTCGGCTGAATACTCCGTCATATCCACTAGATCAGCCTGGAACTGTTTATCTATACCGCTAACCAATACACTGTTTCTACGGAAATGTATCGCAGACGGAGTATGCAGAGTATAGGCGTCTTGTTTCAATAACCATTTCTTGATATAGTCTAGAGGAGGTATCTGACCCTTGCTATTTTTAAGGGCCGCTCGTAGTTTATTAACACCCCCATAAGCACCAGCCCCGGCGGGGTCGTAATAAGCTTTAGACAACAGTCTATCCATATCGGCTAAGATTGACAGACTGAACAACAACCATCGTTTACATCTTTTTATTTAAAAAACAAACTCCCACTCTCAACCATGTCGAGATACTGTTTACATGCTGTTTTGTTTTTCTGCACCATTTTACAAGCTATCAATCGAGCCTCAGTAAGACAATTCATATGTGTATCCGTGTTCAACTTGAAGACATCAGATACAAATGCACACACACACATAACATGGCCGACACTAAAACACATATTATTGGAGAAAGAGTTTAGTAATACAGACAGATTTAAATTCATAGGCATCATGTCATGAGAGCATGTTTTGACCATATCAGGCCAATCCTTATACAAATGTTTGATATATATATTATGATTGATAAAAGTATCATAGCCCCTAGGCTTAACAGCATCACTATTGACAGCCATACTACACATCAGAACAGCAAGCCTATCGGCTACAGAATGAAACAACAGGTCATATCCACTAGAAATTAAATTACCCATTTCTTTTTAAATCACATGCAACACCCTGACAATGTACACCATGCAAGGGTTGCAGCATCTATTTTACTCTTATGCTCCGGGGTGATATTCTTTTCTCTTATTTCATGTATTTTATCCATAACATATGTTTCAGATAGTAAATCGCATAGAACAGCCTCCGATACACCAATCATTTTGTCAGAGGGAACTGATAGACCGGTTGTATTTTTTAAAACAGTTACTAAAAGTAGCTGGAATGGTTTTCTATACAACGCATCACATATATCATCATAATGGTCTTCGTAATGATACCATGATGGTCCTTGTAGACAGCTATGGCGTCGTTGACTCGGGTTGTTGTACGCACATCCCCAACAGTCGGCATGGACCTTCATGTTGATGATGGCTTCCACACATATACACGTCGTAGCTCTCAAAACGCCCAGGGATTCAGGGTTTAGACGAGGGGTCATCAGTTGCCAATCCTCATTCTGCGTCGCCGTATCCGCCTCCATCTTGCCGCCCTGTGTATATGCTAGATACATTCGATCCAGCTGGTCGGCTAAGTCTTGTAACCATTTGCTAGTTGTACCCCCGTCTAAATCATCATCATCTTGCATGTTCTCGTCTCCATACTGGGTATCATCATTGTCCTGATCTGTATAACATAACACATTTTACATTTAGACACCAACAAAAAAAAAAAAAGAAAAAATAGAACACATTTGGGCTTTTTCTATATATTCACCATGTTCTACAGCTGGTTGAACAATGTAGCCTCACTACACGATAGATCATTAATGAGATCCTCTGCATTGTCTTCATCAGACCCGAATAGCTCTTTTTTAATTTCTCCGTAAGAGCATTCGCGCAGGTACTGTTTGACAACTCTGTCAATATCCTGAAAAAGCGCTTGTATCTCGGGCCAGTCACCCCACTGAATGAAAAAGACAGTGTCAAACCAACAATCAGATGCTATAGCACTGTTATGGGTCGGGTGTCTGTCTATGCAAAATGGGTCACGATTGTTCAGAAACAGGATAGGATTGGAGCAACGACGGAAAAATATAAAATCACTCTTCTTCTTCATAAAAAGATTTGTCTCCATGCGGTATATCTTGGATCCCAAATCCCCATGCCACTGGGAGACATAGGGGCCTTGACTCCATCCTTCAATATCCAGCTCAGGACATACATTCTCACGGAAATGTAGCCAATCATGGGTAGACATGCGTAGATCATCATCACAGTCTTTTGCTTTTAACACAACATATCCATCCTTGAATGAAATTACGTACGCAAAGCCTTCATCGCCATAATACACAGTTGATGCTTCTGTGCGTCGATCTCCCCCGATTTTAGAATTCTTCATTCTCTTGATTGGAGCATTAGGCACTGTCATATCATCCTCCACTGCCCCTTGGTTATATTGTGGTGTATGACCCATCCACATACCTAGAGAAGGCCGCTTCACGCTGTCCTGGTGCTCTGCTGTTGCGGTGTCCATGATGAGAAAGATGTGTATAACCACAGAGGATGACTGCTTTTAAAGGCAATACTAACCTAGCAGACACACACCCACTTTTAAAAATGCCCCCACCCCGGATGTCACACACACACACACACACACACACACTCACTTCCGGAGCCTCAGACACACCGGATCCTCAGGCAACGCAGGCAACGCAGGCATCGCAGGCATCACAGGCATCACAGGCATCACAGCCACTTCCGGAGCATTCTGCCTATTCTAACTAAACGGATGTTTAACAAAACGGATGTTTAGCAGGAAAACAACTTCCGTTTGCTCAACATGGTTAACATTGGGCAGCAGCGGTCAACACCGGTCAACACTGGGACAGACCGGATGTTGTATGTGTGGTTTCCGCTTTTGATCTGACCTATGACCTGGGTGTGGCTTTTGCTCTAAAGGGGGTTGCTTATATACTACTTATGTTATTAAATAACTTCCTGCTCAGTGAGGGATCTGAACCTATGATTGGAACCAACACTTTCTCCTATGTTGCCATCAGTTGCACACCAAGCCCACAAGCTTGGTAATTCAAACTGAATGATGTACCTCATCAATGATTTCAAGTTAACAGTTTGCTTTGATTTTGCAGAGATCTTTGAATAGGTTTTTGGACAAGTGTAGAAGTCTACGGCACTTCCAGGAAACCGTTTATCATTTACTATGGCACGTCAATTAATCAACTGAATTCTCATGTGAGTTTGAATCATGTCTGGGCTGTTCATGCTGCAGTCTAACTATCTTCATCTCAAAGCAGTTTTTAGTGGAAGGGGAAACCTACGTGATATGTTCCCAGACATAATCTTTATCAGTCGATGTTCAGTCTAGCCATAATAACCTTGTGCTATTTTGTGTGTCAGTATTTAAAGACTTCTCCTGCACTTTAATCATTTAAAGAGCTCTCGGTCTGGTGCCGTGATTGGAAGATAGATGCAGAAGTAGCCATGAGAGATGGCTATAGGTGAGGGGAGTGAGTGGCAGGGGCGAGGCTGGCTTGTTTTAAATCATTTTGTTTGTGTGATCCTATGTCATGGTATGGGATATAAAATTAGTCAGATAACGGTAGGACAATGGGTACGATAATATTTATTGGCTGTCTTAATGGTTATGACCACGGGTACGTGAACACCGCAAACCAATATCTCCTTCCCTCACTTCTGTACTTCCAGTTTTTTCCAGTTCTCCGTTTTTTTGTCATCATCTTTGTAGTCATCTCAAGTTTATTTATAGTCCTTACCAGTGTATTTCCATTGTAGTTCCAGTATTTTCCAGTGTATTGTATCACTGAACAGTGGGAGAAACGATACACTCCCTATTGCCCTGACAACTACTGTCTCCGTGACAATGTGTTGAATTAATCCCAATGTGTTGACACGTCACTCTGAATATGTGACAATTGTAATGTTTAAGGTTCCTAAGTAATTAGGCATGAAACAGAGGGACTAATTATGTAAGCTCTTGCGCTACTTCTTATCAACGGTGGGGACAGTACGAACAGCCAAGCACTGACTGTTTGGCATGCATTACTCATTGCTCAGGCTCACATCAAGAAAAGCTTACAACAAGAAAAGCCAATTACTGTGTGGCAACCCAACAAAACACAAAAATCCCCTTCAGAAGATCTCCATGACAGTATTTGCAGACTTCCTACGCGAGTAATTCAGGTTTGTTGCTGCAGGCCAATAAAAATGCGGGGCTCGTTTGCAGCTGCTTCGGCTGCCTGGGAGCAAACTCTGCAGGACCGTAAAAGTGAATGAGGGTCGGGGGACGACGCGCGGGGGAGTTATCAGACCACCACCTCCACAGAAGCAATCTGTTGGAAGCCCTCACACACCCTAAAGTCCATACATACATCATCGGCAGCAGATAAAAAGCAGCGATATGGAGGAGTTAGAGGCATGGCGTTTGAGAGAGAGGGTGGTCGTAATGCGACAAGACAACGGGGAGCGAGATATTAAACTGCTGAATCAATAAGATACACGGTCCGCCTCTGAACATTCACAACTGCGCAATCGTTTAGGTTTTCATTTTTGTGATGTGCCAAGCGTTACCTTTCTTTATGAAGGGCAATTTGTTAGAACTTTGGTTGATATTAAACAGGGTTCCAGTGCGCTACACGTATTCAGCCTACGTATTTATTCACTACTTTCAGAAGCAGATTCAAACACATCGCACTAGTTCCCTGAATACATCTTTAACGAATAGTTAACACATAAAGCCATATCTTGAAGGAAAACATCCACCTCTGCTGACACAATGCTTTGTCATTAGTTCAAATAAGGACCGATTGAGGTCACCAATCGATTCAACATGAACACTGCAGTTGGTATTGTAACGGTTCTAGGTTGCGTAGTTGGACGTGCATTGTGCTAATGTTGTGATTGGGTGCTCAGTAGGAGGGGGCGGACCTTGGGAGGTGAGATACGGGTAGGAGGTCGAGAAGTTCATGTTCGACATTGTTATAGCGTTCGATAACGTGTGTTTGCCATTAATAAAAGGGAGTTAATCAAAACAACCAGTGTAGTGCTTGGACGAGTAGAAGCAGGGTTGCTACAGTATTTTAGGTTAGGTTAAAACCGTATTTGTTGTGCAGATCAACAAACAAAAAAATACCCTGTGAGTTTACACTTAGAATATGGACATGGTCGAGTTTTAACCTGTACTGTTTTTTTAATCACTTTTGTAAACGATTAGATTTTCTCCTGTATTTATCTGAAGACGAAATTGATTCAGTGAGGGGAAAAAAACTGTCTTTTATTGAGCCACAGGTGTCTTGAGTGTTATTATGGCATTTAGACATATTAATCCATTTGAACAACAGTGATGGGCCGTGGTGAATAGGTCACACAATAGGTTTAAATAACAGCAGCTACTTCTAGTGTTAAGGTCTAAGGGCCCTTCACCAAGCACAAGTGTGGGCCATATCTTTATTCATTCATTGATAGAGGAAATGGTTTCTGTGCTGGAGTTGTTAAAAATCTCTCCTACCTATCCATAATACTTCCTTACTGTTATTTTGGTATTTGGTACTATTTTGTATATTTGATAGTCTTTTTTTATAGTCCTGTAAAGCACTTTGAAACTTGCATGTCAGGTTAAGATTCACTGATGTCCCACCATTAGCTCTGAATCTATCCAGTTGTAGTTTATGAAAGCTGACGGTGGAGTTTCATGATCAGGTATAGTGGTGTAGTCGGTTGTGAGGTTAGCTGAGACAAGAAGAATTACATCCAAAGAGTTGTTAGAGGGATGCTCAGGAAGAAAGCCAGAACGAGATAAAAGACCTTGAAGACTTCACTATGTGCTACCATTCTGTAACTTGCCAGATGTTTTTTATCAGAACAGACTTGCGGTACATTTACATTTACATTTAGGGCATTTAGCTCAAATCTAAAGCGACTTACAGTAATTACATTTGTCAGAAGCAGCAGTAAATTTAGATTCATGTTCATAAGGAGCAGGTTGGGGCTCGGACATCTTGCTGAAGGATTTCCGAAGTCAAAGTCACAAAGTTAGTGTAATTTTCAGGTCAAATTCAACATAATACCATTACTTACAATCAGAGTATATCATGATTTGCCAGACAATGGAATGTGTCTAAACTGTTGAAAATGAATGACTATCTTCCCAAATAAGCTGAATGATAAGTGTGCTCTTCTTTGGCTCTTATCAGACAAATTTCAAAGTAATTAAATATGTTATGGCTCTGCCAAATGAAAAGGTTCCTGACCCCTTCACTAGACAACAGTATCATGTCTTACGTGGCGGTGGACAAATGTTGAGTGTTCAGGACATTGTTAGTTCTGCTGAAGATGTGACATAGCAGTGATTGTAGGAACTGAAATTACTGTCCTGAATTCTTAGTAGCACTTCTAGTATTAAGTAGTATCAAGTACTCAGTGGATACTACAGTTACTTTGTTTTACCTGGTATCCATCTAACCTAGGATACTGTTAATAAACACATTGCTGTCGCATCTCATAAGTGAACATTCCAAATAAATTATTAATTTATTTATTTAGTTGTAAATGTCAAACAATGTTGTTTCCTTCGCTCCCTTATTCCAACAGATGAAGTGGCATTCGGTAAAAGGGAATTCATTAATATAGCTTTTCAACATGCACATACCACCACAGGCATACATTTATTTTCACCGTGTCAGATGTCTTATCCTAATATTTACTCTAAAGACGTCGACCACATTTTAAAAGGGAAGAAATAACTTTGCAATAATATTACATTATTGAGTGTTTGGTTACCGTTGCTTTCTGGAAGCGTATTGCAGACATGGAACAGGATTGTGAGGTTGTAATGTTTGACAAGCTTAGGAGCAAGAACTCAGCAGTCTGTTTATTGACACAGAGCTGGAAATGTTTGGATCAGGAAGGAATAGTCAAAGAACAAGAACAGCAGCGAGATTTGTTTTAAAGTCTATACTAACATAGAGCGAGAGAGTGGGAGAGAGAGAGAGAGGGAGAGAGAGATGGAGAGAGAGAGGGAGAGAGGGGAGAGAGAGAGTGAAAGATATATAGATGTCAGCCTGATGGACAGTGAAGCACAGACAAAGAGAAAGAGAACAAAGTGTTTGAGAAAGATAGACATGCAAGCAAATAGGCATCAGTCAAAATTAACAAAAAGAAAGAGCTAGAAATCACCTTGTCTCCTCCCTCCTCCTCTCATCTCCCCTCCTCTCCTCCTCGTTCTCTCCTCCCCTCATTTTACTCCGTCCCTCCCACCTTTCATTACGAAGTCATTCAATATATTTGCAATAAAATGACTCAGTTTGATCAATAAACTAAGAAACAGGCAGAAAACAAACATGCAAACACAGAAATATGAAGGTTCAGCACATATTTTAAAAATTATCTTGTGGGAGTGTGTGTGGATGGTGGCTGGTTTAAGCAGCCTCACCTGGCCTGAGTCAGACTGATTGGACTCTGGGGCTGGGTGGGGCTGCACACCTGTTGCACATTGACCAATCAGTGTGCACAGGTTAAACCAGCCACCACCACACACACTCGAGGAGAGCTCTTCGGCATGGCAGCACGGAACACCGTCTGCCTGTCTCAGTCCATTCAACCTTGACAATAAACCGGTTTCAATATCACCACCCTGTGTCCAATTGGTTTGGAGGAGCCCGAGGAAAGTCACCTAGGTGGAGTATGGGAGCCACCTAGGTGGCATGTAGTATGGACATTGCTGCAGATCTTTAACAAGTTCTTATAGAAATAGGTCTTATAGACGTATTTGGGGGTTTTACGTTGTCGCCAGACACCCAGGTGAGCGTGACAATTACTGGTTTATTTAGGGATTTGAAGCGACAGCATCTCATCAAATAAAAGCTGTTGCATTTATTTAGCTTCTAATAATAGTACTGCAGCACAAATTATTACATACCTTACACATCTCAACTGGCTCCTCCACTCCCCTTCCAATCCTCTCCTCTTCTCCTCCTTTTCCCTCCCCTCCCTCCGCTCTTCTCCCCTCCCCTCCCTCCTCTCCCCTCCCAATCCTCTCCTCTTCTTCTCCTCTTCCCTCCCATCCCTCCTCTCCCCTCCCCTCCCAATCCTCTCTTCTTCCCTTCCTGCCCCCTCCCAATCCTCTCTTCTTCTCCTCTTCCCTCCCATCTCTCCTCTCCCCTACCCTCCCAATCTTCTCCTCTTCTCCTTTTCCCTCCCATCCCTCCTGTCCCCTCCCCTACCAATCCTCTCCTCTTCTCCTTTTCCCTATTTATTACTGCGGTGCAGACAGATGTCTACCATAGTATAAATATCTCAACAAGCTGTGTGGCAAAGCACAGTGTTTTATTACACAATCAATTGTAAACACCTAATTTTACACTTCTCTATGAATCACAACAATTAGCACAATTAACATCAGAAAATAAAACAAATGTGCCCGTGGCTGGGCTTGATTCAAATCCTAATCAAATTACTTAATTTATGCTGTATAAAAATGAACTGCTTTAGAAAACCACAGACTGAACAAGAGAGTGGTTAACACAACTGAAAGGGATGAAGAGAAACAGATGCACTTTTGATTTCATGTTATCTATCTGTTCCAGAACTGCCCTGGGCCTGCAGACGGCACAGAACAGATAGATATGATAACTGTGATTCACCAGCCATTGCCCAAAACATTACGGTAAGACAAGTTACTACCATAATACCCCCCCCCCCCCCCCCCCCCGCAACCCCCAGGCTGTCACAGCAGTGGAGGATTAGGGAAAGGAGGGATGTGTGGGAAAAAAGTCCACATACAAATTAATTAATAATGGATATCACTGACAATTGTCCAAAATATGCCACAATTATCTCAATGAAATATGAATCTATATATAATGCTTGAGACACTATATACTCAGTGGAAAATGTAATCTAAGAGTAATAATATAAATACATAAATGCACATAAGTAAGCAGTAATTGTGATTGTGCAGACACATATAAACGGTGAACATAGTAAACCTATACGACTCTGCAGCGCGATGACAGATGTTTTATCCAGCTAAGAGCATATTGATTCAGAGCCAGTCGGTTCCCCACACAGCAGTCTGCAGGCTGACAGCCTAACACCAACCCGGACGCCCATCATTCACACCTCCTTCCCCACATGTCAAGAGACACCAGGGCTCGTTCACACTGACACGAATAAAGAAGAAGACACGTGTGTGTTGGTATGTGGGAAGGGTAGTCTAGGGCAGCGTTTCTAGAATCATTGGTCGGGGCCTGACACCGGGCCGTGGAGCAGTGGCACCTGGGCTGCACTCCAGAAAAACAATCGCTAGATTAGATTATTGACTATTTACACTTGACTTCCTTTGTTGATATGTGCGCCAAATACATTTTGACCCATCAGACCATGCATGGAATTTGCAGTCAACATTCAAACGTCCCAGTCACAATCAGTTATTGAAAACTGACACCCACTTAAAATGAAGGATGACTTGTAATTTGGCAATTCAAGTTCTGTCTGTATTCAGGCCTATTTATGTTGTTCTAAGTGGACCCCAGAGACTGAGGGTCAAATACCTCCGGGCCCTGGCTTAAAAGTTTGAGAAAGGCTGGTCTATGGGCTAGTGTGTTTGACTCCCAGCCTTAAGGTTCTGGGTTCGTTCAGCAAGAAAACACCAATGTGGAGAAGGCGAATCCCGGAATAATTACATCAATTCGAACATCCAACTTTTCCGGGATTTTCGGAGCATCTGCCAAAGGCCAGGGGTATTGAACCCAATCGCAGGGATTTAACTCACAACTCAACCACAGACATAAACACAAAGAACAACCTGGATTTTCACAGAGCTAATTAGCGTAGCCAGGACTTAAATTAAAATATGATGACTGAATCTTGCGTTTTGCTTTGTGAGAAAAACACAGAACTCCCGGATAGAAAAGTTTGGATTCTGCCTTTAAAATCTCTGGACTCTGCTATTGAAGCACTTTAAAATAACTAACTTGTGCTATCGTTATCAGTTCCATGATCAACCCAGTCTCACACCAAAATGTAGTATAGCTACGTTGGTCTACAGCGGAAAACGTAGTAGTTTCACAATAATGGCTGTAAAATGTTAAGATGCCTACGTTTTTTTTGGCCTATTGTTTTCTATAGGCCTGCGTCCATGTCACGTTGCCTGTCATGTTTCTGTCTGCACTGCGACACACGTTCCTATCACAGAAACCAAGAATCAATATTTTCGGGGGTTGTTCAGAATATTGTGTTCATATAACATGTTCATGTTCATGTATTAAATACAGGATATATGCGTGCATGTTACAGAAAATGAAATAATGGCCATAGGTCGTAAACAAGAGCATATGGATATATACGAGAACTGGGGGGCGGGGAGATTCAGAACAGAAATGTAGCTCATTGCTCCACATGTTTGAAATACATGTTGTGTAATAAATGTCATTTTGGTTATTTCTTAAACAGACATAGCCTACCCCGATTCTATTCCTTCAACCATATCAACCACCATAGCGACGATAGAAAGCATTATATTCCAAAAAGATTCTTGGTGGAAGCAAGCGGGTCAAATTACAAAATGTTTGACACTTCCGAGGCGCTTCAACATCTCAGAGGGATAAAACCCACAGAGTGAAACGCAGGGAGATTATCAGGCTGGGTTGGGGGCAGGGCTGTGAAAAATACATAATAATCACTGGGGGGTTCTCCCTTAGTTTGCAGCATGTTGACGGTGGGATTGGATTGTTGCAGAGCGACTAGGGGACAGGTTACTGACAACAGCCATTGAACTGTAGAGAAGCCAGTGGGGGGGGGGGGGGGGGGGGGGGGGGGGTGGGTGCTGATGGGTGTCAGGGCCTACTTGTGGAGGAGCAGGGCTCTAGAGTGAGGTCTCCCCCCCTGTCCATCTCCCTCGCTGTTAGTGGCCAGACCACTTAGAGAACAGAGATGATTGACAGGCGGAAATTTGCCAGCTGCTTATTGCATCTCTAAACGTATGAATAATGCATTTCCAGGGCGGACAGGGGGTAGTGTGTGTGTGTGTTGGGGGGGGGGGGGGGGGGGGGGTGATGTCAGACTGTGATGTCTCCGTGTGGAGCCACGGGTTCCTCAGCCAATCAGGTTAACTCTTCATACAGACATACAGGACCTGTGGTCGGTCGTTGTGCTTCTCTCATTTAGATGTCATGTAGATCATGTAGTCTCTGTCATTCTTTTTTGTCATTCTGTTTCTTTGTCTCTCTCTCTCTGTATCTCTCTCAGTCATTTTCTCTTTCTGTGTTTCCATTTCTTCTGTCATTCTCTGTTTCTATCTATCTCTCTCTCTCTCCCTGAGGTCTGAATTCTGTTTCCATCTTGGCTGGTTGCAATGGCTTGGCTGTTTCTATCTCTCTTCCTCTCTGTTTCTTTCTCTCTCTCTCTCTCTCCCTCTCCATCTCTCTCTCTCTCCCTCCCCCTAGTCTTCTACCCAGGTGTTTGTTGCTGTAAATAACTATATAAATTAACCTCAGGACTATCCAATGTTTGTTCTGACATGCAAATGTCAGAACATGCTCAAGTCAACATATGGTTTAAGTTTATAACAAATACATTTGCATATAAACTAGATATGTGCTAAGCACTGCCAATTGTGCATAAATGACTAACAACACTTCCAATATTACCTCTCTAAAATTGACATTGTTTAATCAAAGCAAGTGACCATTTTACAGACATATAGTGATAATCTAGAGCAGGGGTATTCAACTAAAATTTAAAGAGGTCCAGTTAGAGAAAATTTCTTGAAGCAACGGTCCAGAAGACCATAATGTCTAACTATTTAGTGTGATATATATTTAAGTAGCTTAGTAGTTGTATCAACATCTGCATGTAATCAATACCTGACTGCCATCAAATGAATTCAGTATTATTCAAAAACCTTTTGACAATATCTGTTGTCACGTAACATAGAACTGAACATTCAGTGTTCAGTCATACATACAGTATGACTGCAGATATAAAATAAAATTTTAAAATAAGAGAAAATAAAACGTGAAAATTGTGCATGTTCAAATAAAGTGCTTAACTTCAGAAAATAAATAAATAAAGGGAGCAAAAGCTTGAATTTCCCTTTTCTGTTTCACTTCTTGACTCAACAGTCTCAACCAATTTTACAGATAATACATCTCAAAAGATCTTAACAATTCAACAGTTTCTTCCCCTCTTAAATCCCACTCACCCACTTTTTTGATCAGTGACAGAATTTAGCTCAAGCTTGTCCTGCCAGGATTTTAAATCTGGGCTTGAATGGGGTCAGGGCCATTCTCATACACATGTGGAGGTGCTCATTGGTGAGCCTGGAACGATATTTAGTTTTGATGATGTTCATTGTGGAGAAAGCTGCTGTATGTGCTGCCAAACGAAAGTAGAAGGGTCAGTTCTTAAAAACTGCTCTTTCAGGGCCACATCTGCTTGGAGATCAACCAATTGCAACTGGAGAGGCCCAGCATTTACCCATTTAAAGTGCTGTGTGACTTCCTTTGAGAACCCCCTGACATCTGTGATGAGAAATAGGTTCTGAATGAACATGGTGAGCTGCTGTCCAAAGCTGAAGATGTCAAAACGGTTGCTGATGTTTACGATCAGCTTATCAATAAAGTCAACAAAAGAAGACATCTCTCTGTCCCTGAACCTGTTCCTGCACTGATGGGAAGTGTGCACAGTCTCCCTGCAGGTCTTCCTTGAACACCTCAAGTTTCCTCTGAAAGGAGCAGACAGCTGTCATCAGTTCACAAATTGAATTGTCCTTGCCCTGTAGCCTTAAATTCAGTTCATTCAGATATCAACCAAAAAGGCCACATTATCCATCTGTTTCTCATTTTCTAAAAAGAGAGAACTGTGTTGCCTTCTGACTTCTAAGCTCTGCCAAGAAAGTTGCTACTCTGCCTTTACTGAGCCATCTCACATTGTTGTGCAGCAAAAGATCATCAGCATTGGCATCAACTTCTCTGAGGAATTCCCGAAGCATGCGATGCTGGTAGGAAGAGGATGCCCTGAGAAAATTGATCATTTTCATCATTGTATTCATCACCTCAGCATGCTCATCTGACAGGAAGGCACAGAGGACAGATTGATGAATGATGCAATAGTAAGCTATGAGATCAGGATTGTCCTTTTTCAGTCTTGCTACAGCTCCTTTCTCTCTCCCTGTCATAGCAGGGGCTCCATCTGTGTTTATTGAAACCACTTGTTTTGGCTCTATTCTTCTCTTTGTTAACATCTCCTTAATGGCCAGGTAGATGTCTTCTCCTCTTGTACTGGTCTGAAGGGGAGTGACACCTAACAGGTCTTCACAGAACGCTTTCTGGTCTATGTTGAAAAACCTGACATACACTAACAGCTGAGCATTGTCACATATGTCAGTGGACTCACCCACAGCTAAGCCTACACATGGTGCCTTATGCCTTATGCTGGGTTAGCACATCCTGAGTTAACATTTCACTTTTCTTTGTGGCGGATGATGCAGACATGGGTATTTGCTTTATTTTATCACAAAGCTCTTGTTTTTGTTTACCCTCAAGTGTTGTTTCAGCTACTGCACTCATGCATTCTTTGACAACCCCTCCATCAGTAAATGGCTTTTTGTGTTGACCCAAAATCCAAGCAACTCTGAGGGAACACTCATGAGCACGTTGTTGGGCAGTGAATGTGTGGCTCAGGGTCCTGGTGGACTAGTCATATTGGGCTCTGAAATTACTTATTTTCTTTGATTTTACTTCAGATTTGAGTGGGTATCTTTGTTCAAAACCTTTATGTTTAGTCTCATAATGGCGTTTCATATTGGCACTTTTAATAAGTGCCACGGTTTCTGAACATATGAGACACACTGGTTTAGTGCTCCCAGTGGGAAGTATGAACAGAAATGAGTCTGTCCATTCCGGATTAAATGCTCTATTTTCACTGTCCACTTTCCTTTTTCGGAGAGTGCCATTTGTTCCTTATCTTTCTTTTCGTCACTCGTCAGTATCTCTTCCTTTCTCCGTCTCACTCGTCTGTATCTCTCCCTTTGTTTTCTCCACCTGTATAACTATCTTTATTTTTCTTTCTGTCGTCTTTTCATGTGTAACTTGCCTCTAACTCTCTCATCTGTCTTCAGAGTCACAATGTTTACTGCCTGGAATGCACAGAGTAGTATCACGTGGGATGGCTTAACTCGCATGCAATTGGTCTGTGCGTTTCCTCATCCGCTAAACCAATACCGTAAAGACTAAAGAAGCTGCGCCGGTTAAAATAGAAGCGCCCCGTCAGGTTTTAAATCATAACCTTTTGTTTTGGCTGTAGGTCCATGTCCGTATGGGATGGCTTCTGGGTCCGGACCCGGACCGCGGTCCGCCTGTTAGTGACCTATGAGGAAGAGGATATCTTTCAACATCAAATTTGGATTCAAATCATTGCTTTATTTAAAGTGTGAACCTGTTCCAGCTCGAATTCGAACACTATGAGATTGCAAAAAAATTATTTTGGCCAGAGTGTTCTAGGAAGGAGGCGAATGTGTTGTTCCCGTGGTTACGGCTCACGCCAACTTTCTATGACTTATTTTTTTGCTAATAATGAAATGTGCCACACACTTACTGTGGCATTATACTACAAGTGTCTGAGAAGAAGCCCTCTCTCGGACGCCATCAACATCAGTCTCTGCCCAGATGGAGCTCCACACCCACTGTCTCCAAAACAACGGGACTTGCGTGGGGAGCAGAGTAGAACGTACACAAACTGGTGGCAGAGACTGACCAATACAAAGTTTTGCATCAGTTTTTTCTAAATTACAGTAATATTTTAGTAACAGTGACACAATGGCATTGACTAATATGTTAAAAACATACCAACACACAAAAATATAATTTTGGGTTCACTGGACCTTTAAAGACTGACCATTACGATTCAACACCATTTGAATACAAAATGCTTATGTTATAGTTTTGTATAGCTTAATTTGTCTTTTGACATCGATCTGAAATCTAGACTGCTATTTTATGGAGTAAAATTGATGCCAAAAATATTGTCCATGTACAAAAATACTCATAGGTGCAGATGCTGAAATATTTCTAATAATGGACTGTCCTCACCAGACGTTGCTCCTAGAGAACGTATGTCTGGCTATACAGCGAGCTAAACACTCCCTCAATCATCCCTCCAAGGAACAAGCAAGTGTTTTGATTGGCAGGTTTAATAAAGAGAAGTGTAAAACTGTAACACAGAAATACAAAACCAAGGTAAGTATAATCACCCTTATGCAACAACATCACAGAAATAAACAAAATAACATGTACAACGTCCATGTAATAGCTGATGACAATAGCCTAACTAAACGAATGGAGTTGGCATGCTAAATCGCTAGCGAAAATACGAACCACCTGGCGAACTCTATACAGAGCTAATTTTACAACAATAACGTAATAATATCGTATATAACTGCATATTAACTTGAATGCTTACAGATTATGCCGCCTTAAAGGCTACAAATATAAGGGAGATGCAGGATTACTGAACCAAAATAATACTCTCACTCGCTGCTGGAAGACAACTAAAACATGTCCTCACTGAAAAGCTACTTCATGATACATGAAACAACTTGAGGTGGAATTCAATTAACCAGTAGAGGGCGCATGGACATTTAGCAGGTCCGTGACACATAATAAAAAACAATAAAATCAAAAACATCATTCTGAATTACAAACGAAAAAGTTATGTTGAGAAATGTAAAAATTAAATTGCAATCGTTTTTTCTCCTTCATATTTACGATGATTTATTTTTACAATTTCAGTTTTTACGATTATGACTCAGTTTTTCTTGCGCTTGGGGTTTTAAAAGGATTCTGACCTGGAGGTGGGGTGAAGGGAAAGAGGCACCTTTATTGTTCACCGAGACAAATGAGTCATTGGTATGCACTGCGTTTAACTCCCTGGCTGAAGGCATGCACTATGGTGCAGGGTGAGGGTAAAAATCGAGACTACTGAGAAGCTGGCAGAGGCTATATCCTTGCCGAAGCCAGCTACTGATCCTGCCAGTGATACGCCGGCACTGGTTACTGTGAGGCCGGCGGTGGGAAATGAGAAGTATATGATTTGTTCGACCAAGGTGGTGACTCATGCGTCTTATGTTGCAACCCACTGTATTGGCTACTGGCTCGGCTGTCATTAGCTTCTCAGACTAGCAACCCACTGCATCAGCCCAGCATGCTAGTTACCAGTCTCGGAAGCTAATGGGCAGACAAGCTAGTAGCTGATCCATGAAAAAACTAAGAGAGGATGTTTCTTGTAAAAAATATATATTTTTTACATTTGTGAAGATGACTATTTCGTTCTCCAATTAAGACAAATGTCTTAGAATTTTTATTACAAGAAACAATTACACATCTACGATTTTTGCTACCTCAACCTGGACCCTTTTACCTGACAAGGTCACAGAACAGCTTGCATTAAGAGAGATAATATATTGTATAGGAACTGAGTTAGCGTAATGCTGTAAAATCTACATTAGCTTTGCACGAGAAGCAGCAGTGCAGCTCTCAGTAATTACCATGCTAGTAATATCCATGCTGCTAAGGTCATTACAGGAGATAAATACAAGCAGAGTGCTGGCAGCATGCCAGGAGACAGGCCGTGGTTCTCCCTCTCCTCCCATCCTATCATCCTCCCATCCTCTCTTAATTTTTTCCTTCCAGCCTCACATCCTCCCATCCTCTTTTCCTCTCATGCTCTCTTCCTTATATCCTGTCTTTCTCTCATCCTCTCTTCCTCCCATCATCTCATACTATCATCATCTCTTCCTCTCATCTTCACTTCCTCCCATCACCAAGGCAGCAAAGATGGAAGTCTTCACTGAAGCAGTTCCTAAAAACATTTTCCATTGAAGCGCCAGGAGAAAGAAACAAAATAACAGTATTATTCAGACAGAGAGAGAGAGAGAGAGAGAGGGAGGAGAGAGTGTGTTATGAGAGATAGTCATGCGAGAGAGGGGGGTGAAAGAGGAGTGAGAGAGAGAAGACAGAGAGAGCGTGGGGTGAGTAAGGAGTGAGAGAGGAGAGAGGGAGATTATTGAGAGAAGGGAGTTACCGTGCGTTCACACCAAAAGCGAAGGCGTGGCCGCGAATACATACAAAGTCAATGCAAATAGACGAATAGATGCAACCTTTTCGCCGCACTAGCGGTGCGAATGGGTAGAATGGTGCGCCGCAAACTACACGAATTTGCCTCATTCGCGTGTTTGCTCGCATTTAAATATTTGAATATTTGAACAGATTTCGCTTGATGCTGAATAACTCGCACAAAAACATTTTGCGGTTCGCAAAGTAGAATATTCACTTCACCTTTAGGTGTGAACGCACCTTTAGAGAGGGAGTAGTGCAATAACAGCGAGGAGTGAGCTAGAGAGAATCCGTGATAAGAGGGAGAGTTGTGGCGAGGAATGAGCAAGAGTGAGTGAAAGGAGTGAAAAAGGAGAGACGAGGAGTAAGGGATAGCAAAAGAGTGGTGAGAGACAGTGCTTGACTCTCTCTCTGTGAGGAGTCCCTGTGCTTAGCTGGCTGAACGTTTACTCAGCACCGGAGTGAGCATCTGATCCTTAAGCTAAAGAAGGCGATAGCCTAGGAACAACCTGCAGCCTTATGCTAATATCTTATGCTAATCTGCTTCACAACGCTGGAGAACAGTAGAATACTTAGCCACTGAGTTATCGGGCTAGGTTATTTGATACCCATCTAGGTATTTTCATTGTTAGGATGCTTCCTATGACCTTGACACCTATCTAGGCTCCTTTCTTATGAGGATGTTACCTATTTTATACAGTCTATGGTTTCCTATAACCATGATGTCCATGTGAATTGAGAGAGCTATGAAGGCAGCTTAAGTGAGATTTACTAAATGAAAAAACAAACCAATCAAAATCAATATCAGTGAAATGTGGAGAATGGATTCTTAGATACCAGTGTCAACTTTTCAAAACCTGTAAATAAACATGAAGTGAAAAAAGTGACTTTAAAGAGACTTTAATATTAGGGTCCCTTATATATATAATATAATCAGTATAATATGTGATCTTTGTACTTCGAGATAGCCCAAAACAGGCACCATGGCACCAGGCTCCATGAGGGATATAATCTCTTGCTGACCCTGCTCATACAATCTTTATATTGACAAACATAAAAATGCATGATGGATAAAATAACATGAAACAACATATTACAAATAGGATTGTTCTTATCCTATAACATTTTTTATAATTTTGGGGACATTTGGTAGAATCATCTGTCTGAACACCCTGACAGATCATTCTAAATACATTAGTAACAAGATAATGATTAGTTTAGTATTAGGTAGCATTTAATAAATATCTAGGATTTCTCATTTCATTCACTTTAATTGACTTCATAGTCTGTCATTCCTTCAGAAAATAAAGTAAAGCTGGCATTTTTTTACCTTAATAATAAGCAGGCGTTTAACATAGATTTGGATTTCAGATATTAATATAAAATATGTTTGTTCTGAGGCTACCACACACACATGCACTCACATAGGTGCAAACATATGCACACACACACGCTTACTCTCTCTCTCACAGACACACAGTAATATACACAGTAATCACTCATACACGCACACTCATACACACAAACACACTCCAATGCACCCTTGAGCTGAGTCCTCCATTACAGTGGAGTCGGAGAGAGCGTCTAGCCTCTCCTCAATGAATGGAAACAACAAGCTCGATTTGTTGAGACAGCTCTTTGAGGTCAGCTCGTACCGTCTATAGATCATATCAGTCGTCAGATCCTATCGGTCAGATGCCATCGACCGTCAGACCGTAACAGTCAGTTATGTAGTATCGGTCAGTCAGATCCTATAGGTCAGCTCACATCAGTCAGTTATATAGTATCAATCAGTTTTTTCAACCCCCCAGTCAGCTACCACCACAAGTATAATCTAATTGTATGGGAAACACTGTAACGTGTACGGTAACGTTCTAAAGTTACAACAACATTCAACATGCTCATACAGTCATTTTTGGTATTATTGATTTTTGACCACAGATAACAGCACTGGGCTACCCCACATAACATTATCTACAGCTGTTTGCGTAGTCGACTCATTTGATTGTAAGTTACCAAGTTAACGTTATGTTACTTGCGGCAATTTCATTAGGATTGAACGACGATTTCATTAGAATTAAATATACTGTGAATAAACGTAATGTGAAGAAAAACTCGAATCATGTCCGTCAGATAGATTTACTTCAGCAATGCTGGTGAAAACAACAACTCCCATGTTCCCACGTTACTTGATGACATCATCAAACTAGGTCTTTAATAATTGTTTTGATATAGAGACCCCTATGGCATTTTCCCACAATGCTATATTGGTCTGGCTCGACTCGGTTTCGACTCTGCCATTTATTTCCCAGTAGTCTTGTTTACACATTGGACAATGTTTCACACATATTTACCCGAGTTCCATATAAATGTCCTTGAAATTAAAAAAAAAGTGTTGAATATCAATTTCAGCAATCTAATAGTGTGAAATACTATCCAATGTCCAGTCTTTAGACCAAGACTAATCTGATAGAAATCGGTCAAATTCTGTTAGTTATTGGGTTTTGCAAGCGAATATCGTCAAACTAAAATCCCCTCTGTGAGCTTCTATTTCATTACCCTTTCTAATTAGGTTCATATAGTTATAGGAACAAACAAATATTAACAAGTTAAGCTGTTGAGCACTCATTGTTCATTGTTGAAGATTGTCGAAATTAATTTCAATATCCATCAAGTATTCTTTTTATTTTGCAAGAAAGTTATTATTTTTTTTTTATCTCTTTGGGTGTATCTATGCAAGGCTCCTTTTATTTGTATTATTGGCGTACTCATGTGTCGGGTGGTGATAATTATAGTGACCGGAAGTCGTCAGCTCGTCCCTTTTGCTGCTGACGATCTATGCTTGGTATGTACTGAAAACAGCTCCGTGGTGTTATTCTAAATACTAAGTTGTAAAGTTAACTTCACTCAATATTCAAAGTGTGTGGTAAATTACATGACTAGTATTGTCACGTTTTGTGTCTGTCAGTAAGTTGTTAGTCTGTATTTCTATTGTTTGGCCGAGTGAATTTAGCTAGTTAAGTCTATTAGCTTGTGTAACGGTTAGCTGCTGTGTCTCAGGCACCAGTGTTCTGAGGAGTTATTGCTCAGATAATGTAAAATGGCGACTTTTTCTGTGCATTGATTGTATTTTATTTCTAATGTGTAGCAGGAGCTGTATATCTATAGATCACCACCAGTTACATTAATATATATTTTTTAACAGGTATGTTAAAAGCCTTTGCATAGAATTGTTATGTTTTTATCATATAAAAAGATGTTACATGGAGAAGTATATACACATTTGTATACACATTTGTATAAACAGGTTTTCCCTTTGTTGGTAGGAATTTACTTTGAATTGTCAAACAAAGCTATACGATCACAATGTAAAAAAGTAAAATGGCCTTTTTGCTGCTGACGATTTATGCTTGCAGGAGCTGCATGTCTATAGATCACCACCAGTCATATTAATGTGTTTGTTTAACAGCTCTGCTCTGCAAAATAAACTCTGAAGACTGAGAGAAGTTGTCCAGTGGTCTCTTTGGTCTGCTGGGATTGAGCGAGAAAGAGGGGGTTACACGCAGGGTACGATTTGAAAAAATAACAGAGGGGGGCACAATTTCTTACATAAAATTTTAATGTCAAAAAATGGAACAATATTGAACATCAGCCATCTTTCCTGACAGATCCTTAACATGGATCCATCTTGGTCCAGGGTTGCTCACACACAGCTTTCACCAGTAGACCTAGGCTGCAAGGCTGAAAAGAAAATCTGGAACACAAGATGAAATAAAAATTGGTATTGGTCTGGTGAAAGCATTGATGGCAGTGACAATGCCTTGATAAATATCGCCTAATATCGAGGACGAGAATAGCAAAAAAAAAAAGAATACACGCTGACGACTGGCTGCTTATCAACCACAATAATTGTAACCTATTATAAAAATATTCATCCTATCACTTACCGATGCTTATCAGAACAGTCTGCTTTGGTGACGGACCTCTGTCTTTTTCGGCTTCCTCCCCATTTCAGCATCATCGGCAGAGTGGGGGCCTTCTTTGATCCACATCCCTGCATAGTTTTCAGTAGGAAAGAATGAACCTCTGGGCTGTTCACAGAAACGAAGAGTAGGTTGTTCAGCGTGGCTACCTGCATCCTGTTCCTCTCGTCTGTTAGGATACTGTTCATTGCGCTAAACCCTCTTTCACACTCTGCTGTTGACACGGGAAAAGTGGAAACGGTGGCAATTACTTTATTAAGGTTTTCGCCTATGTCGCCTTGGCATTTGTATTCATGGAATTCCTTCAGTAGAAGTACAGGGCTCGTATCCACGTGAAGGTCTCTGCGCAATTTGAGTATTTCGGTGTCACTGTACAAGATGCGGTCCTCTTCGTCAGACGGCCAGGTGTTCGAGTTCAGCACCGCTGCAGCGGACAGCACTTCATTAGCATCCTCCAGTCTCTGCGCAATGTTTTCTTTCAGTGCGAGGAAGAAGCTAGAGTGAAAGAGCGTCGTGGACGGCAAGCTTCATGTTGAGGAATGTGTTAATCTTTAAACAGTTAAATTTGGTTTCGCCTCATGCTGTTTCCCCCCTCCCTGCCAGAGCCCTGTCTCTGGCTCCCATTGTTAGTTGACGACACCTTTTCCCTGCCAGATCCCTGTCTGTAGCCCCCTTTTGATCTTAAAGCAATTGAGCAATGGAGCAACCTAGGGTTTGGTATTAGCATCAAGTGGCCCTTCTTTTGTCTTGCAGCCCAATAACCGATCCCTGTCTCTGACCCCCACTTTTGGTTGCTCTGTGTGTATTTACCTTCATTCCTTTATTAATCCCCCTCCCTGCCCTCACGCCCCTCCCTGCCACATCCCTTTCTCTGGCCCCCACATTTATGTGTCTATTTACCTTCATTCTGTTATTAATCTCTCTCCTTGCCAAACATTGGTCACCATCCCTCCACTACACTTGAGGAGTTGTTCAAACTATTTATGTGTAGTCTCCCTGCCAGACGTCTGTCTCCAAACCCTAATGGCCCTTCCCTTGTCTCACACCCCAACGACAGACACCCCTTGGATCAACAGGTCGGGGGCCCAGCTGGCCCAGGTATCACACCCCGCCAAGTATTTAGCCTAGAGAGAGTGTAGTCGGTTTGTGATTGGCTTGTTTGAATAATAGTAACCCAATAGGAATCAGAGGGTTAGACCTTTTGAATGTTATCAGGTAATGATTGGAGGTAAGAGAGACCCCTCCCAGGTAGGATGCTTTGATATACTGTTGTACGTGTAGAATTGGGGAGAGATTTTTGTGTCCACGGGTGGTTGTTTTGGGTGTCCTGTGTGAGCCCACAAATAAAGTACTGAACTGCGACTCTTTTTGGTGAAGAATCGGACTGGAAACTTGCTGTGGATTTTGATCTAACTTCTACAGCCAGTTTGTGGTTCATGCAGTGGATGATCATCAGATCGGTATTTGTTCATTCACGTAAGAGTGTAGCTGCTCCCTTGTATTTTCCCATCATAGCAGCGGCCCCATCAGTAGCAAATCCGAGCAGCTGAGCCCACAGTATATCTTTGGAAATTTCCTGCTCATTGAGACATTGCAACAGTATGTTACAGATTGCCTCCCCAGTGCATGACTCCAGGTCAATAAGTTTATAGAAAATGTTACAGGCCTGGTTTTCGAATAGAATACGAATGTAGTACACTGACTACATGCAGAGTTAGCACACTATAAACAACGAAATGCACTAAGAAAAACAAACACCCAAACACACCCAACAAACACAGTACTCACAACACAAACATACATACACACTAAACACAACAATCTGTTAAAACGTTTTTACTCAACTTAACTGAAAGTTTTTACATCGCAATTTGCGCTTTTCCTGTCAACTCACCTGAATGCCTGAATGTCCTTACAGGCATTAATAAAGTGTGATCTTATTTTCTCTAAAAGAGACCACTGCGTGAAAGAGGTGTATCTGGACTGGAATACTCCTGTATTCTGGAGGGAGTCTCTAGCAAAGTTATTTGAGGGGGTTCCAGGTTGAAAAGTTTGGGAACCCCAGCTGTTGGAGAAGGTGGTTGAGGTGGAGATGTTTGGAGAGGAAGGGGAGAAGGGAGAGCTGTCATAACACATAACACGCACACACGCGCACACACACACACTACTCACACACACACACACACACACACACACACACACACACACACACACACTACAGACACACAGACACACACACACTGTACACATTTGATCCCAGCCCCTGAGCTCATTAAATCAGTGCTAAACTATTTGAATACAAAGAATTTACTCAGCATCATTAACCAGACATTCATACAGCTATCATCATCATTCATTGTACGTGGAGGGGGATGAAGGGGGGGGGGGGGGGGGGGGGGTTGTGATGGTTTTGTGTCTGTAATGAGTTGTGACCTGCAGATAGCCAGACACCAGTGACACCACTTCAACTGGGAATGCTGCTCAGTTTCTGTCTGTTTTAGGCTAATGAGAGAGAGGAGGGAGACCAATAGAGATGTTGAGGGGAGAGCAAGAGAGAGAAATAAGGGGAGAGATGAGACCAAGAGAGAGGGGAAGGGACATAGAGAGAGAGTGGGGAAGGTAGAGAGACAGAGAGAGAGAGAATAAAGTTCAAAGTTGAGATGCCTGGAAATCTGGAAAGTAATCGCACTGGGAGTCGTAAGGCTGTTAGAATATTGTGAGAATAGAATTTAGAATAGAATAGAATATATGAATATAATATATGTATTTATTGAGTTATTTATTCATTATTTGCTAACTAGGTTGTTGTATCATACTCTCTTACTCTCCAAAAAAAATCCTATGGGCTGAGAGTTCTAGGAATGAGGGGGGATGTGTCTTATCTCCATGGTTACTACCCACGCCAACTTTGTAATACTTTTGTAATACCGTTGCTGTGTGGAAGTGTTATAATGAGTGACTGTATATGTAATGAGCCACATTTGTATGTTTCCTTAGGCCTCGTTACCTCGGCCCTAGGGGGAAAGCCAGGACCCCCATCATGATGCAAATTGTAGGCAGGGTTCCAATCTGCTGTCCACAAGCAACCCCCCCCCCCCCCCCCCCCCCCCCCATATAGAAATTATTGCCACTGACCAGTGTTGGTGTGTTGTGCTCTTTTATATGAAAGAGGGCATCAAAGTGTACTAGAATTATCAATTAGGAGGCCCAACAGGAAGTGATGCAAGTAGTAGGTGACTTAGGACACTGGGGGGGGGGGGGGGGGGGGGGGTCTAGAGAGGCTAGAGAGGGTCTCTTTTTAATGAAAGGGCCTCACGATGAAGATTAGCAATTTGGGGTCTAATTCAGACCACAGAGCATCATCAAATTCTCCATCTCGTAACGTCTCACCCCACGGCCTGCTTGCAAGATATTATGCCCAAATTCCTAATCCAACACACATATCTGATAATGAAACATAAAATTACGAGCAAAATGCACATTCACTTTTTTAAATCTCGAAAGATTTTGACCCCAAACTTGAAAAACGTGTCCACATGCCAGCTATGTTTAGTAGTAGACCGTTTTGCCCCGATTCATATAAAATAAACTAGACGTTCTATCTTATTCACAAGTCCTTCTAGGCTGGCATTAATGGTGTGTTTTTATCTTCGGATGATCTCTCAGGGAGGGTTAGGGTTAGATAGTATCGCTTCCGGATGGGCTAGAACAACAAAATGTATTATCTTCTATGTCCTTTAGACCCTCTTTTATATAAAGGAGACCCCAGGTCTCTAGCTCACTCCCAAGTGTGCTAGACCCCTAGCTCACCCACCAATTACATCAATTCCTGTTGGGCTAGAGCCTTCAAATGTATCATTTTAGTAGTAGTTTAATGCCCTCATTCGTATAAGAGTGCTCAATAGGGGTACAACAGGCCCCTGCCGACAATTTGCGACCATGACAGGGGGCCTGGCTATCAGCCCTGGGCTGCTGTAATGAGGCCTAGGGAAGCATTGACACACACACACACACACACACACACACACACACACACACACACACAAATACACAATTTAAAAGCATACCAGACTCTTCCGTCTACTCACACACTCAATAGTGGGGTTGATAATTGAGATAATTGAAACAGATTCCACATTCCATCTTCATAAATGAAAGAACTATTAATCTGGTTCTCTGTTCCTTCTTCCAATAAATATGCAGCTTGCCATGTTCATTGCACTCAACAGAAATGGTCAATACACACTGAGGATGAGGAATCACCTCTTACACATTACGGGTAATTTCATCTGCATTACTCTGGGAGGTGCTGTTCTATCTGGGGCTGGGGTATGTCTATCACTATGAGTAAGTAAATGATTGGAATTTGAGGCACCAGGCGTGTCTGCATTTCCTTTGGCGTGTAATATGAATGAAAGATAAATTCACTTAATTGTGTCAAATAAACGTGCCTTGTAGAAATCAATGAGCTTGGTGTCTTGCTTTCACAAATAGGTTACTGTGTCACTGGTAAATCTGTCCGGGCTACCAAATCCCACGGAGTGATGTCACTAGCACTCAGACAGTGATAAAGAAATAAGTAACATTGATTACTAAGTCATTTATTAATTAAAACTAAATTGCGTGAAGCGTGGTTTGGTTTCAAAAGGTACCTTAGAACAAATTCCAATTTCCAAGCCAGCAGAACCTAGTTTACGCAAAAAAAACAAAATCAATTTACTGCAGCACAGCTGACATCACTTTACGGTATGGCAACAAGTATGCTGGGGTATTTTACAGATAAAATCAGTTATCTTTAAATTACTAAATGACTGAAGTGCACTTTTAAGGTGATAAATACTCATCTGGGTTTGTTTAAATTACACTTTACTTAGAACTCGTAAGCATCATGTCACAATCGTCGAGAACAGAGGACCAATGCGCAGCGTTGAATGCAAACATAATTTATTTTGAATGGTTCCAACACGAAACGATACGTGACGTCCTTCGGCGAACAAAGCCTACTACGAACACGGAACAAAACAACAAACGATACGTGACGTCCTTAGGCGCATACAACCTGGAACATGATCCCACAAACACTGAGGGAAAACAAGACTGTTTAAATATGGTTCCCAATCAGAGACAACCAGCAACAGCTGACACTTGTTTCCTCTGATTGGGAACCATTCTGGCCAACATAGAAATATAAGACCTAGAATGCAAAACAAAGAGCACAAAACATAGACTCTACACACCCTGGCTCAACATAAAAGAGTCCCTAGAACCAGGGCGTGACAGTACCCCCCCCCCAAAGGCGCGGACTCCGACCGCGCCAACAGAACACCACAGGGGAGGGACCGGGTGGGCACTCCGCCTTGGCGGCGGATCCGGCTCTGGGCGTGATCCCCACTCCCTCTCTAACCCCCCAGGGTACCCCTGGTCCGGTCTGGCCCTGCTGGCCGGAGCTGGACTGATCACTGGTGGAGCGGATTGCTCTAGCTCCGACGTGGAGCAGCTGACCGGTACCGGACCAGGCACCGGTGGAGGAGGCACGGGCCGTGCCGGACTGACGACGCACACCACTGACTTGGTGCGGAGAGCAGGAATGGACCGGGCCGGGCTGGCGACGCGCACCATAGGCTCAGTGCGGGGAGCAGGTACAGACCGGGCCGGACTGGCGACGCACACCATCGGCTCAGTGCGGGGAGCAGTAACTGGTCGAACCGTACTGGGGACACACACCACTGTCTTGGTGTGGGAAGCAGGAACAGGCCGGACCGGGCTGGCGACGCGCACCATAGGCTCAGTGCGGGGCGCAGGAACAGGCCGGACCGTACTGGGGACACACACCACTGGCTTGGTGTGGGGAGCAGGAACAGGCCGGAACGTACTGGGGACACACACCACTGGCTCGGTGTGGGAAGCAGGAACAGGCCGGACCGTACTGGGGACACACACCACTGGCTCGGTGTAGGGAGCAGGAACAGGCCGGACCGTACTGGGGACACACACCACTGGCTTGGTGTGGGAAGCAGGAACAGGCCGGACCGTACTGGGGACACACACCACTGGCTTGGTGTGGGAAGCAGGAACAGGCCGGACCGTACTGGGGACACACACCACTGGCTCGGTGTAGGGAGCAGGAACAGGCCGGACCGTACTGGGGACACACACCACTGGCTTGGTGTGGGGAGCAGGAACAGGCCGGACCGGGCTGGGGACACACACCACTGGCTTGGTGTGGGGAGCAGGAACAGGCCGGACCGTACTGGGGACACACACCACTGGCTTGGTGTGGGGAGCAGGAACAGGCCGGACCGGGCTGGCGACACGCACCATAGGCTCGATGCGAGGAACAGGAACAGGCCGGACCGTACTGGGGACACACACCACTGGCCCTATGCAGGGATCAGGAACGGGCCGGACCGGACTGGTAACACACCCCAGTACCTCTCGCCGTGCCTCCACACTTTCCCTCTCCTCTGTGACCAGTGGCCCCCTTAACCTGGCGGCCTCCTCTGCACACTCGCTGGACCGTTCCATCGCGGCCTCCTGCTGCCCCGTCGTCCACGGCGTGAGCCCCCCCCTAAAAATTTTATTGGGGTCTCTCCTCCCCGTGGGCCAGGCCTCTATAGTTCTCGCCCAACTCTCGCTCATCTGCTTCCAACTCCAGCCATTCTGCTCCTCAATTGGCTTGACCCAGTCGAGACCCTTCCTCCACTGTTCCCAAGTCCACCCTTTAAGCTCTTCACTAGGCTTGACCCAGTCGAGGTGGCCACGGAGATCTGCTAGCGATTCCCCTGGTGATGGCTCCTGGACACGCTGCTTGGTCCAGTTTTGGTGGGATCTTCTGTCACAATCGTCGAGAACAGAGGACCAATGCGCAGCGTTGAATGCAAACATAATTTATTTTGAATGGTTCCAACACGAAACGATACGTGACGTCCTTCGGCGAACAAAGCCTACTACGAACACGGAACAAAACAACAAACGATACGTGACGTCCTTAGGCGCATACAACCTGGAACATGATCCCACCAAAACTGAGGGAAAACAAGACTGTTTAAATATGGTTCCCAATCAGAGACAACCAGCAACAGCTGACACTTGTTTCCTCTGATTGGGAACCATTCTGGCCAACATAGAAATATAAGACCTAGAATGCAAAACAAAGAGCACAAAACATAGACTCTACACACCCTGGCTCAACATAAAAGAGTCCCTAGAACCAGGGCGTGACACATCATGAACTGTGTTTACATGTTTAACATTAATGCACCTGATCACAGCTTACAGGTATCACATGAACCAATAATCAATCATTTCGGGGGTTGTTAAGAATATGTTTTCATAAAAGATTATCATTTTCATGTCTAACATACAGGAAATATGCATACATGTCACAGAAATGAAATTATAGCCATAGGTGCATCAAAACACCAAAAGTGCATCAAAAGCGCCACAAGCAGTTAAAACACACTAAGTTGATATACATGAAAGAAATCTGAGATTCAACGTATCCTTGGTTTGCAGAAACTGACAAATAGCCATATTGTGGCACGTACCTCGTTTCTTCTAATTCTTCTTTGCCACCATTTTGAAGTTAGTCTATATGCAACCAGCATTCGAACACGAGCAGACCAAACGTTTTCTTTTTAAATGTTTACTTATTAAAACACAAACTTAAACGTATACATGGTAAGCACGGTCAAAAAACTGTGTTGCTTCCACTTCTTCCAACTTCGCACTAACAACGTCCAATCAATTACACTATGACGTGGTGCTATCTGACTGGCTAAACATTATTAAATCATGCATTTAAACAAATACATTTATTATGAATTCTAAATTAAATTATTAACACTAATGCTTATTTGGCTCTTACAAGCCACATTTATGCCGACTGGGTTGGTTGTGTATACTTCCATAGGAATACATTATATATGTATTTTATAAATATATGTGCAAATATTTCTGCTGGATATCGGCACCAGTGTGAATGGACTTTTAGTCGCCTCCTGGTTGTGGGTAATCTAAACAAGCTTCTGTTGCTCATGGTAGGTGTGTTGTAGCCAAGCTCTGAGCTCATCTACCTTCATAATACCTAAATAATAACCTGGGAGTTCTGCTCAGTGTGTAAGAGTGAGTGAGCGATTGAGTGAATGCACGTGTGTTTATGTGTGTGTGTGTGTGTGTGTGTGTGTGTGTGTGTGTGTGTGTGTGTGTGTGTGTGTGTGAGAGTGTGAGTGTTTGAGTATGTGAGTGATTGTGTGTGTGTGTGTGTGTGTGTGTGTGTGTGAGAGAGTATGAGTGAGTCAGTGTGAGTGAGTAAATGTATAAGTGTGTGTGAGTGAATAACAATAATATTGGATAGAGTTAATAGTAGATTTCTTGTACCAAATGCGCTGGAAATAACTATTGGAAATAACAAGAAAACACAAACATTAATTAATCATAGCTCCTCGTTGGCCAATTTCAAAATTTGTGAATGAGCAATGTCAGGTGCGCTGCTATGGGTCTCTGAGCTAGGATTGCCCTGAATAAACCCTGAATTAACCAAGTGTCCCCAGTGCAAACATCCAGACGATCACACAGAAAGCCCCCTGGAAGTTCTGCAGTGTCTTAATGGTTCCCCAGTCTGCTCCGTTCTTAGCTAAATAAGTATTTTAAATCTAATCTCACATTATGGCTGGCGTCCAATGGCTAGCGTACTTAGCCATGCTGCCACACCACGCTGCTAATACTAATGCATTAGGAGACGTTGTAGGTTGCACCACGGCCGGGCGTAAGAGCTGACTGCTCACTTGGCCTCCTGCTTCTTTCAAACAGGGATCATCTGTCTACACTAGCTGCTTTCAGGCCAAGAGGGACATATATATATATATATATATATATATATATATATATATATATATATATTATAAATGTTTTGCCTTCATGACTCTTTTACGAATAATCAGGACCAACTCATTAGACCCAGACCCCTATAATACGCTCAAGGTTGCTCACTGTGATACAGACTGTACCCTTTGACTGAAATCTCATTTTTCACATAAATAATGCTAGTCATCAACATTATGCAATGTGCTTCTTTACGATATAGAGTAAGTGTGAGTCTGTTTGTGTGTGTGAGTTTGATTCCGTGAGTGGTTAAAGTATGTGTGAGTATGTGTGTGTGAGTGGGAGCGCGAGTTCATATTTGATATGTGTGTATGCACGTGTGTGTGCAAAATAAAGAGTGAATGAGTGAATTAATGAGTGAGTAATTGAGTGACTGAATGATTGACTGATTGAATAAGACCGATAAGTTCAACTCAGATGCAAAATGGAGTACCTTCCATCACATTCCAGTACATGTGGATAACAATTGGCCTAAATCAAACCAACTCACTTGCTTGGTGGGAAGGGCCTCAATAGCATACAGGTAGCTGTAGATCTCACACTGCTATCTATCCCAGATAGTTTCCTTTTATCATCAAAGCTCCCCTGATGACAAACAGTCTTGATCACCTTTAAGTTAGGGTAGAGGTAATCTTCAAATCAACCCAAGAGTCCTCAGATCACACATTCCCATCAGGCCTTGATTCCACTCAGCATGGGATCTGCTTTCTCTGGAACATTCTACCACAGGCAGATAGGGAGAGAGAGAGAGAGAGAGAGAGAGAGAGAGAGAGAGAGAGAGAGAGAGAGAGAGAGAGGTGGAGTTGCAATCTAGCACAAGAGCCCAATCCCATGTTATATCAGGGGCAGAGAATTTGTCTTCCAGCAGAAATGTTCTGTGTTTGAGCACTCTATGTCCGCAGTCTACCTGTAAGCATCTTAAAGCAAGTCACCCTTAACCCTTACTTATTGGAATGTAGTAGCACATTACAATCTATATACAAATCCATGCTACACGTTACAATCCCATGGACAGGCTAGCAGCTAGTGATGTGTGGGTGCAAAGTTAAAATGTTTCCAGTTGTCTTTGCTCCACCTAAAGTTCCAGTGTATTTATAAAGTTCATTCCATAATATGATGTAGCTCACTGTGCTTTCAGAAAAACAAAAGGGCAAGTCACAAAACAAGCACACAGGCAGACACACACACAAACACACACACACACACACACACACACACACACACACACACACACACACACACACACACACAGTTTGAAGGCCAGTGTGTGATCACCTCAGATGGCTGTGGACAGATGTTTTCCAAGAGATTCATCTGGAAGGCCAGGCAGTGGTGGATTGCAAAGCAATATATGGATACATTTGTATTAAGAACAGCTTATAAGCGTTGCGTAGGGTAGGATAGTCTGGTGGTTAGGGTCCAATAATTATGTTCCCACACAAAGATCCCTCTGCTGAATTTTGTTTTTGTTTTTTACAAGGTTAAAAAAAAACAAGGATAAAATAAATAAATGACATTGGCATACAACACAGGAATTCACCAAGAACAATCGGAAACCTTGAAAACAAGACCAGTCAAGACCACAGTAATGAACCTGACACTAAAATAAGTCTCACTACCAAGCTCTTTTTCTCATTCAGACACAGCGACATTCAGCACAAAGAGTGCTGTGTAGCAGAAGCTCTATCCAAAGCTGTGATAGCTGGGTTACTATGGAAATATGGCAATGACAGCAAAGCAAGGCGTTCTCACACACACACACACACACACACACACACACACACACACACACACACACACACACACACACACACAACTACAGGGAGAGAAGCAGTTATTATTAGGTGTTTATTGTTATCAATGTTTTTCGAAATGTTCATGTTTGCTTCAGTCAAAGGTAACATTTAAAGGTTACAATTTCTCAATACCTGCAATATATCACTTTCAACCTTAGTCAACCAAGAGTTCCCGCCAAAACCTGAAGATCCATTGTAACACAAATGTAAGCAATTTGAAATGTAAATATGGTGGCCCTGAGAGCTCAGATACTGCAAATAGACAAAACACAAGCAAATTAAGAAAACATCTACATCAATTTGACAACAACAAAGCCCAACTTAAGTAAACACATGCAAATAGACAAAACACAAATTTGTCACAGTACAATGGCGGACTCAAAAGCACGACTCGGACGGGGAATCACAGGTAAGAGTCTTTATTTGTTCAAAGAACAAATGCAGGCAAAGTTACAGGCATAAATCGTCGTCAGGAGTAAAGCAATAGTCAAATAATACTGGGAAAAACAAGCACTGGGAATAACGCTGGAGAGAGTGTCTTACGTACAAACTACAATCTGGCACAGGTAAGTGGGACTGGTGAGTATTTATGCATGGGTACTGGGGAAGCTGAGAACAAACAGGTGAAACTAATTAGGGGCGGGGAAGGTAATCACACAGGCGGGAAACCAGACAAAGGAAGGAAGACAACTGACCTGAAATTAGAGTAACTGAAGAATTTCAAAATAAAACAGGAAGTGTAAATAAACAGACAAAAACACAAAATAAAAGCAGGAACATGACAAAATTAAGAAAACAGAGAACTGTGGGAGAAAATCTTCAGATGTGTCAGATGTCGTCAGATCTTCAATCACTTGTTTAACTATAAGGAATAAACTCTTAACTAAACGGCATAAACTCTTGACAAAATAAGCACAAACAAGAAGATAATTCAATGAAGTTAGGTTTACTGAAGATTCAACAAATTACAATACATCGAGATGGTCCATACCTAAAGTAGAGCAAGAAAACATTGTATTTTATTATATCTTAAACTTCTCCTATAGGATAAATCATGTGGGCGTACTGTCAATGTATGGCTGCGTCTGCTGTTCATCAGAAGGTTGCTACCTTTGTGGGCCCCACTTGCCACGGGTTGCTCAATGCTGGAAAGCCCCATCAAGTAGGTGTATATCTCAATGATCTCATTGTTTGTTACAGCTTCAAACCAAATACATACATTTGAACAATATTAGGTACTGAAACAAATCATTTGGATAAAAATAGTGAGTAAAAAGAGATTACAATGTTTTCGGAAAATGTATTTAGATATTCATACAAAGAGTAAATACATTATTTGCGTCAAAGTGACATAGTATAAGAGTATTATAAAAAAGGTTATATATTGGCATAGAGAGTTATAACATCAGAGACACTGGTACTATAATGCATGAGTATATCTTAAAAGCTCTGTTTGTAGGAACATTATTTAAAAGTCCGTTTTTTCCTTATCAATTGGGACCCCTTCCCTTTTTTAACTCTGTCCCATCTCCTGTCCTTTCCCCCACTCACGTGTAGGGTGTTCTCATTGGTCGTAACAGGGGGCACACCAGCTTCTCCTATTGGGGAAGCTTAAACAATTACATACTTTTCTGTGATACCATTATTTCTTAGATTATACAAAATATGATCAAAATAAATAACATTGTATTATGATGGTTACATAATAGATTTTTTGAGACACAACACATTACTGATAAAAACCATTACACAAATACGCTGCTACTACATGAAAGACAACAGAAGTATTTCAGGAGGACACTTAGAAGTGAAGAACACATCTGGACACTGCAATAATCTCTCTATCATGCGATCACAATGTTAAAATAAATAAAAAACATTTACATTTAGCTCATGTCCGACCCCACTGACAGCTATCCGACTTCAATAATGTCATAAACCGTCATAAACCGTGATGGCACAGCAATTATGTCCACTTCACTTTTAAGTTTCCTCTGGAAACACTTCCAGAGGACACCGTTTGGTGTAATTGCAGTGTTTCTGTAATGTGATATGTTGTATTGTAGAATTTGCAACGCATTTTCTACACAAAATCTTCACTAGTGCATGTGTTGTCAACTTGATGACGTCTTTTGATTAAATGTATTGATTTGCTTGTGCTTTGTGTATTTGCGTGTTTTCTTAAATTGCACTGCGTTGTACTCTCACTGTAATTATACATAAAGTAAGGTCAGGTAAGAAATTGGAAAGTGTAAATCGGAGTAATTATCGCTTTTAAGCACTTGGATGTGAACATTAAAAAAAAACATAAATACCCTGAAAGATCCAGTGTGTAGAAAATTGCAACCAACTCCAGCCCCCAACCTAACCTTTTAAACGACTGCATTGGCCTGTACTGGCCTGTATTGTGTAAGGTGCCAGTAGCTATGTCCGTTTTGAGAGATTCATTTTAATTGCACCATGGTCAATGTTTGACAGCTCTAGCTTGCAAATAAATCTGTTTAACCAATAACAATGAGGTATCTTTGTCATAGTCACCTTGGTCACTGTACATCCTGTAGGACATGGCGGATGTTATTATGAACACTTTTTTTGTGGGTTAAATGAATGTATTCAGATTCAGAAGCAAGGAGCAAGGCGACCTCTGACACAGGTCTGAAGAACACCTTAGTCCCCTCCAGACTGGCTACCTTGACTTCAACCTTTTGGACTCTTCTGTCCTTGTTTGGAAACACTTTGTTAATCACTACTACAGGCCAGTCATTCCGTTTAGTTTGACTGTCTTTCATGAGCACAATTCTCCTTTCAGACAGGTTTTTGTTTTTACCATCTGTGTAACGCGGGGGCAAACAGGTGTTGGACTCAGAAGCAAGACTCGAGACGACAGGCAGGTAGAATCAGAGAGAGTAGTCTTTACTGGAGGCAATGATATCGGTACACGGGTAGGCAGTAGAAATTAGGGCAAAGGTACAATAACGTGAGGCGAAAGAGTAGTCGAGGGGTCGAGATGCGATCGAGAGGATATTCAATAGATCACTGGGAAGATAACGCTGGAACACTTGACACGGAGGTACAAAGACAAAATGGCACAGAAGGAGGGAAACACACTGAGTAAATACACTAGGAGGGAAGAGGTAATGAGGGACAGGTGAAAACAATCAATATGACGGGGGACGATCAGGGGCAGGGAGTGATGTATCTGAAACGAGAGGAAAAGCGAGTAAAACAAAGTCACACAAAACAATGCAGAATGAAGGAAACAAAAACACATAACTTAAGGAGCAGGGCGAGACGTGACAACCTGTCCCAAAAGGTGTTGGCTAGGCTCTGCATTTGTGATTGTAGAGACTGGTTTTAGAGGTCTTGAATTCACAATGGCTACCACTTCAGCCATTCATCCGTGCCATGGAGTTTACAGCAAGTGACACATCTGAAGATGAGGCTTCTCACACACATTTTACCACCAATGATCCAGAAGCCAGCCAAGCGGATAGCGCCGTCTGTGAAGAGTCATCTGAATGTTTGAACTGCTCGTGATGATGTCGCACATTAAGGGTGACAAGGAAGCCTACATGTCTACATCCATCTGCTTCTAGGATCTTCAGGTAAGCCACCACACCTATCACCTTAACTGCAGCGTCAGAAAAGATACAGAGTTCTCTGCCAGGGCTGTAGACGGAGACACTTGTGCATAAGCCTTTGGAATTTGCAGGTTTTGGAGAATGTGGAGATGGTCTTTGCACACTTCCCATAGCTGTTATATCTCTGTAGGTAGAAGTGCGTCCCAGTCTTGATTCGGATTCCTGTAAAAAGCAAATGAGCATTCAGAGGAGGCTTTTGGGATCTGGGCCAATTAGGAGGACATTATTCAAGGAAACTCCCAGCATGTTGGACAGTTTAATCAAAAACTCCCTGATCTGGCCAGTTTTCTTTGGGTGGTACACTTCAAATATAGGCAGGTACCAGCACTCTTCTTCTTTTCCTACAGAGGGAGCTACCTCTGCATGGCCATTTTGGAATAACATTCCATGAACTTGAGGAAATGGTACAATGCCTGGGCTTAGTTTTTGGGCCGCAAAATCATTTTTGCATTTTGAAGGGCAGAGCAACTGTCCAGCTGTTTTCCTTATCTTTGTTCACCCATGCTCCATGACCTTCAGAGAGGCCATGGCTTCAAATGCAGGATGGATATTGTCATCATCACGGCGTTGGTAGCATCATCCGCCATATTCAATGTGTTGTAAACAAAACACTGTGACTTCCGCTGCATACTTTTGTATCACGTCCTGCCTTCTACACTCCTATCAGTTCATTTAAAATTCTTCTCACAGTTATTTGCGTGTGATGTTGATGCACAGAAATTGAAAGAGATTCCATTTTGTTTCAGAAAGGCCTTCCTCTCTCCTAGGGGCTTCTCGCTGAGTCCACTGGATTTGTAAAGGGGGTGGGACTTGTTATGCATAGGACATGTCATTGAAGGATGTCCTTTGTTTGACTGCGTAACATGAACAGACATGAATGAAGTGTGCTTTTTGGCTTTAGGCTGCTCCATAGCACATGGGGAGAAGGCAAAACGTGGGTCGTTTCTCATCTTCGCCTGCTGGGAGATGAAGCTTACAAAAAAAATGGAGGGAAATAGACTCTTCTTTGTATCTGGAGCCCTGTGACATGCCTCGAGCACTGTAAGCAATGCCTGGAAGTTTTGAGTCCATACTCCTTCAAATATGTATAAATCAGCGGTAATGGCGGTCATCCTCGCACATCATCTCTTCAAAACAAGTGTCCATTGTTATCTGGAGCAGGGTTAGTCAGGGCGCTTGCTGTTCATACTGTCCACGCGGTTACAAATTTAGGGCTGCACGCGGTCGTCCAAATAGGGGTCTGCACGGGCCTTGCGGAAATGGCTGTTTGACGCCCATTTCTACATGAAATTGTAGCTACACGAAAACATAATGGAAAGGTCCACCAAAAGACATACAGTTAGCCCATACTAAATGGTAGGAGATGATCCTTCCATTGGAAAATATCATGTGTTGGAAGAGGAGACCGCATTGTACCAATTACACTCAGACACAGAGTCCTCACCCAAGCATATTAAGAACATCTAGGAACAAGGAAGATGAAACAATTCCTTCATAGCAAAATATGCCGAAGATGAATGATGATGTCACTCATTTTGTGGAAAACTGTGTGCCTTGGTGATGTGCTCTGCACTTTTGCCAGAGAAACCACCTCTACAGCCAACACAGTGGCCCAAAGGACCTTGGGAGAAGATTCAAGTTGGCATATTTGGAGGAATACAAGCAGGTCCAGCTCATCGGAAGTATCTGATCGTTATCTGGAGCGAGTGCTCCATATAAGCTGTGAATCTAGCGCTTGCCCAGGCGTTTTGAAAGATGAAAGCATTTTTATTTAAATACATTTCCAGGGGTACAACTGTTTTTTTACAGTTGTGAGAGAAGCTGAATTCACCACAGCTTTTAAGTCACGTGAAATAGCAAAAGAGAGGGGGGGGGGGGAAGCTGAATTCACCACAGCTTTTAAGTCACGTGAAATAGCAAAACAATTGCCCCCAAGATACTACTGTTTCTAACCACATTAAATTTTAGCAGCTTTAAACCCCAGCATAACAACTTGGTGTCAGAGTGGGACACTGGACTGAGGTTAGTTAAAAGTTATCTTATTACAAATAATAATTTGTGCTTATCTCTCTCTGGTTTTCTCGTTTAGTTATGGTTAAGAGTTATTCTTGTTAAGCCTGATTCAGCGGTATCATTCCTGATTCAAAAGACCATTTGACCACCATTTGAGAAATAAATGTATTGGCATGTCCGTAGATGGAACGTATAAGTGTCCAAGTGTATACACATTTTCTGAGTAAGACTCTGCTTCTCCATAGGTTTATTTATGACTGTGGGTCCATACATGCCACATGTATTGTATTAAGTGTCTATACATACCAGTCTTCAAAAAAATAAAAACATACTTTAAGAATAAAGAGTTCAGAGATATTCCCCCTTACCAAACTGAGGAAGAAGGACCTGCTAAAGCACGGAATTTAATGTACGGATGAGGTCTGGATCCACGATGTAGCTGTTAGAAACCCATGACCTCTCCTCATGACCGTACCCCTCAGAGTCCATCAAATACTGACATCCACGACCCTGATGACAAACAGCCAGCAAACGTCACACCGTGTACGCTGGTCCTCCATCAATGAATAAGGGGGGCCTGGAGGCGGGATCCCTTGTAGGTTTAACTCAGACCATATGGAACGTTGGATGAACTCTCATGTATCTGGGGAGCCTGACTCGAACAGCTACTGGATTAATCACCATAGAAATAGGGAATGAACCAACAAACCGGGGAGCCAGTTTGCGGCAGGTGAAGGTCCCGAGTGGACAAGTAGACCTTCTGCCCAGGCCGGTAGTTGGGGGCGGTGGTAAGCCAGCAGTCAGCCATCCTCTTGTACTGGGCCGAGCTTCTGAGGACACCTGCCGGGCCCGGCCTTGGCAGAAGACGCTGACCTCCATTTCTACGTCATAGACAGGGGTGCACATAACTTCTTTGGTCTGGTTCTCAAGGGAGCACCTAGAGATGTTGCTTGGTACTCACCCTTTACGCGGCATGGTTATCCTACAAGCTGTCGTCATCACTACCCTCCTGACTGCTCTCCTCATTATCTTCCTATTTTTCAAACATGGTAGATGATGATGTAGGCCTACTTCTTTCACCCTGGTTGAGTCTGAGATTAGCTGTTTGCATCCATAAGTCAACAGTTGGCTTTGGGTCAAAGGTCACTTTTGTCATCTTAGACAAGTGGATGTGCATCAGGGCTGAGAGGTGAGAGTCTGACAGGCAGGATCTGTACTTGCTTTTTATTATATTGAGTTGTGAAACGTTCCTAGTTTCACAAAGGCAATGCCATTCTCATCGCATCTCTTGTTTAGTTTGTCTGTTCTTTTTGCACCCCCTTTCTGTAAATAAAAGCTTAGCAACTTCACAACTGAGCAATTAAATGTCTCACAGTATGGATGGAACCAAGGCGATCAGCTGACTTGGCACAGTTCTCAAGGGTGTGGGCGGCACAGAATATGAACAAGGGAATCCCCAATCGCCACCATGTGACGCAATTTGGGGACGACCCCGTTGTGAGCTCCAACTTTGACTGCAGCTACGTCTGTGCACGCCAAGATCAACTTCGTCTTCCACTCATCCCCTAAACCACAAGCATGGAAGAGTTACACAAAGCTGTTCACTATGTCCTGTGCCGTTCGATTCACACCCAAATTAATTAATCCAAGGAAATCTGAGGTAAACTCTCCATTGCTAGACACAGACACAATGTATAACATTTCCTGCTCCACTTTTGTTATGTCTTCTGATCCATCAAAAAGCACACCCCAAAATTCAGCTGCCTTATATTTTTCACTCAATTCTGAACTGATTGCCTGTGTGATGCTCTGCATTATGCGGGACCCCCCTTCTTGTGAATGATATGCACTCCCGACATTACCTCCTGACATGGCCTTAAAGGCCAACAGAAAAATATTACACAGTGCTTGACGCTGTTCGTCATTCAATTTGTCCTGCCACCTGTCAAGAGGGCGACTGCAATCATGGCTGCGCCTGTTATCAATAATTTGCACTATGTTCTTGTGCTTTTTACTCTTGTCTTGCTTTTCAAAAGCTGGATGACTGAAATTGTGTGTCCCTATAGAAAAGTCACTGCTTTTATCTGCGAGATTGGGATTTTCATGGCATATTTTGCACCACATCTCTGTGCGGTCGCCAGGAGCCTTGCTTGCTTGCTTCTTGGACATTTTGATGACTGGATGAAAATTCTAAAACCAGAGGAAGAAATGTAAGCTAGTTGTAATGTAAAGTAGTTGTAACGTAAACTAACCATTTGCTGGAACTAAAGGTTTAACCTTGCTAACTTGAAAAAAAGACACTTAATCAAGAACGAAGACTAAAAGTTACACAATTAAACACTGATTATTAATATTAACATATTTGTCATAATGGCTAGTGATGTATGAAGAAAATCCTAATAAATGTTGGTACGCAAACGTGCCTCTTTTCATATAATCTGCTGCGCATCCTTTATTTTGACCACGCATGCGCACCTGCACACCAATTAAGTGCACCCCTGGTCATAGAACAGTAGTGGCTGGTAAACCTAGGCACACTAAAAGGGGGAGGAAAGCAGATGCAGAAGTAGGCAAAGTGTTATGGGCATATTCTACCCAGATTAGGCGCTTGCTCCAGGTGGCTGGGTTCTGGTAGACTAGACAGCGAAGACACGTTTCCAGCTCCTGGTTAAGGTTCTCTGTCTTGCTGTTGGACTGAGGGTGCTACCTGGAGAAGAGACTGACGGTGACACCGAGAAGTGAAAAGAAAGCCTTACAGAACTGAGTTCCCTGATCCGACACCACATCCTTAGGAAATCAACGGAGGTGAAAAACATGGCCCAACATAGCCTCTGCTGTCTCCTTGGTGGAGGGCAGCTAAGGCAGTGGGATGAAATGCACCATCTGTGAAAATCCATCCACTACCATCAGAACGGTGGTGTTACCTTGAGAGGTGGGTAGCCCAGTGACAAAATCCAGGAAGAGGACTGACATGGGGCGATGAGGTACAGGGGGAGGGCGCAGGAGACCAGGAGGTGGGCATCAGGAGACCATGTTCCGGGCGCACACAGTAATGTGCTCCACGGTGACAAGAGAGAAGGAAAGTGTGGGCCCAATGGATGACTTGAGAGCAGTGAGAGGCAGGGACAAACAACCGGTTCGGGGGACAGCCGTCCGCTACCTGAATATTGGCCGTTGCTTGTCTGACCCCTTCCTCAATACCCCATTTGACAGCCCCCACCACAGGATGAGGGCGGGATGCTGGTGGAAGACCTAGGGGCTGAAACATGGTCAAACAGGACAGGGCATCAGGCTTGATGTTTTTGGAACAAGGATGGTAAGAAAAGTGCCTACCTGGTTTGTCTGAGGTTTAACTGCTTCGCAGACTGAATGTGTAGTATATTGGGAATACTAATTAGTAACTGGACTGGCACAGACTTTGCTCCTAACTCTTTATTGATGGTGACCATGCATCAACTTCTAACTCGGGGGAGAGCGGTAAGTTCCTGTGCCCAACAATGGCACTACTGTCCCTAGTGGTCATATCCCACTCTACAACATTCCTCCCCCCTCAAATCTGAACTAACCTGGTTAGTCAAACATTTTCATATGAAACACTATGTGAACACAATATGCCATTTTCAATGACAGTAACCACAAATATAACAATTCAACTGGTAAGCAACTGCTTGAACCGGTTTTAAAAACAATAAACAAGGCTGTGTGAGTGTCCCATGTCTTTTTCTTTTCATATACACTCACATAATGTCTTTGTTTGAAGCAAGGGTAGACTACCTTCCTTCCTAAAGGAGATAAGTGCGCATTCTAGCCCATAAGAAGGAATCTCCTTTACCTCCCAAACTCTCCAAAACGAGCTGGGGCTTTTCTCGTTCTTTGAGAGCGTCGCATTTCCACTTTAGGTGAACCACCAGGTCCGTTGATTTCCTCAGTAACAGATGCATTGTCTGTTTGAGGCAGTGGTACACCTGTGTCCTGTGGCACCTCACTGTCTGGTGGACTGAGCTCTATGTAGTCGTCCTCGTCTGTTTTGTCTGTCATTGGCTCTGAACTGTCATCTTCTTGCCTGCTGAACAGCTGGTCAACATGCCGACTCACCACTCGACCATTCCCCAATAGTACAGTGTACGACACGGGCCCTGTGATCTCCTGAACCAGCCCCGGTATCCATTTAGGGCCATACCCAAAATTCTTGGTATACACTAAGTCTCTGACAACAAAACTGCGATCTTTTGTGTGTCTGTCATGGTATGTTTTCTGTCCTGCTGGTTTAGCCTCCACTTTACTCTTTAGATCTGGGTGTATCAGGTCTAATGTGCACCTCAACTTCCTTCCCATCATCGTCTCAGCAGGGGAAAGTCCAGTGGTAGACTATGGAGTTATACGATAACTAAATAAAACTCTATTCAGTTTTGTCTCCAATGTGTCACCTGAGCTCTTTTTCATTAGCTCTTTAAAAGTTTGAACGGCCCGCTCCGTCAGCCCATTGGAAGAAGGGTGGTGGGTGGCTGAGGTGACATGTGTGATTCCATTTTTTGTCATGAACTCTTTGGCGTTCTCAGACACAAAACACTGAGCATTATCTGAAACGATCATCTCTGGAATGCCATGACTACTGAAACTGTTCCTGAGACTATCCACGGTAGCAGCTGACGTAGCTGAGCTCAATGGGTATACGTCCATCCATTTTGAGTGAGCGTCTACTATTACCAAAAACATCTTACCCATGAAAGGACCTGCATAGTCTATGTGTAGCCTTCTCCATGGCTTACTGGGCCACTCCCAGGGATGGAGTGGGGCACTAGCAGGTGCTTTTCTCTGCTGTTGACATGTGGTGCATGATT
Organism: Lota lota; assembly: GCA_026745465.1. NCBI lineage: Eukaryota > Metazoa > Chordata > Actinopteri > Gadiformes > Lotidae > Lota > Lota lota. Next base: position 1,994,704 of record JACYXH010000462.1, read on the forward strand.
TGACCTTCTTTTCAATGTCAGAATCCATATTGGGCCACCACATGTAGCTCATGGCCAAGCCTTTCATTCTGGTCATGCCGGGATGACTCTGATGCAGTTGTTCCATCATTGATGTGCGTCTTCTCTCTGGAACGACGACCCTGGCTCCCCACAGCACACAGCCGTCCTGGACACTGAGCTTGTGCTGTCTCTGTTTGTAAACAGCAAACTCATGTCCATCCTTGTGATTTGGCCAGCCCTTCAGTAGGTACCCACGGACCCTCGACAGGACTGGATCTTTGGCTGACCAGCTCTGGATTTGCTGCGAGGTCATCATTGGGCTGTTCTCCTGATCCAGCATTAGCACTCGTTCCTCAGGAGGCGGACTGCTTGGACACTCTGGGAGAGGGAGGCGGCTGAGAGCATCAGCGTTACCGTTGTCCTTGCCTGCTCTGTAAGTAATGACATACTCACATGCTCGTAATGTTACTGCCCATCTCATTATTCCGGGAGATGCCATTTGTGGCACTGCTTTCATTTCATTCAACAAACTGATAAGAGGTTTATGGTCAGTACAGATTTCAAACTTCCTCCCATTTAGGTATTTATGAAACTTCTTCATGCCAAATATGATAGCTAACCCCTCCTTATCAAGTTGTGAATAGTTCTTTTCAGCAGGTGAGAGTGTGCGCGATACAAACCCTATAGGCTTCTCAGCCCCATCTGGCATATGGTGAGACAATACCGCTCCCAACCCATAGGGCGAGAGGCATCACAGGATAGTATCAGTACTTTCCCTTCATCATCATGTACCAACACTCTGCTCGACTGTAACAATTATTTTGACTGGTTGAAGGCCCGTTCTTGCTCCGACCCCCAACACCATGGCTCGTCCTTCCTAAGCAGCTGGTGCAGAGGAGCCAATAGGGTAGACAACTTCGGTAGGAACCCATGGTAGTAGTTTAACAGTCCCAGATATGCTTTCAATTCCGTGACTGTAGTAGGCGCTGGTGCATCCTGGACCACCTTCACTTTCTCTGGCACTGGATGCAGCCCATTAGCGTCCACCCTGTGTCCTAGGAATGTAACTTCCTTCTCCATGAAGTTGCACTTACTCCGTTTCAATCATAGCCCTGCCTCCTCCAGCCGTTGTAACACTCTGTCCAGTGTACGGATGTGGTCCTGATCGTCAGTTCCTGTCAGAAGGATGTCGTCGAGATAGACTGCACACTGGGGAATCCCCTGTAGAATCCCTTCCATAGTGTGCTGGAAGATTGCAGGACTGGAGCTGACTCCGAAGGGTAACCTTGCATAGGTGAACAGTCCCTTGTGCGTGTTCACTGTGACGTATTTCTTTGAGTCTTCATCTAGCCTTATCTGTTGGTAAGCATTACTCATATCCAGTTTACTGAATTTTTCTCCCACCGCTAGGGACGTAAACATGTCCTCCATTTTAGGAATGGGGTACTGTTCTAGTGATGACACTCTATTTACAGTCACTTTATAGTCACCACACAATCTCACTGTATTGTCAGGTTTTAACACTGGGACTATTGGTGCTGCCCAGTCTGAGAGCTTCACTGGTTCTATGATCTTGTCCTTCAAGAGACGATCTAACTCAGCCTCTACCTTAGTTTTCATTGCAAAAGGCACTGACCTCGGTTTGAAGAAGCGGGGTGTAGCATCACTGGCTACATGTATCTTTGCTGTGGCTCCTTTTAATGTGCCAAGCTCATCCTTGAACACCTGCTCATGTTTCTTTAACACTTCCTGTAAAGCATCTTTGCTGTCCATTATCTTATTCATTGTACGCCAGTCCACATCCAACTTGGTGATCCACCCTCGCCCAAGCAGGTTTGGTCCTGACCCCGCTACAACTACAACTGGTAACTCTTTGACCATTCTTTTATGTTCAACTTTCACATTAGCTGACCCTAGAATGTCAACTTTTTGTCCCGTATATGTTTTTAGACTGATAGGACATGTTCCTAGCTCTGGCACATTTGCCTTCTTCCATAGCTTAGCATACTCTGACTGTGACATTACTGTTACACTACAGCCGGTATCAATCTCAAAATTTAACTTACATCCATTTACTGTTAAATATTGCCTGAGAGGAGGTACTTTGGGAATGGTAGTGTTCATACTGTGAATAGTGAATACATCCTCACTACTCTCCTCACTACTCTCTTCCTCTTCCTGTATGAAATGCGCACTTTTTGAATATCTCTCTCTCTCTCCCCTTTAACCTTTGTAGGTCCCTGAGCGCTCGATTTCACTTTCAATGCCAGTTTGCAGGCCCGCTTTATGTGCCCTGTCTTACCGCAGTTGTGACACTTTTCTCCCGCGAACCTGCACTCGTTTGCCAAGTGGCTGTTCCTGCCACATCTGTAGCATTTGGCGCTCCCCCGCTGCTGCGTCTTTGCGCCGGCGTCCACTTTGTAAACGGACCCTGCCACAGGTCGGCTCCCTTTTCCATCGCTCATAGAATTCAAGTCTTTTATGTCCTTGTTGGCCGCTTCCATGGCCAGCGCTTTCTTTAGCGCCGTGTCAAACATCAAACCATCCTCTGACAAAAGTCTCCGCTGTATTCTGTCGTCATTTATGCCGCACACTAATTTGTCATGTAGCATCACTGTGAGCGTGTCCCCATAGTTGCAGTCCTGCGCGAGCTTCCTCAGCTCCGCCACATAATCAATTACACTTTCCTCAGGTTTCCTATTTCTTGAGTTGAATTTCCATCTTTGTACTATTTCACTCGGTTTAGGCTTGAAATGGGATTGCAGTAGACTCACCAAGTCATCATATAACTTTTCTCCTGGCTTTGCTGGGCTCAGTAAGTTCCTCATCGATGCGTAGGTCTGCGCATCCACACAGCTCAATAGGATGGCCCTTTTCCTTACAGCATCGTCGATCTCATTTGCAACAAAAAAATGCTCCAGAATTTCGCAATATTCTTCCCACACTTGTGTTTTGTTGTCAAATGGTGCCACCGACCCGAATGTGCCTGCCATCTTGTCTGTCGTCCAGTCACTGCTGCCAAAGAGAGAGCGAAGCGTTCGCTAGCTTGCCCAACGTTGATAGCGTCACACTCTTAGCCTTTCCTAGCAAACTAGCCTGATGCTAGGTTCCGCCGTCACTTACTCAGTAAAAACGTCCTGTCTTCACCGATTCCATATTCCAAATTATCCTCGTCGCCAATGTAGTATATTGGGAATACTAATTAGTAACTGGACTGGCACAGACTCCTAACTGCTCCTAACTCTTTATTGATGGTGACCATGCATCAACTTCTAACTCGGGGGAGAGTGGTAAGTTCCTGTGCCCAACAATGGCACTACTGTCCCTAGTGGTCATATCCCACTCTACAACAGAATGTATTGAAGGTTCTTATGGTCAGTTCAAACCAAGAAAGGCGGCTCCGCTCCCTTCAACCAGTTGCACCACTAGTCCAGGGCCACCTTGGCGGCCAACAGTTCCTTGTTCTCTACTCCATTTTTGCCCTCTGCCGGAGAGAACCTTCGAGACAGGAAAGCACAGGGATGAAGTTTATTATCTGGCCCGGATCGCTGGGAGAGGACTGCCCCAAAGCCCACGTCTGAGGCATTATTTTCCAAGACGAACTGTTGACGGGAGTCTGGGAGAGTGAGGACGGGTTCCGAGGTGAATCTTTCCCTCAGCTTTTGGAAAGCCAGATCAGCTTGGGGGTACCACTAAAACTTAACTTTAGAAGAGGTAAGGCAATAGTGCACTAGAAAAACACTAGAAAAGCGGCAATAGTGCTATAGTTTCTACTGAAGCGCTGGTAAACAATTAGCGAATCCCAGAAAACGCTGAACTAAGTTGAGACTAGTGGGCATGGGTTAGCGACAGAACTGACCTTAGCAGGATCCATTTGTATGTTGTCCTCCGAGACAATAGATCTCGATATAGGGGGAGTCGGATGAGGTCGGAAGGGGTGAGGCGGGAGGAGACTCACGAGGCACGGGGGCTAGGGAACCATAGAGGTTGCATGGTCGGTGGGTAGAGGAGGCTCTAAGGCAGTAACAGACAGGAGACAAGTGGAAGAGTATCCTTTTCCCCAACCCGTAACCTCTCTGGTGGACCAGTCCATGAGAGGGTAATGCTTGGCGAGCCAGGGAAAAGAGGAGTTCCAGCCGCTGTCAGCTGACAGAGTAAGGAACTCGATGGCATATTTGGAAACATGTCACTTGTGGTTGAATATTTTGCGGGGTGTGTCAGTGAAAAGCTCCAGGGAAGAACAAACTGGAGAATTTCTTGCCCATTCGGCCCTAGCCCATGCTTCAGCTCGGCCAGTGAGGTGAGATCTGTCTGGAAGGAAGGCAACTGCAGCTCGCAATGCAGACCACACTGGACAATGAAGGAATGCAATACTCAGAGTCCCCGGAAAAACTTTACAGTTGGGACATAATTAGAAACTAGCGTGCACTAGGGTTCGTCATAATAGCGTGCACTGGGGCCCATCGTAGCTACCTTAGGCCACTGGTTCTAACTGTAACTTTCTTTCAGTTGTTCTCACCTTTTTGTGATGTTTATTTGTTACATCCCAGATGTAAAAGGGCCTTTAGTCCTCTTTTAGAAGGCTGAGAAATCTCAGAAGTACTGTCACTGCCTCTTTTTTGTTTTTACACAAAACAAACCCACATTTGTTTTTTGTCGCACACGTTTGTTTTCCACCCAGATGCCTGCATCTGGAAAGCTGTTAATCTGCTGTAGTCAAACAGTTTCAATTACCATTTTAAACGTTAAGACTAATCGTCCTGAATTTTACCATAGTTTATCGTGAAGGCCATTATGTTATCACGGCCCTCGCGCACGGTTCTTGCGGTGTCGTGTGTCGCATCCCTCTGAAATTTTGAAGCTCAGCGTGGATGGTGCAGAAAACGTCAAAATCATGGAATGTGATTGAAGGATTCCATTTGACACCGCACATGCTGCTTTTAAATTCCTATGCTCAGTTGCTAGTCCCTTGTTGCTAACATATGGTTACAGAGAAGCCCCTTTTGTTGCTGTTCCCATCTCTTTAACCTGTCTCTCCAATCAGCAGATGTGCCCTCTGCCAGATCGAAGGTGCCCTCAGAGATTTCAACTCCTACCCTACAATATCTATATTCCCCTCTATTGCGAAAGTGTTTGACGGATAGTTTGTAAACAGCTTATATATTTTCTGAATGTATTTCATATATTGTCTTGCATGCAATTTGTGTTATGTGCAGGCTATCGTCATGGAATTGTGACTTTCATAGTCAATGATGTCACCAATGCCATTGATTCCAAACACTGATGTGCTACCATATTTATTGAGGTTGCTAAGGCACTTGACACTGCAGACCATGTTCAGGCTTCTGGGGGGACTTTACTTGATTTTACTGAATTGGTAATGCTTATTATTTTGGCCAACGGTGATAAACAATGCAAATACTTTATTTGTGTTGTTTTTCTTTGGTGCATTTACCACAGTCGTTTAGTTCCCTGAAAACGTGGCATCCTTTTCTGCTGCCCTGACTGGCTTTTGATATGCGACCAGTTCCCTTAACAGCAGTAAAATTAATTTTTTACTCATGGTTGTTTTGCTTATGCACTGATTTTGCAGAACGTACATTGATACCAGCGAGTTCAAGCATGTTGTTGAATACAGCAACCAGCCATCTCCGTCTTCAACCTTTCACCGTAAAGCCATTGGCCATCTGGTCCATAATGTCAATGCAATGTTTTATTGTAGTAGGGAATGATTTCTGGCAATTTCTTTTCTTCAAAAGCCTACTGTCATCAATCGCGTCTGTTCAGTGCACTGTACTGAGAATGGAGATATTTTAGTTTGCCTTTGCCTGGTACATTTTCAGTGTGGCTTTTCCATTCTTCATCAAAGTGGTTGAGAGTGTTGGGTATGCGCTTGGGTATCTCTCTGCACTTTTTATTCATTGTTCTGACGAAGATAGTGTTGTGAGCCAAAGGTTAATCGCCAGTGCGATTGATGTAAAGAAATGATCAGTTGTGACATTTTGACCTAAAATGGTTTGGTCAATTTCATGATAACGTTGTATGCTAGCCGTTCTCCAGGCCTCCTGTTTACATCATTTCGTAAATAAGAACTGGCATTCCATATGTATTTGATATCAACATCTAACGCCATCCAGAATTTGATTCCAAACGTGTCAGGTTTGTTAGCCATGTACTGTGTGAAACAGCAGCGTGCTTTTGTAGGAAACAGTGGTTTGTCCACTCTGATGTTCTCCCAGGCACGTAACTTGGCAGTTTTGTATAAATTATGGAAATAGCTCAGATATCGGGAAAATGTGTTTGTCTCTGTCAGAAATGTGTGCGGTTGCTAATTAGTGGAATGAGCCTCTTTTGTTCTTTTCACTTTTCACCCCCACCCCCAATCCACCACAGAGGAGAAGCTTGAAAAAGCCTTCACCAATGATTATGATGTCTTACGTTTTAATATTATATTTTATTTTTTCTGTAACCAAAAAGCTGATTGCAAAAGCTTCACCTCTGTGTCAGATGGGGGAGGGGGTTGAATAGTGCGAAGACAAAAAGAGGCACATTCCACTCTTAGCACCGGTCACACCTTTCACAAGGCAAAATAGTGAAAGATGACGAGACATACTGAAACCACAGATATATCAATATGACTCATTGTAATGCAATGAAGGCATAAGACAAGCAGTCGCTAATTGTCAAATGACGATGGTGGTAAGGCATATGCTGGACTCTGCTAAAGATTGTTTCCCCAATAGGCATTCTTGACTATGATTTATTGTTGTTTCACTTTCTATTGACAAATGAAGGTTAGCTATTGTAAGTCGCTTTGGATAAAAGCATCAACTTAGTGGTTAAAATGTGAATATAATGCAATCAGGTGTGACAATAACCACAACAGTACAAGATGGAAGTCCAATAAAATAAATAAATACAAATCATGCATTATAGGCTACCCAATACACCCAAATAGGCATTTTCAGCATGTATTCAAAACTATTTGAATAAGCTATTTAGACTTTACTTCAAGTTGTAAATAATGTATAACTGGAGTTTAATTATAATTGTAAATTACAAGCACATGAACAGTAAAGGTAGAACATCTTGAGTTTATTGTTATATATTTTATATATGTTAAATGACTGTCAAAAAGTGTCAGGGTCCCCGTAGACTCTTGCAGCAGTGCAGTACAATGTACTATCTAGTGGTATTTTGGTGTCACTTCAACAAAAAATGGCAGTCAAAAGTAGATCATGGTGCTGGCGCTTCTAGTGTTAACTGGTGCAATCACAGCCTCTAAAGGCAGAGAGTTTGAGGTAGTGAACACCAAAAAAATACCTAGTAGTTTGGATTGATGGCACTCTGTACTACAAAACACTCCTTGGTCTCACTCCCCTCTACTTTTGCAATGTACAACCCACTCGCTCGGCAGCACATTTGTCCCAGAGTCACACCTCCTTTCAATTCACTGCTGCCGATGACTGGAACAAGCTTATCATTATTATGATCACTCTGTTACTCTGTTACACTCTGTACACATCTGTTGCAAGACATTTGACTCTTCAAATTGTTGTTGGACATTGGTACTTTTCAGAAAGACAGAATGATGTTCTACTTCACTTTTTAATTGGTAACTACATCTTCAAGGAAGGCTAGCATGCAGTCTTTCACTATTTCAGATTCTGTGTGAGGGGTTCCTTCTTTTTCTTTAACCAACAATCCATGCAACACAGAGGGAGGCTATATCTCTTGTTCCAAACAGGACCGGGCCGTTATAGCTACCGTCTGTTGTTAATTTACAGCCTCTGCACTTTGATTCGATGAGCATCTGAACCCATCAGATACATACCATTGAAGTTTGAGGGATACGTGAAGCAGTGCTTTCTCAGATTGTATTATTTAGTTAATGAGATTAACCTTGTTGCAGATCAAACATGTGAGCTTTGCTCTCACATTGCTAAATAGATATTTTGCAGTCCGCAGACAATATGTGCACGATTGTTGGCGGGTCGTAGAGGCAGGACGAAGCAGATAAAACTGTTTCCTTTTGATGGAAATTGAACTGTCTCTTATTCTTGCTCAGAAACAGCCATATTTCAGGAAAAACATATTCTGAATGGTTATGTTAAAATAAATAATCAGCGAATGAATTGGCCTGGTGTAAATACTTTCCGCACTGTGGTGGTCCCTCATGTTAGAAATGGCGGATATCTGTTTAAGCCATTATGCTGGAGGGCAGCGTTTGTAGTGTGGAAAGAGAATGGAAATGAAGAGGCGAAGCATGTGTATAGATATCAACATACAACGGGACAGTTGGAGGGATTAGACATATTAGTCGGAAAGTAAAAAGATAAAAAGTTGTGTGTGTATTCCTCAGTGAACACACAATAAAGGCATCTTTCTTCGTTGTCACAGGTGGTCTGTTTCTCACTTCATTAGCCTGAAGTAGTAGAACGATAATGTTGTTGATACCTACTCAAGAGGCGTTTAACATCTACGGACAAAATTACGTCCCAGGTGCACTGGAAAGACATTACTAAATTTCAGCAATGAGACTAATTTATATATTGCATATAACATAGGCTAATGGCTCCGTTTTCCACCACACTGTTCATAGAACTAATGTATTATAATTTATTATAATTTCCATACATTTTCCAGCAATTATTTACTATGGAATATGGCGAGGAATCCTGGGAAAGAGAAACGGACCTGTTGAGCATATACTTTTGTTTCTTTAGTCAATTTAGATACTTGTTTCAATCAGGGGCGATTCTCTGACCAGACTTTTAGGGGGGGCTCAGCCCCTAATGAGAGTGTTACATGCATACAGGGCCTTGCAGAACTGTTCAACCCCCCTGCTAAATGACAAATTTCACTGGATAACAATTAATACATAAATATTTATGATATTTTAATTTACAACAATAATACTTTTAATGAATTACTAGGAAGTGCAGTGACATGGGTTTTACACCACAAAATATTTTTCTAGAAAAGTTTAAATGGAATTGCTTAGGCCTTGGAGAGCCCTGCTACTGCAGTTAGAATTGTTATGGCTTAAATTGTCTGGTCCGTATTTTGACCACTTGAATATGAGTAATGAATATTGTATTTTGAATATCTGCAATTTGAATTTTTGTATCTGAATTAGTGAACATTGAAAATTATATATTTGAAATCGTGCTTTTGCAATGGTTCAATTTGAAATGACATTTTAATTTCAAAGAGGTGAATTAAAACTTATCAATTCAGATGACCTTGTTTTCAAAGTAAGATATTTCAATGTTATGAACTCAATGGCGTTAACATTTCCATATACAAAACTCAATGGCTTTTAAAATTAAAAACATTATGGCAGTTTTGCTTCCATAACAGTCCACCATATCTTCAAGAAATGAATACAGAATCAATACAGATATTGTCAAATCAGGCCCTCCCTCCAATCTGTGCACCTGGGCAAGAAGCAACTGGTAAGAGATAACGATCTCAGAATAAAAGTTCAGTGTCTGCTATAAAAAAAGTGCATGAGTAACATTTTCTGAATGCTGTACAAGTAGGGCCTATATGGCATTAGAGTAAGAAAGAAGCCATTACTTTTTCTCAAAAAGGTGGGAAAAACTCATTGAGGATCCATCTTGGAGTGGCAGTGATCCAGTTCAAGCCATGCTTAGAATACGAAGAGTCTGTGCTTGAAAAATGCTATCTACAAGTGAAGTCAATTTGCACACAACTGCAAGTCACAGTCGTAACGACCAATTTGTCCCAACATTTCTGTCAGAACAAAGTTTCCACTTTCAACTTTGCCATGAAACTCACTACCTACTTCTTCTTCTAAAATGATATTGGAAAATTATAATGGATTATTCTATTTTTGTCAGGGTGCTGATATGAAATGTAGGTGTGCTTGAGCAGCTCTAACCACTGGCTTCAATAATTATGCACATACTGGACACTTTAGACACTCCCGAAACAAATTTACAAATGACAGATTCTTCACGGAAAGGGAATGTACCACATACCGGAAGTGACACGGAAGTGATGAGCGTGGTCTTTTCGTGTTGTTGTTGTGGAGTTTGTGGCGTCAAAGAAGTTTATGGTGACCGCCCGAACATGGACTGCGGCCGATGGATGTTTTGCCCGTTTTGTGGAAAACACATGAACAGCTTAACGCGGTTTTGCTTTACGTGTGGTCGGTGTTTGGAGTTTTTCATGTTCGGGCGGTCACCATAAACTTCTTTGACGCCATAAACTCCACAACAACAACACGAAAAGACCACGCTCATCACTTCCGTGTCACTTCTGGTATGTGGTACATTCCCTTTCCGTGAAGAATCTGTCATTTGTAAATTTGTTTCGGGACTGGTAAAAGTGTTTTGCGTCTTGTTAATTTGTTTTCTAAAATGTAAATTTGTTTTCTAAAATGTAAATTTGTTTTCTAAAATGTAAATTTGTTTTCTAAAATGTAAATTTGTTTTCTAAAATGTTAATTTGTTTTCTAAAATGTTAATTTGTCTCGAGCTTTGTAAAAGTGTTTCATTCTTTGTAATGTTGTTTTTCACTTCCCGGCCACCGTAAAATAGAGCTACATTTACCATAGCACTTATCCAAGTACGGTGGCCCTGAAGTGCAAAACACAACAGCAAATCAGAAAACACAACAGCAAATCAAGAAAACAACAGCAAATCGCAAAACACAACAGCATTAGAGAGACTCAAACCGGAAAAGGTAGGTGCATTTTAGTTTTTTAATTTAAGAGGTAGGTGCGTATTGGACAATGATGCCTTGTCCTGATTTAATGTACTGTCTGTCAGTCTGCAACTAACAGATGTAGTTGCTTTCGCAGTGCTTTCAGTGTGCGCAAATTCATCTTAATGTTGTGCAAAGTTGACAGCATATTAAGTATTACTCGTATGTATAGCCTTGATCAAAATAATCTTTAATTACTTCACTCCTCAAATCGATGTTTGGTGCCATTTTCTTTGAATTTGAACCGGAACTAAAATGCTAGACGACGCTGAAGTTAGCTTCCGGTTTGCAGTTAAAAATTCTAACATTAAACTTAACTTAACTTACTTATATGTTGTTCATTTTGTTCCAGCTCCTAACTTCCAAACTAGCTAGACCATAGACACTCTATGCTAGACAACTTTTTCTGAGTGAAAACACAGCGAAAGCAACTACATCTGTTAGTTGCTGACTGACAGAGTACATCCAATCAGCCTGATCCAAATCACAGTGCAGTTTCCAAGTCCTTTGTCCTCAAATAGACAACAGAGCCAAGACGCAATGTTCAATCTTTTATTCAGGGCTTCTGCAGTATACCCCACCAACCAATCTTCTTCAAGTTCTAATCGATGTTTGTTATTTGTTTTGTTTTATTGGTATTGCATTTGTGTAGGCTTTTTGTAGTACCGTTTTGTATGTGTACACCCTCTGAACCTGAAAATACAAATACATATACACTAACTGTGTATTCCCTCCAGTTGAAGAGTAATACACCAGGTCAGGCTCTGAGAGCTGTGAAAATGTTTGACGCAGATAATCTTTGTTAGGCTAAATGCATCCTATGGAAACATGTTTGTGCTAAACAGGATTTAGAAAACAGCTGACAGCAGGCAGAGGCGTTTAGTTTACTGGTTTGACAAGACAGAATTGAAACTCCACAGAATGCCTGGATGACTCCACTCCAAAGTACTAATGTTGTGGAGAGCCTGACCCCATCTCCCCTGGTTGCTGTCTTAATGGTGAGAGAAGTGGAGGGATGGGGAGTGGAGAGGGGTGGGTGTGTGGCGGGGAGGGGGTTGTTTTGCTGACGAAGTGGTTTATTACAGGTCCCGTGCTGGGCGATTCCCCTTGTTTTAACTCTGAAGGATGTCTCTGTTCTGCTTTCACACACTGATCATCTGTGAGCCCGCTGTGGGAACACATCCAGACATGGACATAAAGAAAGAAGAGAGATCTATATTACACTTTAGTGTGTTGCATGTAACTTCAATTGTCTGGTTTATTTAACATGGATGTACAATAAATATAAAAGTGACAGACCTGTAGCATCTCTGTAACATCTCATGTCGTTTATTTAACATGCATGTTAAGAGAGAATAGGGATCTATATTAGAATAGTGTGTAGCATCACATATCTGGTTTATTTAACATGGAGGGAAATACATGAAATATACATTTATATTAGACTGTAGCATGTGTGAAGTGTTGGGGATTGAGGCTTTAAAAAGTAACACATTACATAAAGATGACTCATTAAAATGTAATGCGTTACGTTTCAGTGTTACCTACTGAGAAACGTAACTGGTTAGAGTACTCTTGCATTACTAAAAATTAAAACCCCTTTGTGATTCCTTGTACATGTCGGATAAATAAACGTTCAACATTCACCAATATGACTGCGTTTGTGACTTGCAATAATCCAAAGTAGTCCAGGCAGAAAAAACTATTATTTGCTTAAGTCTTCAAAATATTACTTTTACGACACGTTTGACAGCAAAACACCGGATATCGAAAGGTGTGTATGAACCAGAGTATTCACTCCTTTCGACATTCCTCAAAGAGTGAATACTCATGTGCACATTGGGCAAAGCAGGACATTGAAAATATCTGGTGTTTTGCGGTCCAATGAGTCTTAAAATACTTCTGCAAATAAGCTGTTTAACCACCTGGAACACTTTAGATAATAGCAGGCAACAAATGCAGTCATATTGATATATGTGGAACGTTTCCTTTTTATATCTTCTACTCTGTTGGATGAATGGTGAAATAATTTATCGGAGTCCAAATGCGCTGTTTAGAGTAATATCAGGCCTACCCTACTGTATTGTAAATAGCATCTCGCTAGCTCAGCTACACATGTGCAGTATGCAGCTACCCCTAAAGAAGTAAGTTAGAAACTGTGAATGTGTCAGGGACTTTGACAGTAACTGATTGATTATTTGAAAACGTAACTCAATAATTACCTGAATTGCAGTTATTTTGTAGCACGTCAACACCGACACTGCATCATCACCATCATCTGCTTTATTTAACATGAACTGTGGCACCCCGAGGGGACAGTTAGTAAAGGTCCACGCAACAGTTATGGTTTAAACCAATTCTGGGCTTCTTTATTTAAAAGTAAAATATAAAAACAATGAACAAACGAGTGGGGATAAAAAAGGGCAACAAAGGTTCCTCCCACACTGGGGTAATCACTTCTTGGATCATGCCTGAGGAGGGGGGAAAACAAGACAACAGACATGAGCAGATAGGCTGTCAGTCCAGGGAAAACGGGTTAGCAGTAGCTAGCCTTCTTAGCTCGTCTTCTCTTGTTGGCAATCCTTGGCCATCTTCAGATAATCCAGAAGATTCTTCCTTCAGTCATATGCTCGGCCAGAAGCCGCTTACCGTACGTAGTGAGTCGCGAGCTCCCACACCTCTCGCCACGGTAGCCACCGGCAGGCTTAATAGACCGGGAGTTGGTGGTACTCCCAGGAGCGCAGCAGGTGTGAGTGATAGTACTGATTGTCAATTACTTTTCCCAGCTGCCTTCTATCTGCCCGCCTGCGCTGTTCCTCCTCTGCCCTTTGGGGGAGCTGAGGTACTCCTGGTCCTCCACAGAACATAAAGAAAGAGAATAGAGATCTATATTAAACTGTAGCGTGAAGCATCTCATGTCTGGTTTACACTGTGAAAAGAGGTCTATCTGGACTGGAATGTATAGTCCCAGATACTGTATAGTTTGTATACTGTATAGTCCCGGATACTCCATAATAATAATTGGATGTATCTGGGAGTTTCTCCGTTTTTAGTTGTTCATTCAACTTCGAAGACACGACCCAAAAAAAGCTACAATCATTCAAGCACATAAAATTCATCAAATAAGCAAACTGCTCCAAGTGCTACGTTTACGAAACAAGAGTGTTCATTGGCCAAGACACATGAGTTTGCAGTCTGCAACGGAAGATCGAAGCTTGTTCAACCATTGTCGAGCCAGGACAGAAAACAATCAGGATTTTGTTGAGCGGCAGCTGGGGCACCCTCATAGAAAGGAAGTAGCAAGCTGTTTGGCAGTCATAGAGCATAGTGGACGGGCTGGGGTGTATGGTTTGACCATGAGGTGGATGTAGGATGGGCCGGAGCCATTCACAGCACAATACACAACTACCAGTGACTTGAAATCGGATTCAAGTAACCACCGGTAGCCAGTACGGGGTGCGGAGGAGTGGTGTAGTGTCGGAGAACTTTGGTAGGTGGAAGACCAGCCAAGCTGCTGCATTCTGGATGAGCTGCAGAGGATGAATGGCACATGCATGAAGACCAGCCAGAAGGGAGTTGCAGAGGTCTAGACACCAGATGACATGGGCCTGGACCAAAACCTGCGTGGCCTTCTGGGTGAGGAACGGACACATCTTCTTGGTGGTGTAGAGCAGCCAACCCCAATAAGCGGGCCAGATCCGGCCCGCAAGAGCCAACTGTCTGGCCCACACTGACAGGATTGGCATTCACTTGTTATAATAAACGTGAATTTAATATTCGCGACTCTGCTTTATTTTGAAATTATCCCACACCTTCCGCTTGACCGCGTGCATACGTAAGACGTGCTTTGCGCGCTTTGCGTACTTGTCTCCACTCGACTAGCTACCTAGTGTAGTGTCACACACACACAGTAGCCGCTCGCCAGTTAACCCTCTTTCATAAAAAAGTATTAAATCCAGTCCAAACCAACATGGCATTCGCCAAGATACGTAAGGTAGACCAGGAGAACCGTCAGTTCAAAACTGACTGGACTGAGAGGTATTGCTTTTTTTTACCGGACCACAACAGTGCTAACCCCACATGCGTAATATGCATGCAGACTGTAGCTGTAATTAAAGCGGACAATCTGAAGCGGCATTTTAACTCTATTCATGCTGCCAGTTTTAATGCAAACTACCTAGAGAACTCTGACCAGTGCAAACAAAAAATCGCAAGCATGTTAACGTCACACAAGCACTCGGTTTTAACTATGTGTAAAACAACATCGGCACAAGAGAGCGCAACAGGTGCCTCATTACATGTTTCTTGGAAGCTTGCAAGAGCTAAGAAGCCATTCGCCGATGCAGAGTTAATTAAACAATGTGCAATCGACATGGCTGCCGAAGTTTTAAACCAAGAGGAACCAATAAAAAAAAAAGTTGTTGAGCTGTTGAAGCAAGTGCCGCTGTCGACTAACACGGCAACCAGAAGAGTCGAAGTTTTAGCGGAGGAGTGTTTTTCCAGCCTACTCACAGATTTGAGGACAACCGAAGCATTCTCACTGGCAATAGACTCGTCTTGTGACCGAACCGACATGGAACAGCTGTCTGTGTTCGCAAGATTTTTTGATGGGAAGACATTCCGGGAGGAGCTGCTGTGTTTGATTTCTCCACCTGGGCGTACAACCGGGGAAATAATATTCAACGAGCTGACACAGTTCTTCGAAAAGAATGGCTTAGATGTGAGTAAAATTGTCTCTGTTGTTACCGACGGGGCTCCGTCAATGGTGGGGCACCGCCAGGGCTTGGTAAGCAGGCTTTCTGCCGTTAAGCCAGCACTCCTGGCATTTCACTGCATTATTCACAAGTCAGTTTTGTGCGCAAAACTGTGTGGAAAAATGAAAGAGACCATGGATACTGTGACTCGACTAGTTAACTTTGTCCGTGAGACCTCTAGTCTGCAGCATCGCCTTTTTAGAGCATTACTCGAGGAAATGTCAGCTGAACACAAGATATTTTGCTCCACAATGACGTTCGCTGGCTGAGCAAAGGCCGTGTGTTGGAGAGGGTGTGTGACCTGCATGATGAACTTGTGTCATTTTTATCCAGCCTGCAGAGCCAAAAAGCCAGCGACTTTTTGAGCTTTTTAACTGACAACAAAGTGATATCAGATGTTACTTTTTTGTGTGACATAATGTCTCATCTAAATAACCTTAACCTGCGACTACAAGGCAAGAACCACTGTTGCTGACATGTATGAGGCGATTGAAGCTTTCCGGTCAAAGCTGAACCTCCTGGAGAGAGACATTCATGGGAGAAAGTGTCACTTTCCACGTCTGCGTGAGCATTGTGAAAAGAATAAAATGCAGGAAGATCCAGCAATGAAGGATTTTGTGTCCAGGCTGGCAGAAAACCTCAAGGAAAGATTTGAAAGCTCCCCTAAACTCTCAGCTGACATCCTTCTCTTCGTAAGACAGCCGTTTTCTGTGTCAGCTGACGGCCAGTGGACTGCAGAGGCCAAAAAGCTGTTGCCTTCCATAGATGAGGCTGCTCTTCAGATGGAAATCTTGGAGATGGGAACATCTGATTTGCTCAAAGCTCAACACAAGGATGCACTGGTGAGTGACTTTTGGATCAACGTGGTTCCCCAAGCTCGTTTTAAAAACACCAGAGATATTGCAATGCTCCTACTCGCGATGTTCCCCTCAACATCCATCTGTGAATCAGCATTTTCTTCAATGAATGCTATCAAGAGCCAGGACAGAAACAGACTCTCAGATTCACATCTTGGACAGTGCCTCAGGATTGCAGGAGAATACAAGCCTGACATCAGAAAGGTTGCCTCATCCCGTCGCTCTCACTTCTCTCACGGATAGGTGACTGAACCAGATGCAATTATTTTTTGCTATTTTTCAATCTTCTTGTGGTATAATTATTACAATGAAATAAGCATTTAATATTTAATACCATGTTTCCTATTAAATATGCTACACAGCTTAATAAAAGTAAATGGTATCCAACTAGTTAGTATAATTTAAAACGTAATACACAGCAATAAAAAAAATAATACACAAATAAAAGCTAATTAATTATATTGTCACATTAAAATCAAACACTTTTGGTCGTTAACAGCTTGAAATTATTTGGTTCACATATTTTAAAAGTTTAAAAACGAATGTGGCATATTCTGATAACACATTTGAAAAGTACCTGACTAAAAATCTCTGTCTGTGTTTGTCCTTCTGTCTCTTCTCTTAGAAAGACCGCCTGAACGCAGATATCCAAAGCCTGGGTGTTCCAGACAGAAGTGAGCGCTGTGTGTGTGTGTGTGTGTGTGTGTGTGTGTGTGTGTGTGTGTGTGTGTGTGTGTGTGTGTGTGTGTGTGAGAATGTGTTTGCTGGACTTTTTGTTTGCTGACTGTTTGCACAGAATATGCTCCAGGGGCATTTCATAATAAAATAGTTGGTTTTGGACTAATTTAGTATTTTTCATTTTTCTCTTATGTGACTCCTAACACCACTGCTAATAATTATAAAATCAAAATAGAAGTGAAAGCCGATGTTGGCCCTCGGCTTGGCATGCATGACCAAATTTGGCCCTTTTGGAAATTTAATTGGGGAACCCTGGTGTAGAGCATGAATCTGCAGGAGTAGGTTGTTGGGAGCAAAGGACACCTGGTCATCCATTGTTACACCCAGGTTCCTTGCCGTCAAAGTCGAAGATACCACAGAGTTTTCAACGTTGACGGAGAGGTCGTGGATCGAAGATGTCTTCCCTGGAAGAGCAGCTCAGTCTTGTCTGGATTGAGCTTCAGGTGGTGTGTGGACATCCACTGAAAGATGTTGGCCAGAAACACAGAGATTCGTGCTGCCACCTGGGTTTCAGTCCGTGATAAAGACAGAATTAGTTGTTTAATCTCCATAGCTGCGGTAGGAAAAGCCAGTGAATGACAAAACCCAATGACTGTGTTCAGAGAGAAGAGGATTGGACCCAGAACAGAACCCTACCCTGAGGGTCCCATGTAGACTACGAGGTTGACAGATTATTTCCAGGTTATGAACCACTGAATAAAATATAGTATATCATAATCACCTTTATTGCCTAGATACATATGCACAAGGAATTTCTTAGTGCATATATATCTTGGCGCATTCTTCAAGCAGCTCAGTACGGTACAGTAACTAACTACACAATACACAAATACAATACATTGTGCAAGACAACAGTGGCTACAAGAAGACATACAAAGTGGAATGATGAGGGGCAGACGGAGCGTGCATAGTTGGGGGATGGCTGGTTGGGAGTGAGTGGAAGAGAGAGGAATAACCTATGTGAATCATATCCTAATCATCCTGGGAGTTTGAAGTCAACTGGCTTCTGTTGTTTCTATTGTGAATCTATCCGCACCAACTCGTGCATTGTGATTCACTACATATTTTTGGTCTGCGTCCATTATATTCTGTTGCCCCCCACACAGTGCAGACAACTATGTGCTACAGGCTGAAGGTCGGACAACCCACACTGGCCTTCCATCCAAGATGATATCCTCCTCTTCAGACATCGTATCCAAGTGTAGCCATCTTCTATATGGCAGACTCTTCCTCAGTTTGCAATTCTAATATCTACTGGGGAATTCTTGTGTTTTTACTTACTCTTCTCTTCTTTCGCCTCAAGCAAAGTGGTGATCCTGACCTCCTTTTTTCTCTAGATTATCTTCTTGGTTTGTCCTGCAACTCTTTAAAATAGTCTAAAAATATGTCTTGCAAGATGCTAGAGGGGGAAAATAAAGTTGTGTTTATTGTTAAATGCAGCCTATACAGTAGAACAGTAAATTGTCTTGAGTTTAGGACATTAGACATCCTCCCACAAGGATGTGCCTAACTTTCTGGACAGTGTGACTCACCTTTTACAACTGCAGATTCCACTTCTGGAAAACCCATCGTAACGTTGGTCAAAAGATGTGTTGTTTCCGCCTGGTTGTGTGGGGAAAATACACTGTGGAGAAGAAAGGAAGAATTCCGGGTACTGTTATGAAACAATCGTGATGATATACCAACAAAACACATTTTCTTACCTTGTCTGTGGATCATATCTGTGTGTGTTGTTCAAGTCAACCACATTAAATGGTTAAAGCAGATGAAGAAAGTTGAACACATTAAAATGTGCGACAGCCATTAAAAAACCATCAGGCTACAAAATCAAACATACCGAAACCGAGTTATTTCCGGTCAGACTCCATCATGTCCATCCGCTGTAGAACATTCTACATGAACGTTTCCCACCCATCAGACATCTTCTTTAAAACTGAATTTAATTGATAATTTGATATTTCCGGTGCACAGGAGTACCCTCCCTACTCCGATGTCCGTTAGAAAACACCAGTGTTTTTTTTTGCAAGCCATTTGCAAATTGCGCACTATCAACAGGATACAATAAACAACTTCTGTAATCCTTCCATTACTTGCTTCTCCTATAAACAGGTAAGACCCCTTCCCAAAAGCATTGGTTACTTGCTATTGGTTACTTTCACACAAACGCATATCACATGACCATTCACGTATAATGAGCATACGCGTCCTGGTTTAAACAGCAAGATACGGAAGCGTAATGCATTCACTTGAGAAAATGAATTCTGCCCTTGTTTTTCTGCATTAACGACATAATTATCCCAGAATTCTGAGAAAAGTTGTAATAGATAAAAAAAATCTGCTTATTGTTATTAGTTTGTATGGCTCAAGCAATCATAACCAAAGGATAGAGCACTGGTGGGGATGTTTAAGAAAGCAACATGCACAGTTCTGGATGTTGCTTTCTTAAACATCCCCATCAGTGCTCTATCCTTTGGTTACGATTGCTTGAGCCATACAAATAGCATCTTTTTGAAAATTCGGTAATGGAGTCTGTCGTAGCAAATTATACAACTCGTGGCTGGGCTGATTCAAAAGGCTAAGACAAATGGATATTCGTATTTGGTTTATTTCATATGCTGCAGCACACAAAAGACGCAGTTTCAAAGGCAACTCCACACTGGGCAGAGTTCTCGAGAAAAAGGCGCCCCGAGCAAAGGAGGGAACCCCTTTTTGTAGAGTGGAGTAAACAACATGTAAAGATAAACACTAGATGATGCCATCATCCATAACTGGTTCAATGCATAGCTAAGGCCAGACCCCTGGTCGTAGCTCAGCATATATGGCGCCACCTATTATTTATGGCGGGTACAACGTACGGTCAGGGTAACGCATGTTTTAAGGAGACACAATGTTTAGGAAGAGGAGCTTGCCCAGGACGTTCTCCCATGAGAACATAAACAATGTCTAAGGAACAAGACACAATGTTTAGGAAGAGGAGCTTGCCCGGGACGTTCTCCCATGAGAACATAAACAATGTCTAAGGAGAGGAAAAACATGCAACTGTGGGGAGCTAGATAGTTAAAAAGATATATAGGCTACTATGGTGTGCACATAACAGCTTGGGCGCTTAAACCAACTAGTTTAAGCAAGCTAACTTGGGAATAGGGCCTGAAGTCATTTTTCCACCACAAGTCCCAATAGAAGCCAGCAATAAATAACTTTAAATAATGTTCACCCTCAAAAGTGGGCTGACGCTCGCAAAAGGGTTAAGAACCACTGTTCTAGAGAACTGGCCAGAGTATAGGGAGTAGCTAAAGCTACCAGAACACAAGGGAGGGAGGGAAAATGGCTAATTTGGCCCAATTTGGAAATTTTCACTTAGGGGTGTACTCACTTTTGTTGCCAGCGGTTTAGACATTAATGGCTGTGTGTTTAGTTATTTTGAAGGGACAGCAAATTTACGCTGTTATACAAGCTATAATCAGTGTTGTCACATGAAAAGATATACTCAAATATTTACACAAATGTGAGGGGTGTACTCACTTTTGTGAGATACTGTATGTACGCATACAGTACACATACAAATACACATGCACTGAATACGTTACAATTCAGTGTGATATGGCGACACTGGACTAAAAGGCAGAGAGAGATAAAGATTATTTAAAAATACATCCAACTATCTAATCTAACAATTAAAAGAGTTTCTGTATGTTTGTCCTTTGATTATCTCGCAAACCGTTGATCCAGTCAACGTCCCTCTTGTATTTCTGAGGTCCTGATATTTATGGTACATATTTGTGAACGGGCCCTGACCAAGTAATGATAACGGCTCTTTGAGTGCACTTTCCCTTGTCATCATTCTGCTGGGTTGTAGACCCATCTCTCTCTCCAAAGGCTCCTGCCTACCTAGCACCACACTTGCACTGCTACTCTCTCCACCTATCCAGAGAACCAAGGAAGAGCACAACACCCTATTCAGTTTAATGCTATACACTACCCAACAAAAGTTGAGTACAGCTGTTTAAAACCTTTTTCTCCATGATTAAAAATACCCTCAACTGTATACATTTTTCTAATATAAATGTAAAATAAATGTGTTGAACCTGCAGGTTGCTCTGAACTAGTGGTCTTCTCTCGTTCATTTCTCACTACTACTGTGGCACTAGCAATGCTTCTCTCTCCACCTTCAAAAAGATAAATGCAAGAGCACAACATATTTTTCCATTCACTATTATTATAAGTTAAAAACTCTCCACCTATTCAAAGAACAGAGCAAGAGCACAATACCCTATTCAGTTAACTGATACACTACCCATCCAAAAGTTAAAACAGCCCTTTAACCATCACAAACATTTAAAACCAGACCTTTCAACATTACTGTAATTACAGTAGCCCAAATAGTGTGACACATTTAGGCTATTGCATGTGGTGCACACATGCAAGCATGCACGCCATGCACGCTCAATGAAGACAAAAGACATTGCGTTGTAAATTAAAATTATGAGCTCAAAGTCTGAGCCCACTGACTGAAAATTTCAACAAAACGCATGAAATGTCAAATAATATTGATCACATTAACTAGACTAGATATGCCAACCAACGATTTTGAGGAAATTAGAAAGAGAGAGAGAGATATGGGCTGGCAAGCATTTTTTATTCATAGAATGTACCAGTTACAAAATGCGATTTTATTGTTAACATTATTGAAATCCCTATCAATCAGCATTGACTTCAGATATGCCCATGTAATTTTAAGCTACTAGCTAGTTGAAATGTACACATTGCGAGTCATGGAAAATAATAATGTTCATTTATATAAATCCCTAATACTTTATGCATATACATGTGTTTCCATTAATAATCTGTATTCTAAATCTACTATTAACTATAAGTCATTTTTGCATTACAAGGACCTTTATATTTAATTCAATTCAATCTACATTTTTTGTATAGCCCTTAATCACAGGTACAGTCTCAAAGGGCTTAACAGGACATATATTTATGACATACATACAAGCAAAGCATTTTAAAACAATTAGTTTATAAAAATAAATATAGTGTCTATGGTGATGGGGTGCTGGCCGGTTAGCCGTTAGGGGAGTTCAGGCATCCAGTCATCGCAACAGGCCAGGCCTCCAGTCATAGTCACCGCAACAGGCCAGGCATCCAGTCATAGTCACTGCAACAGGCCAGGCCTCCAGTCATAGTCACCGCAACAGGCCAGGCATCCAGTCATAGTCACTGCAACAGGCCAGGCATCCAGTCATAGTCACCGCAACATGCCAGGCATCCAGTCATAGTCACCGCAACAGGCCAGGCATCCAGTTGCAGTCACCGCAACACGCTTAAACAGACGGCTAATTTAGTGATTACACAAACATGCATCGATACGATTAGAAAGATTCACAGTCAGTCACAGACACTGACACCCATCCACACATTCAGCATCAGTCCCGGTGTCGTAGGGTAATGTGCCTTTTGGTCCAATTGAGGTTAAGCCACACGTTGAAGTTCAAATGGAGATATTTATTACAAACTACAGAACAAACAAGAACACAGACAGGAACTAAGATAACACATAAATAAATGTCAAGCGTGACCTACATCAATGATGGCTCTCGCAAACATCACCAACCGTGCTCTCTCACCAATGAAGCCATCCAGGCTTAAATAGCAGAAGCAGTTGGATAGCTCCACCTCTAAGCTAACCCAAGTCATTTATAAATCAATTAAACCCTCTGTCAATTCTAACCAGCCATAACACAAAACAAAAGTGTATTATTATCCCATAACATAATACAAACACAGCACAACGTTATCCATACATTTTACACCCACATATAATAGGTATTTTAAAAGTACCTTAAAATACCCCTCACCATTTACCGCGATGGCCTGACCCAGCGCGATCCCGTGACATATATTGCGGAAGTGAATGCAAACTTGCCCTTAATGCAGGAGAACTGTGGTGAGTATGAGTGATGTGGTTTTACAGACGGACAGGAAATACAGAAATAACATAACGTGCGCAAATGTCCATATGCTGTTAAAAATAGTCTGTCGGCTTCCATGCCGTGGCGCTTCGTAGCGCCGTACCATTAGTACATCCGATGCACTGTGACGATCACTTCGTCACATTACCCCCCTCTTTCAAATGTTTTCGTCCTCGAAAATTCGAGACAGGTAATCGGCAGTCACATTCTGCGCCCCCGGTCTGTACTTCACCACGAAGTTGTATGGTTGAAGGGCCAAATACCACCGTGTAATGCGGTCGTTGGAGTCTTTCATTTTGTGGAGCCACTGCAAGGCCCTGTGATCGGTCTCCACGGTAAAGCTCTTCCCCATCAGGTAGTAGCGCAGAGAGTCTAGCGCCCACTTGAGGGCAAGGCACTCCTTCTCCACAGTGGAGTACCTGCACTCTCTGGGAAACAACTTCCTGCTTAGAAACATGATCGGTTTCCGGCAACTCTCCTCCCCCTGTAACAGAACAGCCCCAAGCCCCACACCAGAGGCATCCGTCTGCACCGTAAAAGGGAGATCAAAGTCTGGCTGTTGCAATACTGGATCACTGCAAAGACAATTCCTCAAGTCCTCAAAGGCAAGCTGACACTGAGCAGTCCACTTGACCTTGTTTGGACTGTCTTTCTTAGTCAATTCGGTCAAGACGGCTGCCCTACTAGAGCAGTTAGGGATAAACCGTCTGTACCACCCAACCATCCCCAGGAAAGACCTCACCTGGGATTTAGTTTTTGGTACTGGGGTATCAGTGAGGGCACTCACCTTCCCCAGCTGTGGCCTCACTGACCCACCTCCGATGACAAATCCCAGGTACTCCACCTGTGACTGGGCAAAGGAGCACTTGGAGGGATTCATGGTCAGGCCAGCATCCTTGATTCGCTGGAGAATGTCTTGGACGTGAACCAGATGATCCTCCCAAGTCTCGCTAAAGACTATGATGTCGTCCAGGTACGCCCCTGCGTAATCCCAAGCACCTTCCAACACCCCATCCATGAGGCGCTGAAACGTTGCGGGCGCCCCCTTCAGACCAAATGGCATCACCGTATATTGGTAAAAACCAAAGGGTGTTCTGAATGCTGTCAGGGGTTTTGTCTCCTGTGACAAAGGAACTTGCCAGTACCCCTTACACAGGTCCAAGGTGGTCAGATATCTGGCACAGCCCAACCTGTCCAGAAGATCGTCCACTCTGGGCATAGGGTAAGGGTCGAAAGTTGAAATGGTGTTCAACTTTCTAAAGTCATTGCAAAAACGCAGAGTACCGTCCTTTTTGGGCACAATAACAATGGGACACGACCACTCACTGTGAGATGGTTCAATGATCCCCATCTCTTTCATGGTTTCTAGCTCCTTCTTGAGCTTTGGAACCATCTGTGCTGGAATCCTGTAGCTCGGGACCCTGATCGGTCCTGGTTCCTTCAGGGTTACGTGGTGTTGAGCCAGCTGTGTGAGGCCAGGAGTCTCAGCAAACAGCCCCACCGGACAACAGCTAGCCAGCGCCTCCTGCTGGGAAACGGAGAGGTGGTGCATGTCTACCTGGACTCCAGAACCGTCAGTTGTAGGGAAAAACTGCTCATCTCCCTCGTCTTCCTCCACGACCCTCCTGGCAAACAGCACGACCGCAGGCTCCTCACGGGGAACCCACTCCTTCAGCAGGTTGATGTGGAACGTCTGCGTCTGCTTCCTCCTCTCTGGCATGATGACCTCGTACGTCACCGGCCCAGTCTTTTGGCGAACCACATATGGTCCCTGCCACTTGGCCAATAGACTGCTGTCACATGTCGGCAACAACAGGAGAACCTGCTGCCCCGGCTTGAAAGAACGTTCTCTCGAAGACTTGTCATACCACCTTTTCTGGGTGGCTTGTGCAGCTTTGAGATTTTGCTGCACTTCCTCCGTCAATGTCTCCATCCTGTCCCTCATTTTTAAAATGTAGGACAAAATGTTCACCTGCTTTTCTGGCTGGTCTCCTTCCCAGGCCTCCTTCAGCACATCCAGTGGACCTCTCACCTTCCTCCCGTAGAGCAACTCGAAAGGTGAGAAGCCAGTGGATGACTGAGGAACCTCTCGGTAGGCAAACAGCAGGTATGGTAGCCACTCGTCCCAGTCTGCACCTGTGTCCAACACAAACTTCCGCAGCATAGACTTCAGGGTCTGGTTGAGACGCTCCACAAGCCCGTCTGTCTGAGGGTGGTAAGGTGTGGTCTTAATAGCCTTGATCCCTAAATACTGGTAGACCTGCCTGAGAAACTTTGAAGTAAAGTTTGTGCCCTGGTCTGTCAGTACCTCCCTCGGGATCCCTACCCTGGTTAACAGCTGGAGAAGCGCATTAGCTACCTGCCTGGCCTTCACATTCCTAAGCGGAAATGCCTCGGGGTACCTGGTAGCATAGTCAGAGATAACCAAGATGTATCGGTTTCCTCTACGACTACGCTCTAGAGGCCCCACAATGTCCATGGCTATTCTGCTAAATGGTATATCTATAATGGGTAAAGGTATTAATGGTGCCCTGTTACCCTTCTTTCCCGGTGCTGTCAGCTGACACTGGGGACAAGACTTGCAGTACTGTATCAGCTGAACATACATGTTTGGCCAATAAAACCTCCCTGCAACCCTTTCCCATGATTTGTTCTGGCCTAGGTGACCTGCCCATGGACTAGAGTGCCCTAACTCTAGCACCTTTTCCCTGAGATCCCTTGGCACAACCAGCTGCTCCCCCTCTTCCCCATGGCGGTACAGTATGCCTTGCCTAAGCCTAAACTTGGGCCCTTCCGCATTACCAACACCATCCTCTAACAAGTCCTTGTAGAAGGAAGTAAGGGTGACATCGGCTCTCTGCAATTCCCTGATGTCTGCTGGGATTGTGACCTGCTCGCTATTCTCCAGTGAAGGTATGGGAACAGTCTCGTGCACTGGGGTCCCTTGAAACATGTCCCTCCTTCTCTGGCTCCTTGTCTTTACTTGTTTAGTGGGGTGAGAAAATGGCAACTCATCCCATGTACTGTCCCTTGGTGCCTGTGCCTGTGCCCGAGTAACCACCATGTGACATGCTTTCTCTATATTTAAAAGTTGTACTAGCCCTGGCATGTCTTTCCCCATTACCACGGGGTATGGCAAGTCCTCCAGCACCCCAACAGTAACCAGGTACTCTTGTCCCTCAACCTCCAGGTAAATGTCTGCTGTTGGATATGTTTTATTGTGACCATGGACGCAACGTGTGATGACTGTGTGTTCGTGCCTTATCTCCGATTTGGGAATTAGGTGTGCTTTGACTAATGTCTGATTGCTCCCTGTGTCAATCATAGCCTGCACCCTTTTCCCCCTGATTCCCACCCAAACCAACGACTCCCACTGGTGCTCTGGACCCTGCCTATCTATACCACACACATATGTACTTTTAGGCTTTATCAGGGGACACTTAGGCTTAATGTGCCCAGGCTGGCCACAGTGATAACACACTAGGGGTTATTTTGCTGGTCTAGGGCTACCACTGGGTGTTAATGGATTGCTCATGGGACCAACATCTCTGGGATGACCAACTGATCTAACTGGGTTCCTGGGATAGTTCACATACTGTCTGCCTTGACCACTCGCCTGACCACCCTCAGACCTACCCCATGGAGATGAGCTTGGAGGTTGATCCCCTCCTATCTGGTAGGATCTGAAGTGTCGACGCGCTGTGATGAAGGAGTCAGCGAGGAGTACTGCCTCTTGAGCTGTGCTGGGGTTATGTTCCCGGATCCACAGCTGAACATCCGTGTTGACCATCCGGAGGAACTGCTCCAACACGATCTTCTCCCCGATCTGCTCCTTTGTGTGAGTCTTTGGAGAAACCCACTTCTCATAGAGCTCATTTAGCCTTGTGAAAAGCTCTCTGGGGGTCTCTTCTGGTAAGACCTCCATTGCTCGGAACTTCAGTCTATAGGTGTCACTGTTAATTTCATACTTAGCCAAAATGGCTGCTTTGACCTTTTGATAGCATAAAGTGTCCTCCATGTCCATGGCTATGTAGGCCGCTCTAGCTTTTCCCGTTAACAGAGGGACCAAGTAGATTGCCCACTCTGCTATGGGACACTGGCTCACTGTAGCCATGCGTTCAAATGCCGTCAGGAAGTGTTCAATGTTCTCTTCTTCCAAGAAGCGCTGCATTTTAGGGCCTCTCCAGCCAGACAGCTGGCCCTGCTGGATCCTTGGTGGACCTGGCTCTGCCACCACTTCGGCGTAACCTGGATGCTGCGCTGCTCCTCCAGGACCCGGATCCACTGCCGCTGGGGTCATCGCACGAACCGCCGCCGGCTCCTGGACCATCGCTGCTGGGAACACCGCCGGGTCCGCCGCCGTCTCCCGTACCATCACCGCTGGGTCTGCTGTTGGAGCTGCTGAGACTGGGGCTGCCGCTTCCATGCGTCCGCTCCTGTCCTTAGTAGCTCCCGCTTCAATTTTTTTTAACTGGTGGCCCACATAACGCCACCGCTCCTCCTGGTTCTTCTCGAACTCTCTTTGCGCCGCGTCCTTCTCCTTTTGAGTCCGCATGAAGTCACGAAACATGGCTCTCAGTTCCTTGACTTCAGACTCATCAATAGCCCCGCCTTCTGCACCTTTTTCCAGGCTGCAATCCTGCTGCTTTCTTCGACGAATGCTCATCCCTCATTGGCTACTGGTCCCGAAAACCACTGCCACCAAATGTCGTAGGGTAATGTGCCTTTTGGTCCAATTGAGGTTAAGCCACACGTTGAAGTTCAAATGGAGATATTTACTACAAACTACAGAACAAACAAGAACACAGACAGGAACTAAGATAACACATAAATAAATGTCAAGCGTGACCTACATCAATGATGGCTCTCGCAACCATCACCAACCGTGCTCTCTCACCAATGAAGCCATCCAGGCTTAAATAGCAGAAGCATTTGGATAGCTCCACCTCTAAGCTAACCCAAGTCATTTATAAATCAATTAAACCCTCTGTCAATTCTAACCAGCCATAACACAAAACAAAAGTGTATTATTATGCCATAACATAATACAAACACAGCACAACGTTATCCATACATTTTACACCCACATATAATAGGTATTTTAAAAGTACCTTAAAATACCCCTCACCATTTACCGCGATGGCCTGACCCAGCGCGATCCCGTGACATATATTGCGGAAGTGAATGCAAACTTGCCCTTAATGCAGGAGAACTGTGGTGAGTATGAGTGATGTGGTTTTACAGACGGACAGGAAATACAGAAATAACATAACGTGCGCAAATGTCCATATGCTGTTAAAAATAGTCTGTCGGCTTCCATGCCGTGGCGCTTCGTAGCGCCGTACCATTAGTACATCCGATGCACTGTGACGATCACTTCGTCACACCCGGCAACAGCAACAGCAGCTAATTTGATACATCTGGTATGCATGTTTTGTAAATTACACTAATCTTTAGTTCTATAAATAAAGTGCTGTTTTGTTGAAAAACAGACTAAAATATGAATATTAAAAGATATGTTGAGTGTCCCTCAACAATGCACAAAATCTCCCCAAAACTAATTAGTAGACCAATCCGCCGAGCTGAGGGAGAGTTTTACCATTCAGTGGCATTGTGTTAATTAAGAATTCCATCTGCTAAAGGAGCTTCCACAAGCCCCCCGCCTTCCCATTACCCGCTCCTGACTCTCACAGCAGAGACTAACGTAGATACAAGAGAGATGAGCATTACAGCAGGGAGCTCCACTCTACCGCAGCCATGAGATCTCCAGAAAAAACAACAAAAAAACGTTATTGATTAATCAGAATAAGAGCAATGAGTAAGTAAGAGAAAAATAAAGTCTGCCACTCCTGCTGTCGTAATTGGATTACAAAAACAACTTTATTGATTAATAACAGACACACAGAGGGAGTTCTGACAACAGCGAGACTAATGGGGATACATGGAGTAGGGGTTTAGACCTCCGTAATAAGCCCATTGTGGTTGGAGGCGGGGGGGGGGGGGGGGGGGGGTTACAGTGGGACATCAATCAGTTGCCAGTTCCATTCCCCGGCGGCTGTCATCTAGTGCCTTTGCCTAAACCACAAAATGTGCCGTTCTGTTCTTTGAATGACAGCCTGAACTGTGTTTCCAAAGGCCCAAATCATACAATACTGGTTTTACTGTTTCACTTATTTGTCATTTAGCAGACGGCTTTATCCAAAGGGACTGCGGACATTGGGTCTCGAACCCAGAACCTTCCCACTGGAAGTATAACGCCCTAACTGCTAGGCATGTTATTAGCGTTAGCATGTGTGCATATGTTAGTCAATGAACAATACAATCCAACACAACACCACCACTTTGATACATTGTTTTAAATGCTATGCCATTTATCTTACCACCAGAGCTTTATCTCTCTTGTACATTTGTATGGCTTTGTTTGCTGATGTACCTTGTTGTCTACAAACCACCCAAGATAAATACTGCTTTTTGTTTTACAATACTAACGTCAGAAATATAGGATTCTTGTACATACAAATATAATATTATTATTTTAGCTAATAATGTATTCCCTGTGCAGTTCCATCCATCCATTCTAGCAAACACTTATTTTAATCTTTGAACTTTACTCAATGCATTAAAGGTGATAAAGGTCAGATTTCTGAGTTTTAAAGAGACTGCATTAAAGAGCAGTATAGAGAGTTCAGGTAGCTGTGGTGAAGCTATGATAATGCTGTGTGCACAAACGTGATTGACAGGTAAGACGGATTGCCTGACCCAATCAGGGGAGAAACGTCCTGATTGGTCAGATATTAGCTGGGAGCGTGTACAATTTAAATTGTCTCATACCAGATATTCTCAAAGAGCATTTTACTGCTGACGGATGGCTATTGTATTTCTAACAAATTACACTCAAATTATAGCTCTTGAATCTTACCCACAACACATTTAAGTCACTGAAGGACCCACACACTAGATTCAATTTCCTCTCTGACAGACGGAGGATATTGGCCTGAAGTTTTGTTCAACGTGATTTAATCCAAACTTCTCTTGGTTGTACTCCTATCCACTCCTGTGGTTCATGTCACTCAGAGCAGCTGGTTTGCCGTTGTAATCAAACCTGTCACTCTTTCTTTGACTATCGAAAGCTCCATCTATTAACCCTCGGTGGGAATACAACCACACTTCCAGATCTAGATCGTAAGAGAGCAGAACAAAATTGGAACACCAATTTATACATATTTTATGAGATTTGGAAAGATTCCACACATAAACATCAACAGGCAGCAAGATACACATGAACAGCCCCATTCACTCTTCTAGTAGGGACACTGGAATATTGCTTTAAGAGCCATGTTTATAACATGGTCTCCATGTGATGTATTCTGCTTGGAATGAACTTATCCAACTTGTGTCTTTCATATCTTTTTTAAGTTTTCGGTCTGAAGTTGACGAGCTTCGACTGCTTCTCTGGTGGTTGAACTACTGCCCTACTTCATGCTGAGGGGAGGTGGGGTGTCTCGGCAGGGTTGCTTTTGAGTTAAAGAAGGCTGACATCGAGGGTTGGAGCGTGCAGAGCCACCAAACCACACACACACACCACAATATATTTTATGTTGATACTTTTATATACTTTTACCTATTTTATATTCACTACGTAGTCGACCCTTGCCTTGCAATAATTTCACTGTCCAGAATGACCCTGTCTTACACCATACTTTTGCTAAATGAAATAACTGCGTGGTGTGTTTCTCCTTCCAAGCGCTCTCAGATACCTGGCTGCTTAGGAGCGCTAGTCGGGTTTGGATCTGGCGCTTGCAGCTTCCAGCAGCTGTATTCTGGCATGGCTGTGTTCTGAGAGGAGCGCTGTTTGACTACCTGCCAAGTCGCTGTTAATTGTTGGTGAGAATATGATTCACTGAAAGTGAATTATATTCATAATGATGAAGGTTATTATTACATGACACAAGCACAAAAACAAAACAATGTAATGCAGTAGAATCATTGGTTGCTGATCGTTGAATTTCAACTTTTTATTCACAAAAAACATGTGCAATTGTATTGCAATAGTGATTATAAAACATTTATAACAAAAGTCCGTATTTGAGAGAAAGAATGCACAAATGTTCACATTAAAGGGCCAGTGAACCCAAAACCTTTTTTATTTTTATTTTTTTAAACATGGTTAAACGTTTAATCAGATTGTTAACATAGTTATCCGGCCATTTTATCGCTGTTACTAAAATAAGGCTGTTATTTAGAGAAAACAAATCTAAAATCATATGTTTATGCCAGTCTCCACCAACCACTTTCCGAACGCCGGTGGTGTTCTATTCGTGGCGTCAAAGTGCCTTTTCCGAGGCACTTCGACGTCAATACCAAGGGACACCCGCGGTGAGGTGTGTTTGGATGTGTGGAGCTCAGTCTAGGCAGCTGTTTATTTTGATGTCAGCATCCGAGAAAGGGTTAAGCTTCTTGGATACTTAAAGTATAACGCCATGGTGTATGGCGCATTTCATATATAACATCGCTCATTATAACTCTGCTACACAACAACGGTACTAATAAAGTACCACAAAGTTGCCTTGGGTTGTAACCATGGGGATAACACGCCCTTCCCTCCAATAACCATAAGCCCAAAACACTTTTTTTAACACTACCAAATATGACTTCAAGCTAAGTAGTGACTAGGGATGGGTACCGAAACTTAGTATTAAACGGGCCGCGGGGCTGAATTATTTTCTTTTCATTTAGGCTAGATAAACGTTGCTATAGTTATATAACATGCATTAAGATGCATTTTCGCCATTCCAGAGACACTCAGAAACCAAAAGTCAAAAGAGGGAACTCACCCTGTCTTTTAAGTCTGGGTGGGGCCCTCTGCTTTCTCTCACATGGAGAAATGAAGGAAATGTATTTTTTATTAGGCTTGATCAACCTTGCGATATTTATATCAGGGTTCTGCCCAACCAATGTAGGCTAAAAATGGTGCTGTGCCACCATACTCCTTTTCAACGCCACCCTGTTACATTTTATGATAGGGACGCCGGCATTTAGTTGATGTTGTCGTTTGTTTCCATTTCATTTCTGAAACGGGTAAGTTGGTTAAAAATGTTTTATTGGAATAATACTTAAAAAAGCTCAAGTGCTGTTTGGAGGAATTCAGTCTCTTTCGGATCCGTCGGATGACTCCAGTTTACTAGAATGGCTGTTGATGGATAAAGGTTTTGAGCAGTGCTTGAAGTAATATCGCCGCTGCATGGCCGCGCCGGTGTGAGTGCCCTCATTAGAAACACGACCCACTGAAGTTCCAGTTAAGACACACAGCTTTGAACGGGGTAGCCTACTTCAAATGATCATGAAACTAAAAATGTGGTTTGTACATTGCATGGCCCTTTTAAAGGCTATTAATGCTTTTCAGGAGCATGCGAAAAAAAACTGTTAAAGTGAAAGTTAAAGTAAAATAACGCTTGAGGCCTTTTTGCAGCCCAGCTGCATGCAGACCCCATCCATTTTGCTCTATGCCACTCTCTTTTTGTTGTTGTTAATTGTTTATTTATTGATTTGTTTTTGTTTGTTCTACATTTCCATTTTCACATTATTTTAGAGTCTATAATAGTTATTTATTCAAAACATTGTAAGCTGTTGCTACTGAAGAAAGTTAACATTATCAGACAAATAAATCAGTGTCTGGTTCTTAATTTGTCTTTTTTTTCTTCTAAAATAACCGATTACAGTACGATTAAAGTACCGGATTGATAAGCAGTATCGATAAGAGTAGAAGTACCGTTAAAATCGCAACGATACCCATCCCTAGTAGTGACATCTTTTTAAATGTTGCGATACTAATAAAACAAAACAAATTTTTTATTTTTCACTTGACTAAATATTAGTTTCCACCTCACGTCCTCTTACTGTAATTTCCCGCCATTGGTCGGCACAGACCAAATTGGATGAAAGAGTATGATTCCCTGGGTTGATGGAGTCGTGATTCTGTAGACATTTAGTAGCTTCATACATTTCATCAAAACACAAAGACTTGAAAATTTACAGAGTGGCACTTTAACCCAACATTTCTAATGCATGTAAACAACATCCAACAGGAAGTACTGTAGTCCAAAAGGATGTACTGCTATCTAAACAGGATGTAGGACAGGTAACTGCAGCGGACAAAAATGTTTGCTTGCTGAAGAGAAAATTGACCATGAAATGAGATTCTGAGCCAGTGGAGTTGTGATTGGGTGAAAACTAGACAGGGATGCATGACCTTATTTCTCAGATTTATTTTAAAATAACACTCCAATCTCTTTAAAGTTAAACATAATCAACAACATGCCCCCAATATTCACATTCAGATGGATTGGAAATAAATTACCATGACTGAGGTGATTTCATAATGTAATTTCTTACTTTGTTTCTGTTTAGTAAATTGTGGCTGCAGAAATATAATATCATATATTAATATAATATTTTTATTGTACCAACACTTCCAATCTCCCGATTAAAACCAGTCCAGAAGCAAGCATGTTTCTCACCACCAGGACAAACGTTAGAAGACGTAATGTGAAGATGGTTGGATAGATGAATAGATAGAATGATGGATGATAGATCGATGGAAAGATGGTTGGATAGATGGATGTGTAAAATGATAGATTGATGGTTGAATGAATAGATGTGTTGATGGATAGGTCGATCGATGGATGGATAAAGGGTTAGATAGATGTGCAGAAGCATAGGTAGATAGATAGATGGATGGCTAGATGTGTAGATGAATAGGTAGATGGATAGATATATCAAAATAATTCACAGACGTATGGGCAAAATTTGAAAACATTCCCTGCTGGTAAGACAGAGATAACCTTTAGTTTTCAGTGATGGGATGTAGTGAACTACATGTAATTAATCTAGTAGTTTAACTATAGTTTGTAATAGCTTGATGGTAGTTCAACTATATTCATATCTGCATAGTGATTCAAGAATCTTCTTGTTTGGATAGACAATTTCCGGGAAATTGTGTCAACAACCAATTCCCTGTTTTATTCAATATTGTTATTTCCTCTTATTTACTTGGATGAAATTAAAATAAATAAATAAATAAATGTTTGTTACATAAATAACATAATAAAAATAATTTGTATGTTAATGTTTGGGAAGGGGTTCATTTAAAAACTGCAGTGTGAGGAAAAATAAATATGTATTTCAGCAGAGAAGGAAATTGCACGGTGACATCCTCGATCACCAACCTGAAGAACAGATTAATTCACCTGCCGTTTATTTCCTGCCGCTGTTCCTTAATTTCCTCTTTGGCCACAGGAAGGGGGAATGACATCATGGGTTGATTTAAATATTCATCCAGAAAGAGAGAAAGGCCGCTAAGTAGTGCGAAGCTGCGCATTATTTTTTAAGACTAAAGGAAACCGAGGTGCTGTTAACAGCGCTCTTTCAGCTGTCACATCACTTTAATGGTAACTGCATTAGTGGGCATCATAAAAGCCCCTTTCTACATGATAACAGAACCCAACATACTGGACACATGTTCACTTATTACAGACGCTGACATCAGTGGAGACGTGATTACAATCAGACCAGTAGAGCCCCGCACACAACCTGTTGCCTCAGACATTCATGGCACATTTGTACGGCTGACGGTATTTATAGAAACACTCAATAGACTTAGTAATTTTCTACTTTCACATCTTACATAAGATGAGCTAGGAAAGGACTTTATTCATCCCAGATGGTGGTGCACATTCGGAATACCAGCCCTTAGCCTCTATAAAAAATACAAACGTCAACGCTGTACTAATTTGTTTGTATGCTGCCGATAGAAGCAATGTACACAAAGGGTTGAAGAATAACAATACGACAGCATCATTTATGATGCAAACTGCGGGAGTTCATCAGGGAGAAGGATTCGTCTCCCAAGGAAGACTGCATTGGGATGGCCTACTATATGTTACAGTCAGTGATATTGCTTCAAGCATAACCAAACCTCCAGTGGCCTGTGTCTCTTTTAATCTCGGCTACAATATCTGTCTGCCTACCTATCCATCTCTCTCTCTATGTACAGTGGTCTGTAGCAGGAAGCACACTGATGCAGCATTGGCATGATGTGATTGAAAGCAACATGTACTTTATGTTGTTCTGTGTCTTCATACTATAATAACATCAACAGAAGCTTCTTGTCACGTTCGTCAGGAACAGAGGACCAATGCGCAGCGTTGAATGCGAACACACTTTTATTTAACTGCTTCCAACACGAAACAAAACAACAAACGATACGTGACGTCCTTAGACAAAACCTACTAGGCACACGGAACAAGATCCCACAAACACTGAGGGAAACAGACTGTTTAAATATGGTTCCCAATCAGAGACAACCAGCAACAGCTGACACTTGTTTCCTCTGATTGGGAACCACTCTAGCCAACATAGAAATATAAGACCTAGAAAGGAAAACAAAGAGCACAAAACATAGAGTCTACACACCCTGGCTCAACATAAGAGTCCCTAGAACCAGGGCGTGACAGTACCCCCCCCCCAAAGGCGCGGACTCCGACCGCACCAACAGAACACCACAGGGGAGGGACCGGGTGGGCACTCCGCCTTGGCGGCGGATCCGGCTCTGGGCGTGATCCCCACTCCCTCTCTAACCCCCCAAAGTACCCCTGGTCCGGTCTGGCCCTGCTGGCCGGAGCTGGACTGAACACTGGTGGAGCGGATTGCTCTAGCTCCGACGTGGAGCAGCTGACCGGTACCGGACCAGGCACCGGTGGAGGAGGCACGGGCCGTGCCGGACTGACGACGCACACCACTGGCTTGGTGTGGTGAGCAGGAACAGACCGAGCCGGGCTGACGAAGCGCACCACTGACTTGGTGCGGAGAGCAGGAATGAACCGGACCGGGCTGGCGACGCGCACCATAGGCTCAGTGCGGGGAGCAGGTACAGACCGGGCCGGACTGGCGACGCGCACCATCGGCTTGGTGCGGGAAGTAGGAACAGACCGGGCCAGACTGACGAAGCGCACCACTGACTTGGTGCAGAGAGCAGGAATGAACCGGGCCGGGCTGGCGACGCGCACCATAGGCTTGGAGCGGGAAACAGGAACAGACCGGGCCGGACTGGAGACGCGCACCATAGGCTTGGAGCGGGGAGCAGGAACAGACCGGGCCGGACTGGAGACACGCACCATAGGCTCAGTGCGGGGAGCAGGTACAGACCGGGCCGGACTGGCGACGCGCACCATCGGCTTGGTGCGGGGAGCAGGAACAGGCCGGACCGGGCTGACGACACGCACCACAGGCTCGATGCGAGGAACAGGAACAGGCCGGACCGTACTGGGGACACACACCACTGGCCCTATGCAGGGATCAGGAACGGGCCGGACCGGACTGGTAACACACCCCAGTACCTCTCGCCATGCCTCCACACTTTCCCTCTCCTCTGTGACCAGTGGCCCCCTTAACCTGGCAGCCTCCTCTGCACACCCGCTGGACCGTTCCATCGCGGCCTCCTGCTGCCTCGTCGTCCACGGCGTGAGCCCCCCCTAAAATTTGTATTGGGGTCTCTCCTCCCCGTGGGCCAGGCCTCTATAGTTCTCGCCCAACTCTCGCTCATCTGCTTCCAACTCCAGCCATTCTGCTCTTCATTTGGCTTGACCCAGTCAAGACTCTTCCTCCACTGTTCCCAAGTCCACCCTCTCTGCTCTTCACTAGGCTTGACCCAGTCGAGGTGGCCACGGAGATCTGCTAGCGATTCCCCTGGTGATGGCTCCTGGACACGCTGCTTGGTCCAGTTTAGGTGGGATCTTCTATCACGTTCGTCAGGAACAGAGGACCGATGCGCAGCGTTGAATGCGAACATACTTTTATTGAACTGCTTCCAACACAAAACAACAACCGATACGTGACGTCCTTAGACAAACCCTACTAGGCACACGGAACAAGATCCCACAAACACTGAGGGAAACAGACTGTTTAAATATGGTTCCCAATCAGAGACAACCAGCAACAGCTGACACTTGTTTCCTCTGATTGGGAACCACTCTGGCCAACATAGAAATATAAGACCTAGAAAGGAAAACAAAGAGCACAAAACATAGAGTCTACACACCCTGGCTCAACATAAGAGTCCCTAGAACCAGGGCGTGACACTTCTCACAGTAGCCGAGCGCTTTTGTTCCCAAGTGAGCAAGGGAGAAGACATAGATGGGAATCCAACCCCTAACCCTGGTAGCGTTAATGTTAATGCACTGCTCTACCAGTTAAGCGGGACATGGTATTGTGCAATGCTACGATACAATAAATATACATGGGAGTTGGCACATGCACATGCATAGGTTTTGACACATGCGTTATTTATGTATTAATTTACTCCGTTCCTGACTTGATTTAATAAGTTGCCCTAAAATTCAGTACAATAAGGTGGTAACTTCCAGATATATATTCAGTACCATCAACGTTTTCCAAGAAAATAAGTTTGATTTCCAATTTGACAAAACTTTTAAACTTCAAAGAGAGACAAGAAAAAATCTCCACGGGGCAGAATTCAGAAGGAAGAAAGCCCTTCCCTAATACCAGTTCTAATATGAATATGTTCCTCTCCAGTGCATTTGAAGACCACTGAGGCTCTCTGCGTTGTGATGGATGGGCAGCCTGGAAACTCGGACTTGTGATAGATGGGCAGGTCGCATGGAAGCTGGCACCGACCACATATTACGCTTAGGTCAATCTGTGGATCTTGAGCGTGAAATTGCAGTCACAGATCAATGGTGGACTAATCTGAAAAGGGAAGAGATTTAGAGTGTCCCTAATCAATGGCACTTCATTTTCCAGCCACGCCTCCGTGTCCCGAACAACAGGACTGCTCCTGGTGTGACAGGTGGTAATTACATGATTGTGTTTGAGATGTGTGCGTAAGACAAGTGGTTGCACAGACTCCATAGTCCATAGTTGAATGTAGTTACAAACATGAACACACTCCCAGAAACAGTAAGGGGGGCAGGGTACGGGTGCCGAGGGTGTTTGACTATTACAGCTAAAAAGGGTTCTGGGGTTTCACAGCCAGTTGTCTACCTGTAGGGATCAAGATGATGCCCCAACCCCTACCTGCTCCTGAATGGCATTTATGACAAGGGAAACACTGTAGGTAACTTTGGATAAAAGCATGGAATAGTGCCTTAATGCTAATAATAAAGCAAAGTGGTGGACAGACTCGATCAAGAGTGACCTATTGTTACCATGAACAGTTTGAGGAACAGTGTTTGGGAATGTATATCTCTCCCAAGATCCAGGCCTATAATACTCTGTAACTTACTGCCGTTGCACCTTAGTGCACAAAGACTTCAATTATGTACTAGCCCTGAAAGACACATTCATCCCCGCCTCAGCACTAATAAAAGAATACACAGAGATTAAGCGCATTGGGGGGAGAGACGGCCTGTAATGAATCAGTGGTGAGAAATTCTGTAGGCTGGCCATACAGGAACGTATTGAACTGTTTCTAATTGCCTCCTTCAGAGCAGGTCCAGCTGGGCTATTGATAAATGAACAGTGTTTAAAGGGTGAATTGGGAATCTATCTGTGGATCAGATTCTATTCATGACTATGATTACTCAGCTTGTGACATCTTGGAGCCACACCTATGCACTTGGATGTTGGAAATCACAACATGTATGTAGTGTATGTAGCAAGGAATTGGATTATCTGCAAACACCTTAATATTTCCTGCACAAATCACATATCACGTCGACCAGACACGTTTGCTCTCAGAGTCAGACACCATGGTTCTGCTCAAGGTCAACAAGGTCACACAGAGGTCAGGGTCTTGTTTTCTCCATTTAAACAAATCAGTTTTTTCAACGTCCGCACCATGATGGACATCTGTCTTGCGAGATAGAGACAAACCTCCACACCTAATAACCAACTTAACTGTTACTGTAAGCCTATAGATACCTAGCACTCCACCCTTCAAGTCTGGACCTATTAGGATAGTAGTTACTTATATGTCACAGTGTTTAGTGACAGTTTAATTAAACTAAACCAAAATAATCCTAACTACTACAGGGTTTTTGTTGTGTACAATCAGATCAGCCATATTTTGAGTTTTTTAAGTGTTTTAAAAACTTTTTTAAAGGGGTCTGTGGGGATGTATAGTTGATCTTTGCTTATTTGGACTGGTGTTTCAGATCATGTATGTTTGTGTGCCTGTGTTTGTTTATATTTCTGTGTGTGTGCATTTGTACATCTGTCTGCCCTGTATATGTATGACCTATGACCTGTTTTTGTCACGTGGCATCAATCTGACCCAGCTGCTGGTCTTCAGCGAGAGGACAAAGGGTCAGGATGAGGTCATGTCCGCTCCCCCAGGGGGTTTCCGCTTCCACACAAACTGCTGCCTCCTCTAGACGTCATTTAGTGCCCATTACTGAGGTAAAAAATTAATTAGCTTCCGGCAGGTTCGCTGGATTCTTTTTAAAAACGGTTTAGAGCCACGTGTAGTGCTGTCCTTCATTCCCAAGTCAATATATTCAATAAGCGTGTTTAAACATCCAAAAGGTTTGACCGCTAATATTGTCATTTCAGTCTTGAGATTTTGGGATTTCGTCGACAGTGGTGTTAATATTAGCATAGCGCCTTGTCTGGCGATCTGAGCCTGGAGCTCAACACTACGGCTTCACATATTAATGCTGTCCAATTGCGCAGGAACACAGCCTGCCTCTATTTTACCACCAGATGTGACGTTCATTTGCTATTACAAGCCATTTCAGAAATCCACCCTATGGTGACAATACAAATTGTTGTCCATCAAGATGCACGATGGACAGATAATTCACCCTACCAGCCTACCCAGTGGAACGTACCAACTGGTAGGCTGATCCATCCATCATATATCTTGGTGGACACTCCCATCAGTGATGCCACAGGAGGGTATATTTTGAAATGGCTTCTAATGGTTACATAGGGGCCCTTTAACGATTCAGAGCTACATAGATGTGTGCATACATAGCCACATAATCTGTCTTTCAGACTTGAAGAACAAACATCATGTCTGGTTCTTCTGTGCGGAGCCACAGAGGTGTGTCATTCATCACGAGAACTCTATTCTCGCATTGACAATCACAGATACCAAGGTTGATAACACTAGCTAATTCCTAACATTGCTGTTATCAAGCTAGACATTTGTTGTTTCTAGGAATTAAAGCTTTTAGTGTGAATCTTGCTATTGTATAAATAGGCCTTCAGAACCACAGCCCTCAAAGGAAATCTTGGTACAATCCTCATGTTTCGTTATAAAATAATTATAAATACAAAATAGGCTTACTCCTTATCATGCTCCCATATTACTCAGAGGGTGATACCTCCCTTATAAATATTAATATTCCCAACCCCATATGAACCACAACCTCTGTGGTGATGTGATCTGTGGACACACTGATTGGTGTTCATCAGGCCAGCGCTAAACAACTCAAGAGCTCATGCCCGTGTTTCACAAAGCCGATATTTTTATATTTACACTGTTTCCCAATAACCATCAAGTGCTTCCAGGCTGGCCTTAATGAATGGAGCTTTCGAGGTGTCTGAGACATAATCCACATGCTTTTATTTGACACATAATGGTTCTGCTCTCGTTCAACGTTCATTTCCTGAGAGGAAATGAACGTCAGGGTGTAATAAAGACATTTAATGTGAAGGAGTGTTGTTTTGTTTCCCTCTTAACAATTTGGAAGGAAGGAGAGGCCTTAAACATAATGATCCAATTCAATAATGTAATGGTAGCGGTTCATCCGCTACCAAAATAACTTGTCAAAATCACTTTGTGAGAAGAGCATTCTGAACTTCCACAAATATAAACAATAGCAATATAGCACTTTGGTCTTTATAAGATTTTTTTCTTAAGTACTTAAAAGCATTTCACTTTTATTTTGTTGCATTGATGCATCAATGTACAGGAAGACCAGATGAAGGAATCAAATGATGATGCTTAGAATGATGTTAGTCTATATCGCGAGGGAGAGAGAAAGATACTGTAATTAGTATGAGAGGATTCTTACAGGAATCATTAACTCAAAATAGAGGGCATTTCACATCTATCCTATAGTGAAAGATCGTTATCTCAATATGTCATTTGTTGGAGATATACAATATGTAGGCTGAGAGTGTACCTACGGCGGGGGAGAGTAGGATCTGAGTGCACTGGGCCATTTAGCGGAGTACATTAGGACGTAGTGAGTTTGATGTTAGGAAGGGCCCTGCCTCAGCAGCTGGGTGCTGTGATTAAGGAGAAGGATTCATATCATCTTCTCTCCTCTCTCCAGACACCATTAATTAATAAGACCTCTGCTAAAGAGGGGGTGCTACACCCGTGCCCCCACCCCACCACCCCCACTCCCCCTCGCTCGCTGCTTCCTAGCAGGAAATCGATTTGTGTCTCCTTTGCTGCCAATATGTCTGGCGGACATCTTCTGTTGAACGACCCACAACGCCGGCTGCAGCCTCTGTGTCTGCTGACGACCCGCAGAGAGAGCGGGGGGAGCATGACACCTTTTACACCCTCAGATCAAATTACCGGCTGCATAGGCACATGGGCTGCAGTTTGTTGTTGCTGCTTAGCGCTAGTCGAGGTCAAGGTTTTGACTACCTGTCTGAACTATGGTTGGATTGCAGCATTAGAGCAGTCGTTCCTAATGGCCTGTGACCCCATTTTAGGTCTGTACATTTTTGCGACCTCAACTACATTTCGTACATCTGTTTACCCAGACACAGCATTTTAACCCAATCCATAACCACCTGTAATATCAACATCCCAGTGAACGTATGCACATTGAACAACACTAAGTGATTAGTAGTAGTTTGCTCATGGCTATGAATCATCATATACGGAGACGTATGAGACCTTTGAAACCCTTTAAGTTAGCTATATATCACATATCTACAGCTTATAAGTCAGCAACCTCCTCTGACCCTCTAATGTGGAGTCCCAACCCAAGGTTGGGAAACACTGTAGAGGATAATAATTAAGAAGTGACTATCTGTCAGCCAGTGATTTCACAACGTGTGACAGGAGAATGTGTTGGTCAGAAAGCAGTCTGGAGACTAGAGGACTACAAGTTTTCCCCTTACCCGCCCTGATGAAATAGTCAACAGTACTGGGGGGAGACAAGGGGTGAGGAGAGGAAGGATGAGGAAGGGGTGAGAATGAAAGAGGAGAGGAGGAGTGAGGCTGAGAGGCGTTACCTGCGAGGAGCCTCTAGGAGTGCTAGGGGCTACAGGAAGTTTAAGAGCTGTATCTAGGGGCTTGAAATGTGTTATAGAAGTGCATGCTATCATATGCAGGGTGTAAACAAATGTGTTCACTCCTGGTTTTGTAAGACACTATCATGTATACATTATTCCTTATACATGACATAATGACTGTTGTTTCTTACTAACTTGATTGCACGCAGAAACAGCAGCTTTAGCTAGGAGTATTTCAAAGCTTACATTTATTTTTTTCATATCTATGAGAAACTTACTTTGACATAGTGCAGTAAAAACTGATCAACAAAATGTTAAATCACATCTTTCCTACACACCACCCTCAATATCCTGTGCTACTTGGAGGTATACAATCAAAACACAGAGGACAAGATTGACTGTGAACGCAGGCAACCTAAAGCCAAAACTAAAGCATCAGGCATGTCAGACACCAGGTGCCCAGAGACTCCACTGCCATGCATTGATAAGGACAAACTCTAGATTTAAGTACAGTAAATATATAAATCTTGCATATACCATACCATAGCAATACCACAGCTATGAATTCTTAATCGACTGAGGTAGTGCACGTGAAGGCTGTACATACTAAAGTAGAACATGTACACACGCACGCTGGCGTCACTAACACTCTGTTTGAAATAACAGAGTTATTTCCCCCAGACATACAGCATCAATATTAAAATAGATCTATCTTTAGATCACATTTCACATGGAAGGAGGGTGTGTAATGATGGCCATTACAGGCCAACGACTGTGTTGGCCTGTAATGGCCTGTATTGTGTAAGGTGACACAAAGTGTCAAGTGATGAGGTTCCTTGATATATTTATGAATAGTATTTAGTTATTCATCTGTAAATGTAAAAATATTAGGTCATCATTTACAAGTAAAGGTCCTTTACATTAAACGAGATTGTTGCTTTTTGTAATTTTTAGTTATCGGACAGGGAAATAACCTCAAAGCACCTCAAAAAACCTACGAAACTGCCATTCACTATACTATTTCAACAGTTGGATTACAAAGGGTGTAAAAACTTATAATTGAAACCTCTAAATACATAGGATATTTTGGTGAAAGGTCGGAGCATATACTGGTCTTCACTGGCTATATGAGGTGCGTCCCAGAGAAAGTCAAGCCTCTCGGAAACATATGTATAATGCCACAGTGTGTGTGGATTTGTGGAGCTCCGTCTGGCCAGCGGATGCTTTTGATGTCTGCGTCCGAGAGAGGGTTAAGCTTCTCGGACACATAGTATAACCTCACAGAGTGTGGCACACTTCATATACTACATCGCTCATTATAACACTCCTATACAATGACGGAACTGAAGAAGAATCACAAATGGGCCGTAGCCATGGGGGTAACACGCCCCCTCCCCTCTTCCTAGAACTCTCGGCCCAAAACAAATCTTAAATCAGTGTTCTATTAGAGCTGATTGGAGTAGAAGAGGACACGCTCCATATTTAGATATAAAGGGTTCCTCCTAAGGTGACTAAAACACAACAATTCTTATTTGCATGGGATTATACACTAATTAAAACATACCTTTGTCACGACCAGTGCTGGCAGGGCAGCAGGAACAAAAGGGATAGTGTAACGCTGGTGCCAACAGGCGTTGGACTCAAAAGTACGACTCAATACGACAGGCAGGTAGAATCAAAAGAGTAGTCTTAACTGGAAGCAATGGTTCGGTACACGGGTAGTCAGTAAGCAATTGAGGCAGAGGTACAAAAATGCTCAAAAGGTTTTCCAGGAGATCATGAAGAAGTAAATGCTGGGACGCTAGACACAAAGATACTAAGACAAACTTGTACATTGGGGGTAAACATGGTGACTTAAGCACGACCGCTCTGGAGGGCCGCTCTGGAGGGCCGCTCTGGAGGGCCGCTCTGGAGGGCTGCTCTGGAGGGCCGCTCTGGAGGGCCGCTCTGGAGGGCGTCGACGTAGGAAGAACCACAGCAGAGGCTGTGGACAAGGCATTAATGGTACCCTC
Organism: Lota lota; assembly: GCA_026745465.1. Classification (NCBI taxonomy): domain Eukaryota; kingdom Metazoa; phylum Chordata; class Actinopteri; order Gadiformes; family Lotidae; genus Lota; species Lota lota. The sequence continues at coordinate 2,038,992 of JACYXH010000462.1, forward strand.
CTCCCCCGGGCAGGAAAACCGAGCTGAGTGGGTGGAGGTGGTCTGGAGGAGGGATTCAGGGGCAAGTGGCCTGGAAGCCGAATAATGGAGCCAGGCTCCTCAGGTGGACGGCCTGGGCGCTGGTCAGGGGCGGAGCAGGGGATCTCAGGCGGACGGCCCGGATGCTCTCGAACCCCAATATCCACAGTCTACCATCCTTGAGCAAGATGAACTAACCCCTACCTTCTCCTCAATGTCACCTCACGCTAAATGACTAAATAGTGTTTGTGAATTAGTTCTTAACCAATGTGTCTTCAGTACCATGAATTACAATTCTTAGAGCTATTTGTCTGTAATTGCCTTTATCAAGTTAACATTACAAAATATATGGTACTATAGGGAAATAAGATTCCTGTTCGGCACACTACACAAACACTCACACAACAATAAATAAATAAATAAATTACTGCTCAAAAAAATAAAGGGAACACTTAAACAACACAATGTAACTCCAAGTCAATCACACTTCTGTGAAATCAAACTGTCCACTTAGGAAGCAATACTGATTGACAATAAATTTCACACGCTGTTGTGCAAATGGAATAGACAACAGGTGGAAATTATAGGCAATTAGCAAGACACCCCCAATAAAGGAGTGGTTCTGCAGGTGGTGACCACAGACCACTTCTCAGTTCCTATGCTTCCTGGCTGATGTTTTGGTCACTTTTGAATGCTGGCGGTGCTTTCACTCTAGTGGTAGCATGAGACGGAGTCTACAACCCACACAAGTGGCTCAGGTAGTGCAGCTCATCCAGGATGGCACATTAATTCGAGCTGTGGCAAGAAGGTATGCTGTGTCTGTCAGCGTGGTGTCCAGAGCATGGAGGCGCTACCAGGAGACAGGCCAGTACATCAGGAGACGTGGAGGAGGCCGTAGGAGGGCAACAACCCAGCAGCAGGACCGCTACCTCCGCCTTTGTGCAAGGAGGAGCAGGAGGAGCACTGCCAGAGCCTTGCAAAATGACCTCCAGCAGGCCACAAATGTGCATGTGTCTGCTCAAACGGTCAGAAACAGACTCCATGAGGGTGGTATGAGGGCCCGACGTCCACAGGTGGGGGTTGTGCTTACAGCCCAACACCGTGCAGGACGTTTGGCATTTGCCAGAGAACACCAAGATTGGCAAATTCGCCACTGGCGCCCTGTGCTCTTCACAGATGAAAGCAGGTTCACACTGAGCACATGTGACAGACGTGACAGAGTCTGGAGACGCCGTGGAGAACGTTCTGCTGCCTGCAACATCCTCCAGCATGACCGGTTTGGCGGTGGGTCAGTCATGGTGTGGGGTGGCATTTCTTTGGGGGGCCGCACAGCCCTCCATGTGCTCGCCAGAGGTAGCCTGACTGCCATTAGGTACCGAGATGAGATCCTCAGACCCCTTGTGAGACCATATGCTGGTGCGGTTGGCCCTGGGTTCCTCCTAATGCAAGACAATGCTAGACCTCATGTGGCTGGAGTGTGTCAGCAGTTCCTGCAAGAGGAAGGCATTGATGCTATATGGACTGGCCCGCCCGTTCCCCAGACCTGAATCCAATTGAGCACATCTGGGACATCATGTCTCGCTCCATCCACCAACGCCACGTTGCACCACAGACTGTCCAGGAGTTGGCGGATGCTTTAGTCCAGGTCTGGGAGGAGATCCCTCAGGAGACCATCCGCCACCTCATCAGGAGCATGCCCAGGCGTTGTAGGGAGGTCATACAGGCACGTGGAGGCCACACACACTACTGAGCCTCATTTTGACTTGTTTTAAGGACATTACATCAAAGTTGGATCAGCCTGTAGTGTGGTTTTCCACTAAAATTTTGAGTGTGACTCCAAATCCAGACCTCCATGGGTTGATAAATTTGATTTCCATTGATCATTTTTGTGTGATTTTGTTGTCAGCACATTCAACTATGTAAAGAAAAAAGTTTTTAAGAAGATTATTTCATTCATTCAGATCTAGGATGTGTTATTTTAGTGTTCCCTTTATTTTTTTGAGCAGTTTATATTTCCATAATCCCCTTAATCGTATTCATTTAAAGGCCATCCCCTAAAAGGGCACAGTGAATGTAAGAGATAGCTATCAAAGAGGGTTGTGAAATTAGGTAATCTAAATGCATTTGGGCTGTGACACAGTACACTTGGAGTGGGACCTTCATTCACGTTATAGAAATGTCGCACATGTCACAATGATCAATAGGCCCATTAAGTGAGCCAGAGGAAAACACATTCCGTCCAACATTATGGAATTACAGAATTTAAATGAATAGGCATATCCTGTGTGTGTGTGTGTGTGTGTGTGTGTGTGTGTGTGTGTGTGTGTGTGTGTGTGTGTGTGTGTGTGTGTGTGTGTGTGTGTGTGTGTGTGTGTGTGCATTAGGGTGAATGTGCCTGCTACAAATGGGAACAATGGAAATATAGCACTTTGGTCATTTGGAATCAATGTGCACCAGTCAGTCGAGAATTTGTGGAGAAAATAACAGTGAAACGCCATACAAGTACTTTACAAAATGTATTCTCATTAAGACTAGCGGTGTCCTCCGCTACGATTTTACAGTCAAATGTGATCCTTCAGGCCAGACCCATCGTCGTCTGATCCTTGAATCGTTTCTCATATCATTTTTTATATATGATAAATGATGCCTCATTTGTTGTGACTTTTGTGTGGTTTTAACGCTTGAAAATAATAAATTGGCTTATCAGGGTTTCCCCAGCTGTCTAAAGGCCAGGCACAGCGCCGCCGCTAAATGACCGACTCTACAAACAAATGACCTTTTCACAATATGACGACAATGTGCACGTCTGTTAATGTCATCTGCATTCAATTTGACAAAAAATAAAGGCTACTACTAGACTTATACACAATGTTAGGGCATATATAATATACCTTAATTAATATAATACATCTATGAAATCATACAGTGGCCAGTCTCTGTAGAGATGGATAGCTCCAGTCTCTCTGACTACGCACATTATTCATATCCGATCATGACAAATCCCCCATCAATAATGAGAATGTAGAAGCGTTTGGCTGATTACACATCTAAAATATGAATGTAATGCACTACCGAGTACAGTGTTAAGGCATCAAGCCATCCTCCCTGTTATATTCCACTGGTACCGGGGCACGATGATTCTGGATGGCCAATCAGAGGACGGCTATGGCTGTTTGAGTTGTTCAAAGGTTTTAATGTGGGTAACATGTTTTCTGGTGAAATAAACAACTGGAGCAGCCCCATCACTTCAGTGGTGGTGAGCACCCTCGGCTTGGCCTCCGCATCAGCACCCCCGTTCTACATTATTTTCCAATAACAGGACACCCATCGTAGTTTATTCCTTACAGTATTGTCCCAGTTTCCCCAAGTCAACAGACATGTATTACTGTGTCATTTTCTTATGTGTTTTAGTAAGCAAAAAACACTATTGCACATGCAATTAAGTTACAATTAGGAATTACTCATTCAACGTGGACATATACATAACAAAACTTGTTGACTAATAATATTATACAATATGTGTATGGAGAAAATAAAGCTATGAAGCACTGTGGTGGTGTTCTATATCTCAGTGCCTTGAGATGTAGCCTAAATAAAGTCACAAACACAAACAAACAATTCTAACAAGGACTACTGAATAAATAAACAGCATTAAGTATTGTTGTGGTGAACGTACGCTGTCAAATCAGGAAATGAAAATATAAACAAAAGTGATCATTACAGGCTTACTTTTTCAATCAAATCCATCATGCTCTCTATCCCAACACAGGAGACAAATTACATCATTATTAGAAGGCTTTCAACAGGCTTCAACCACGTTTATTTCAAAATAAAAGGCTCCTACTGTGCGTGGCTTTGTTTCCAAATGCCATGTGAGTTATCTCCAGCACATTGAGGCCTAGGGTCCCACTGGAGCCACTGTCTGCTGCTTCAGGAGGTTTAATGATGCTCTCCCTTCTCCTCTGGATCCACCACCGCCTATGAAATTCGCCACGGACGCCTCCTTGCATATATTTAAATAAAAGTGCAAAGCGGCAATCACGTTTTATTCTTTAAAAAAAGAATCAGCTTTGCAACAAGGAAAACAAAAGCGCAGAAACACATCTCGAACACGTTGTATTGATTTTAGAAAGGATGACAGAGAGCAAGGGGACCAGTAAAGAAGGGTTTATAGTGTGGTATATGCAAACTGCATATACCACTGCATATATACACTGCATATATGTGTTATAGAACAAATGTCTATAATATATTCAAAACAGAGTTGAAGCTTGTGCTTTCATTAGTTTACTTAACACCGCTGACCAGCAGCAGCAGGTTTTGGGGTATTTATTTGTACCTTTAGTTCACTTTATTAATATCATCCCACAGTTCATTCAGAATGCTTTACATAGACAGGAACACACTTTTTAAAGAATTAAAAGGATCAATAATAATAATTTCTTTAATAATAACAATAATGTCAAGGGAAATGTAAAGTAAAGTAAAAGATAAGATAGTTCTTAATTAAACACAGATGGGAAATTGGGGGAATGAATATCCCAGTGCTGATATATATTTCAATAAAAGTGTAATACGCACAAACCAAGAATGATGGTACACTTTCTCAAACAGCAAGGGCATAAAACACAACTAACACTAAACCCCATCATCCTCCAAGTAGCGGTGTTATCACCGAATGCCGGATCAAACGGCGTAGCATTAATTAACAGCAAATAGAAAGCAGGTAAATAGATTGGATTCTTTTGGACTGGTGAAGCAATGGTTGATGAAATAGCTGCTTTTTTCACAAGGACTCAATGACAGCACCTTCACATTGGTAACACAAAACACGCAACGTTAGTTATTGAGTTAGTTAGCTGGTGGGATGGTTGGCAGGTGGATTTTCTCAAAGAAATTGCAGGCTTTTACTTTGTTTCTTTTTGTTATTTATTCTGTTTTATATTTTTCCTTTTCTGTCATGAATTTGGTATGCTACTGCATAACTTGAATATATTGATGAATAATGTATCTATCTATCCATCCAATCAACCTTCTTTCCATCGTCTATCTAACTATCCATCTATTTATTTATCCATCCATCCATCCATCTATTTACTTATCCATATATCTTTCTAGTTAGTTAACAACTTGGTTACTTGGTTGGTTGGTTAGTGAGTGAGGTAGTTAGTGAAGATGTTGGTAAGTTAAGGAGTTAGGTAGAGAAACCCAATCCCAAGACACTGATTTCAAATCAATAACATGATCCACGCGGTTCCAATTCTTATCGCTTTTCATCAATACCCCTTGACAATGAAAACAAGCTGGGGGCTAGTAGTGCATGCAACCTTTTGTGCATGTAATGCATGCATTGTCAATTGGCAGAGGACAGCGTTCTTCCTCTAAATAATCACCCATCACCCCTGAGCAGCCGGTCGCAGCTGAGCGAGAAGCGGGCTCTAACCAGTGGCGGTGTCTGGCCAGACTAATGACTTAGATATAGATTTACATTTAAAAGAAAAGCCCCACCGTCAGCCCAATACAAGCTAACAACTCAGCACCCTACTTCCACTGAGATGCTTATTAAAATCTGCATTTCAACTTTGTACAATGATAAAGTCTCCAGGTGGTGTCATACTCACCCTAGGTGGTCTGCATCCCTTAACAAGAGGAAGAATGAAATCTAGGACCGGCATGGCCAGTCAAATTGAAAGTACTCAAAGCAAGGCACACAGAAGCCTCCTTCTCGTTCCTCACAACGGGCAATAATGGATTTGTTGCTGTTCTGATTTACATTTAAATGAAACAGTTTCTTTCTTTTTTTCCTCAACTGGTGCTGCCAATAACAAAAAAAGTGTTGTGTGGTCGACCCCTGTAGCCATTACTAAGAGGGGAAAGTATACTGTTTGGAGTTTAACAACTAGACCAACCTCTAGAGCTACATTTGGATCGATAGCTGGGTCAATATGTAGACCAACATCTGGATATGCATCTGGATAAACATCTAGGTCAACATCTAGATGTACATCTGGATCAATATCTAGTTCAACATGCAGACCAACATCCAGATCTACATCTGGATCTACATCTGGATCAACATCTAGAGCTACATCTGGATCAATATCTAGGTCAATATATAGGTCAACATGTAGACCAACATCAAGAGCTACATCTGGATTAATATCTAGATCTACATCTGGATCAATATCTACAGCTAAATCTGGATCAATATCAAGAGCTACATCTGGGTCAACATCTAGACCTACATCTGGATCAACATCTAGATCTACAACTGGATCAACATGTAGATCTACATCTGCATCAATATATAGATCTACATCGGGATCGACATCTAGATCTACTTATGGATCAACATCTAGATCTACATCTGGATCAATAGCTACATCTACATATGGATCAACATCTAGATATACATATGGATCAACATCTAGACCTACATCTGGATCAATATCAAGATCTACATCTGGATCAGTATCTAAGTCAGCATTTAGATCTTTCAAACATCTGCTCCGAGTTGGAAGTTGTGTAAAAGTTATCTCAGCGGTGTGTGTGTGTGTGTGCCTGTCTGTATGTGTGTGTGTGTGTGTGTGTGTGTGTTTGTGTGTGTGCGTGCCTGTCTGCATGTGTGTGTGTGTGTGTGTGTGTGTGTGCCTGCCTGTCTGTATGTGTGTGTGTGTGTGTGCGTTTGTGCATGTGTCTGTGCACGCCTGTCTGTGTGTTTGTATGTGTGTGTGTGTGTGTGTGTGTGTGTGTGTGTGTGTGTGTGTGTGTGCCTGTCTGGTGGTCATGATTGTTAAGGGCGTGGTTATCCAGTTCCAAGGAACTACTTGAAGACTATGCATAGAATCACTGCTGATTCCAAGCATTCCCGTCTTTACGAATCTCCCATGAGTCCCATCTCTTGTCTCACTTGCGAGCCCTGCCACGGCAGGAAGGGTTTTGGTATTTATATCATCTGTGTATGTTTGTATGTGCGCCTGTGTGTGTGTGTGTGTGTGTATGTGTGTGTGTGTGCCTGTCTGTATGTGTGTGTGTATGCGTGTGTGTTTGTATGTGTGTGGGTGGCAGTATATAATATAATTGCTCAGGGAATGGGTGTCCAATGGGTCCAATGGGTGTCCAGTGAGCTCCAGTGCAGAAGGAATTCCAGTCCAGAGCAGCTTCTGTAATAAATCCAGTCAATCCAGGAACAAACACACCCGAGTGTAATTGACACCGCTGTCGTTTGTCATGATAATTATTACCCAGCATGCCGAGCGGTAGCCCTGCCTGCATCTCTGTTGCATACAAGACTAATAACACAATCACATGACATGAGACCAATATGATGAACATATTACCACACTCCTGGTTGTTGACCATATTAACTGTTCTGGAAATTGAATCCTATTTGTAATAGTTCAACAGTAGAATGACATGTATCCACACTGTGAAAGTACCGATAAAGAATATGGACAAAATAGTAGTTTTAAAGGAAAACCATAAACAACTTATCTTAGATGAAAAGTTTTGTATTGAGCTACATAGTATTGCTATTGATTGCACCTGGTCCAAATCTCGAATTAAATGACCAGTTTTAAAAATGTAGGATACTGTTAATATGGTCTCAAATAGCATGCGTCTATTGGTTAGCTGTTGGATGAGTTACCTGTTATTGGTCGTTTAGGGTTACCAGGTAAGGTAAATTCTGGCTACACCTCTGCCATATCTAAATGTAGCGAGTGGGGGTGGCATATGCAAGACAGCTAAAGTCTAAAATGAAATATTGCCTCCCCAAAATGAATAAAAATTGTCTACCTGAAGTCGGCGAGAACTTATGTTTTTACATTTAAAAGTGGACTAGCTCAGACAGGGGGGTTTGGTTTTCCTTTTAGTAAAATCAACGGTTCGAATAATTCATGGTGGATATTTGGACAAAGAGGGATCTACATATTTCAGCCAGGACACAAGTCCACAGATAATGTTGACAGTTTAAATCACGGATTCAGAGAATATCCCCTTCTTTATTAGATCATTCACACTCACAAGACATATTTCTTTTTAAAAGGGTAAGAGCTACATCTGGTTGTTTGCTGCATATTTTATTTGTGGAGTTAAATATGGTCCAGTGATGCTGAGCTGGGATTCAAATGTTGTATTTGCCCACAGCAGATGGTTAGCTTGTGGTAAACACAAATGAATCAAAGCAATAAACAGGGCACTGAAATCTGAGTAACTTTTCTCAAACTGAAAGCTATTGAATCTGTTTTAAATAGGATATTAAATTAATCAATTATAAATTAGGGGGATTCGATTTTTTAAACCATACTAAACATTTTTTCCATTAACATACTTAGATGTTGGTTTAGGTTTAGATTTAAGTTTAGGATTGGATTTAGGTAACAGTTTAGATTAATTTGTAGGCTTAGGTTCAGGTTACGGCTTAGATTTCAGTTTGGACTAAATTAGGTTAATGCATAGATTTAGGTTCAGGCCTAGATTCAGGTTCAGGGGTGGTTGTCCAATGTGGGCATGTGAGAGCCTGAGACCAATGAAGTGAGTGATAAGATACATTTGTGATAAAGTACAAATAAAGTTGACTTGAGCGGATCTGCTTGGGCAGCATGGTGGTAAGTAAAGACTGTGTTGTGGTTGAGACACAGCCAACATAACCGTGAAAAGATCTCCTGCGGTGGATGCTCCATCTATGTTTGCTTTTACCCGCTGGAAGAATGTATGTCACCAGATGATAAAGTAGCAAAGCAATTAGCATTCACGTATGCATTATTTATGTTGTTTTGAAATTCCCCGACCAGACGTAAAGTTGAGCAACAGAAAGTGCATTTAAGGACAGAAATGCTGTCAACACCACAGAGATTATCGAAGATAGGTCTTTCATGTTTGTTTTCGTCAATTAAGTTCAGAACGATATCAAATTAGGAACTATTTAGCCAGCTGATGGAGAAGGCATGATGAGGTCTTGGGTCATGATGATAAAGGGCGTCTTTATCCATTTCCATTGCATTCATTGGACAACAGGTAGACTAACCCTTGATGCCAAGATTTCCCGTCTTCACTAATCTCTCATCTCTGGGCTCAAGCACCTGCAACGGCAAGGAAGGGTTTTGGTATTTGTATCGTTTTTATTGATTTCCTCTGGTTTTTCGGGAGGATTTTTAGGCCAGGCTGCCGGTGGCGCTAGAGCGGGGTTCCTGATAATCAGATGGTGAGCCATATTGGTGCAGCTTTACAGTATTAATTCATTAAGTATTAAGTAGTAATTCATGAAACTGCAATCTGAAGCAGAAATTTAGCTCGATGCCAATAGCCTCTCCTTCCTCCTGAGGGTCGCATGGCAGCTGGCCATGGGGGCGGAGATCAGACCAGTCCATCTGTTTGTAGACCAAGGTGATGAACCACATCATGAACGCTTCTGTTTCCACTCTCTCTCCCTCTCTCAGACAGCCTATAATAACATCCTCTCACTCTGATCTGCACACAAACACCGTCTTTATTGTCTGATTGCAGCCCTGGTGGTCGTCAAAGGTTTGCCCACTCAGCACGCAGGAGGAAAATACACAGAAGTACTCTAGAAACATTTTAAGGGAGCGCAGTGCCTAAAGTAATTCAGTAGATTGTTATCTTGCATCATATTCTTTTATGAAACAATGGCTGAGGATTGGTTGTTCGGGTGGACTGCTCTTGTTGTCAAAAACACAATTAAAGGACTTCGGCACACTTCAGCTTTCAGCTTTCCATTCAACTGATTTTTCAAGTGCCTTTTTTGAATGTTTTTCTGAATATTTGAGAGTAAGGAAGACCAATATTCAAAATATGAATTCTGAAGTTGTATGTTAACATTGGTCTGGGGTTGAGATGGCCTTTCTTAAATGTTTGTGTTGGATGGGTAACAAAACAGTGTGGAGACTGTTTGCTCACCTATTGATTAAGAAAAATTAGAAATTAGAAAGAAAAAACCTTTACGCTTAACTTTTTCCTTTAATTTCCTGAAGGTTTTGTAAGATATCCTCAAATGGAGATACTAAAAGAGGTGTGACGTTGCTGTTGGGGTAAAAGCAGCTTCGAAAAGAGTTCTCTTTACATATGGTCCCCCCACTGCATCTGCTTCCCAGTGCCTTGCTGCATTGGTGCGTGGCTGCATTGGTGCATGACTGCATTGATGTATGGCTGCATCCCTTTAGCTGCACTATGGCAGCACGACTAAAGGCTGTTTCATCTTCCCTTCAAAGCTAACCACGCCAGAGTGAGAGAAAACACAACAGGAAAAGAGGAGAGAAAGCAATAGGGGACTGTTACGGTCGTAGTGTGTTTGTGTGACTAACTGTGTTCTCTCCCCAGCCTACTGTTTGTCCCTCCTCCTGCAGCACTCACGCAATCAGGCAAATGGAGTGCACCTGCGCAGAATAGGGCTATATAAGCTGGGAGCGGACCAGAGCACGGGAGCCAGTGGGCCATTCTGCAGATAACGTGCTGCATGTGTGGACTAGTTAACGAAGTGTTGTTTCTTATATCGTGGAACTAGTAGAGTGAGCTATTTTGGTTAATTAGTGTTTAGTTATAGTTTTGTTTACTAGTAGTTGTTTCCCTTTGTTTTCCCCTTTTGGGAAAGTGGTTATTTCGTTACCTTAAATAAACCTTTTTGTTAACCTTTACGTCTGTCTGAGACTCCTCCTTGTCCCCCGAAAAAGCATTATTTGTTACTCCCCAAAGATACCCCTAGATACCAATTGGGGTCGTAACAAGTGGGGGCTCATCCGGGATAGACAAGGAGAAGCTTTGATAGACGGCTCTGGTGGCTAGCGTGGTGAGTATCATTGTCTGGGTGGCCATGTGTTCAGCCTTTGCTAAACGGTTAATCTGCTTCCTCAGTTAGATAGGGGAGTGTCCAGCTGGACTGTATTAGTCTTTCCTTCGGGCACTCATTTGTTGTTTTACCTTTCTTGTTTTCGGAGTGAATCCTGGGCGGGGACTCGTTTCCCCGACGGAGGTAGGCGTTTCAGGGCTCAGGCCACTGAAGTTTAGCCTTTAAAGTCGCCTCGAGCCCGGCAAGCTCCAGAAGATAGATAGATATAGCTTTGGTGTTAGGTAGGAATTGAGGAAGTAGTTGTTTATAAGGCTGGGCATGGTATTCGCCTAACGCGTGTGTGTGGCACCGGGCATTGACGCTTATCACACTCTTCACCAGTGAAAGAGGACTTAAGGTTGCTAAATCAGTACGTGGGTGTGGTAGAACTACTTGTTTGTAGCTTAGCCTATCCTACTACGTGATTAGCTTCGGACTGCAGTCACTGTGGTTTGCCTTCTGGTAGAATGGCAGTGTTTAACTTAGAGGAGTTTGTGGCACATCCTACTTTAAGTCAGGTTGATGGCTGTAGGAAGGATGATTTGTGTTTGATTGCCGATTATTACGGTATTTCTGTTTCACGGTCGCTTATAAAAAAAAATCTGAAGGCTGTCCTTTTAAGAGGACTGGTAGAAAAGGGAATTCTTGCCTCACAGGTTTTGGAGGAGTCTCCTGGTGTGGTGGCCGGGGCTACTGCAGCGGTATCCCCGGGTGAGAGTCAGGAAGGAGCGATTGAGCCACAGCCTGGTGGTTTTACTCCAGGTGGAGAGGGTAGTGTGGAAGAGGTAAAACCTTACACAATGCCACGGTTTGAGCCACTCGCTATAGAGACAACTTCTGGTTCTGTGGGAGGTGCCCGATTGAAGATGCGTGTAGCTCGTCTTCAGCAGGAGATGCAGGAAAGAAAGGAGGAGCGAGAGTTTCAACTCAGGAGGGAATTAGAGTTGAAAAAGTTGGAGATAGAGTTGAGAAAGACAGAGTCAGAGACACGGAAGGAGTATGAGTTGAAAAAATTGGAGGCAGAAACAGTTTTCAGGATGCGTCAGTTAGAGTTGCAGAGGAGTGAAGTCGACGCTAGGACATCGGCGATGGCCTCTAGCTCTGGCGGACGGTCACCGTCAGGTTCTGATAATGCCTTTGATGTACGAAAGAATGTTGCAATGGTCCCTATTTTTCAAGAGACTGAGATTGAGTCCTACTTTGGTGCATTCGAGCGCATTGCCATCGCTTTGCATTGGCCAAAGGATGTGTGGGCTATACTTCTGCAGTGTAAGTTAACTGGTAAGGCTCAGGAAGCGTGTATTTCTCTCTCTACTGAAGATAGTCTAGTATATGAGAAAGTAAAAAGCGCTATTCTTCGGGCGTATGAGCTAGTACCAGAGGCTTACAGACAGCGTTTTCGAAGTCTTAGAAAGACGACGACTCAGAATTACATCGACTTTGCTAGGGAGAAAGAGATCCTCTTTGACCGATGGTGTGCATCATGTAAGGCAAAGGACTATGTTTTACTGCGTGAGCTGATGTTGGTGGAGGAATTTAAAAACTGTGTGACTGAGCGTACGGTGATCTATCTGAATGAGCAGAAGGTAGCTACATTACAGCAGGCTGCTACGCTGGCGGAAGAGTTCGCTCTCATGCACAAGAGTGTTTTTAATAAACCAGATCATTCATTCAATCGTGGTTTTTCGCAGAGGTCTGATGATGCACGTATCCCCCAGCCCAGAGCGCCCTTGTCATGTCCTGTGGCTGAGAGACAGTGTTTCTTCTGCCACAAGACTGGTCACCTTATCGCCAATTGCATAGCTCTGAAACATAAGCAGCAGGTGCCAGGTCCAAAACCAGCAGGGGTAGTTTTCAAACCGACGAATGGTATGGGTTTGATTAAAACAGTGCCCACCGGTAGCCGCCCCGTAGATAAAAGCCTACCTGATGAGTGCTTTAAGCCTTTCATCTTCACCGGATCTGTGTCTCTCACTGGAAAGTTGGAGGACCAACGTTCAGTCACAGTGTTGCGAGACACTGGTGGCTCTCAGTCATTCATTCTTTCTAGTATCCTGCCCGTGAGTGATACCTCTGCCTGTAATACAAGCACTATAGTAAGAGGTATTGGGATGGGTTTTGTACCCGCGCCTCTTCATTACGTCCATGTGAAATCGGATTTGATTACAGGTTTCTTCCCAGTTGCTGTCCGCCCCAGTTTTCCTGTCGAAGGCGTTGACTTCATAATGGGTAACGACATAGCGGGAGGGAAGGTCTACCCTACTCCTGAGGTTGTTAGTGTTCCCATTATTGAATCTGACCCTGATGACCTGGTTAGCCATCATCCGGATGTGTTTAAGGTTAGTGTTTTGACTAGGGCTCAAGCTAAAAAACAGGCTCAAGAGGTAGAATTGTCAGACTCCTTATTTTCTTCTATTTTGTCTGAGGAAGTGTTGTCACCTGATGACGGGTTGGTGGATGGCGCATTGAAGGAGCATGAAGCGGTGGAAGAGTTTGTTAGTGCTTCTGAGTCACCATTATCATTGACTCGTGAGGCACTGATAAGTGCTCAGAAAAGGGATTCTTCCCTATCAAAGTGTTTCGCCGCAGTCAAGGAAAATGATTGTAAGGACAGTAGGAAACAGTCATTCCATCTGGATGACGGAGTGTTGATGCGCAAGTGGGTTTTGCGGCTAGCTAAATCATCAGATGATTCAGTTGAGGATTGGGGCACGGTTCAACAGCTAGTGGTTCCAATTGGTTGTCGGCAGCATGTGCTAGAATTAGCACATGAGCATCTATGGTCTGGTAATCAGTTCTTGCTAACTGTAATGTGTATTTTGATGATGTGGTGGTGTACTGACACCTGGGCCGACCCTTTAGCCAGCCTGAACGTGGTGTTCCAGCGGCTCGTGGAATCATCTTTAACACTTCTGACGGTAAGGTGGTCTGATTGCAGGTTACCGATTCGTACATTCTTAGCACTAGATGTACAGGTAACAGACCACCTTATGTGACAGTGGGGAAGTGGGTATACTTCCCCTGTGATGTGACAGTTAGAGTAGTGGTTGCTCTAATGTTGCAAACTACCCGTTTGCTCTTATGGGGGGGAGTGTTACGGTCGTAGTGTGTTTGTGTGACTAACTGTGTTCTCTCCCCAGCCTACTGTTTGTCCCTCCTCCTGCAGCACTCACGCAATCAGGCAAATGGAGTGCACCTGCGCAGAATAGGGCTATATAAGCTGGGAGCGGACCAGAGCACGGGAGCCAGTGGGCCATTCTGCAGATAACGTGCTGCATGTGTGGACTAGTTAACGAAGTGTTGTGTTTCTTATATCGTGGAACTAGTAGAGTATGCTATTTTGGTTAATTAGTGTTTAGTTATAGTTTTGTTTACTAGTAGTTGTTTCCCTTTGTGTTTTCCCCTTTTGGGAAAGTGGTTATTTCGTTACCTTAAATAAACCTTTTTGTTAACCTTTACGTCTGTCTGAGACTCCTCCTTGTCCCCCGAAAAAACATTATTTGTTACTCCCCAAAGATACCCCTAGATACCAATTGGGGTCGTAACAGGGACTATGATAAAAGAAAACACATTACCATTGTTTCTGCAAAAATACCCTTCTCTGCCATTGCTGTCCAGCATTGAGCAAAGGTACTGGGAGGTTTTTTGTTTTGCCGGTATGGAAGATGTAATTTCGGAACGAACAGAATAAATTCACTGGGCCGCACCCCTCAAACTAGAGGAAGAATAATACCAAAATGTTTGTTAAAATATTTGATGTTGTTTTTATTGTAGTCTTGATTCTCTTTCTGACATTTTATAAAATGCCAGCACAGTGCAGAGAAACTTATTTCACTTGTAACAGCAATGGAGCCACGGTAGTTTCTATGAGTAAAATAAAAGAGTTTTCCAGCAGTAATTAGAGAACAAATGACATCATTTGGGGAAGAAACATCACACAAAATTATTTATCAGAGGAACGACGAGTAATGAAGCTTAGGTTTTACATCAACATCGGGAATTAATCTAAAGTTGTGATTCTAATAGAAACTAATGACATCGCTGATGGACACCAGTGAAGCAGAAATCAATCTCACACGGGGCTAGGCAGGTGGTAGCACATTCGAAGTGCATCTCATTTGAGATTGCTTTGAGATTCTGAATTATTAGAAACATATTTGCAACACAAAGACTGTGGTGGTAGACAGTTGTGGGATCCTTATCTTGTTTACCCACAACAACAGTATTCAAAACAGCAGTATAATATATGCAATGTGTTTACTGTTCATCATATATATATATATATATATATATATATATATATATATTAAACACTATGGTCTACAGTTATCTGTTATCCCTTAGCTCCGTATCGTCGTGCTGTTTTCCTCTGCATACAGAGCAGCAGCCTCGTGGCGCACAGTAAAGACCGCTGCTACCGCCAGCACCTTATACATATTCACCACACCTTCTTTAAAGGTTGCCCTCGGAGGGCCGTAACCAGTTTTCTTTCTAAGAGGAATGGCTACCCCAGTGGCTTAGAGCCGGCGCGGTGAGGCGTATTCATCACTGCCAGCAGGAGACCGGGCAAGCACCAGCGCGACCTGACTGAAATACATCTTGCTTGTCGTTTAGTCGGAGGCCTTCTTTTACAACCGTGTTGCAGGGTGACTTTACAGTTCGTTTTCCAGGACAATTAAAACGTGTTGAAGAATGTTGATAAAGAAACTGCTTTTTGCGTTCTATTTTTTTTAATGACCGCGGGACCGCGTCAATCTGTTTTGATCTTTGAAAGTACGTGTTAGTATGTGTTAATCTGGGAAAACATGTCTGCAAAAGTGTGTGTGTGTGTGTGTGTGTGTGTGTGTGTGTGTGTGTGTGTGTGTGTGTGTGTGTGTGTGTGTGTGTGTGTGTGTGTGTGTGTGTGTGTGTGTGTGCATGCGTCTGTGTGTGAATTGAGAGTAATTGGCGGGTACGGTGGTTATATAGTTATCTTCGAGCAAGGCGTCAGTTGCTATTTCATTTCACGCCTGGCATATGAGACATTACACGCCCAGCATCTCCCCACAGACAGTGCTGTGTGTTTGAATAACCAGTGACAGCCTCCTCAAATAAAAAACACACCAAGCAACAGAAACTTGTTGATATGCACACCAAAATCAAAAAATGTGCAGTGTAGATCATAAGAAGACATAACTTCCCAATGATTGAGTGCTATCAACTAATATCTCAAATGAATATCTACTGAGTAGTGAAATAAATATCACATGAAAAAAAGTTGGTAACACGGTACCTGGATAGTCCACAGTTGAGCATCAATTGAGTATCAGTTGAGTTTTAGTTGAGTATCAATTTAATATCAGTTGAGTATCAATTTAATATCAGTTGAGTATTAGTTGAGAATCAGCGACATCATCAAACTAGTGAGAGGACATCAAACATGTTGAGCTGTTTATGGCACACCATCCAAATGTAACTCTGGCCAGTGCGAGGGGAGTGAAATGAGCGGGGGCTAAACCCAACTAACTCACTTAGTAATAGCGTTTTACCACTAGCAATTTTGTCTGTGTCGAGCCGTACAGTGCCGCACTGACTTGCATTTCCACTACCAATTTAAATCCACCGAGCTGTGCTTGAGCCACATCTGAGATGGACCTTCTCCGAGGTTGGGCAAAGTAAGCCTGACCCGCCTCCAAGCGGGCTGCAGTGACGTCATCCCTTGTTGCTGATTGGAGCTGGAAGATGTCTCTCAAATTGTATGAATATAGACCTGTACAAATACAATGATCTGTGCATTCTTGTGTCTGAGACGCATTGCCATGCATGCAGAGTATGGCTAGAGTTCTCGACAGCTTAATTTGTTATTATTTGTCCGTTCCTATTACTATATGAACCTAATTAGAAAGGGTAATGAAATAGAAGCGCACTGAGGTGATTTCAGTTTGACGCTATTCGCTTGCAAAACCCAAAAGCTCGTGGAAATATTGAATATATTTAGGCAGATATCATTGTGTGTGTTCCGTAAACTAATCTAAGTTTACAATAGGCTATACTATAAAACTAAATAGGCTACGAAGTGTGTGTGTTGTTGTTGTTTCATCGTCTTAAGTCAACCGCGTCATCAGTTAAAGACACACCTTCAAGCGGGTAGCCCTGTTGTAATGGAGACGCAAATCCCAGCCGCGCTGGGCTGCCGCGCCAAGTCGAACCGCATTGAGCCGGGCCAGTATAGTATAGTGGAAAAAGCCCATAACACTCCCTACAGCCAACATTTTTCAACAAAACAGATCAATACAAGGAGATCACTTAAGGCTTGGGCGGTTTTATGGCGTTTGCAGCTATATTCCGCAAATTAAGACGCAGGATTTAAATACATGGTCAAATAAAGATATGCAGAAAAACTGTTTTTATGTAAAAAATATATATACAATAGTAGCCTGTAAATAAAGTACCAAATATGCCGACGTGCTGCCACTAGTAAAAGTATTGCGCATTGGGGAGGGTAGCTGATTAATCTATCACTTGTTTTTTGGCTTCGCATTTGACCACGCGAACATCTTTAAGTTTAAAGTTACTTAAAGTTTACCATAAATAAATAATGCTGGGGGATCTAACAACAACGCGTTCTCTCCACTCACCATTATCTACCATTATGTTCTCTACTGAGCAGCAGTCAGCAATCACAAGCCCCTTTTACACAATCCGTTCAAGGACTGGTGCGGCTTTATTCTGCCTTGCGTTCTGTGTAAAAAGCACGGAGGCGGAATGGGGGGTCGTTCGTGATCCGCTGTTAAGCCGGCCGCAGAGGCAGTCACAGACCTGGACAGGCCTCTGTGTAAAAGGGGTGAAGGACGAAACTGGGGTGTGACGTTTTGATGCCGGTTATGCGTGCGACCCAACACCGGGGGATTTAGAAAGCAGCTAGCAGCAGTTAGCTGAGTTGAAAAAGAGGAAGAAGCAACCAAACATTTCTGCAAATAGTCTTGACTGCCTCGAACTGCTTCCCGCTTCTCTTTAATTTCTCCTCCCACGTATTGCTAATCACACAAACACGTTGCTCGCACAAATCCCCCGTTGTTCGCATCATGTTGAATACGATAGACAGCAACTTTGCTTGCGTTTGCAGAATGTGCACGGCTAGCAAAAGCTAGCACAGCACTCGGTTCACCCGCAATTGTTGCATGTCATTACCTGACGCGTATGTTACACGTAACACTAGATGCCACCGCGGTTGCGTTACGCATCACACCTCTTTTGCTTCTAGAAAGCCAGCATGCTGTGTAAAAGCACACAATGGGCAAGCAATATGCGGCCGTTGCTTTGTTCAGTGCTCAAAAACACAAAGGCGATGTAATGACGGACCTTCGTTACAGACCATTGCGAAATCCCTGTGTAAACATGGCTACAGATGTTCTCCAATGTTACTACTAGCTGTGTTTATACTAGTATAATAAAGTCTGGCTACTATAAAGTATCACTCTTTATACTAATGATATGACTGCTCCAAAATGTGCTAAAAATGTGCATTTTGTCTGTAAATGTATACAATGTATTTATACGTTTATTTTTGTTTAACCTTTGCTGTTTAGAAATAAGGATTGCTGTATGTGCAGTAGACACACAATTACATTACCTTTGATTATCTGTGGCTGATCAATAGACGTTTAGTAAACACTCAAATACTGAGAATTTTATTTTACTTGGAAAGTCCACATTATATTGTGTTGATATGCAACTGATAAGACTACAGACAGGCACTGTAAACTCATATGACTTGCTGTTGAGTGTGAGGTTTTATGTTGGTGATAGTCATATTATACTTATTTGAATAGTTAACAACACAGAAATTCATTTGAAATATTAGTTGATAGCACTTCAAATCTCAAAAGACACAAAGATTAATCTCACCTGTCACAAATGAGACATGTAACATGATATTCAACTGAAACTTGACTGAAGATGCATATTTGCTATTCACTTTACATTTGTTGATTATTTAACCAAATGCAGTTAATAGTCAGATAACACTAACTTTAACATATGTGGATATGTTCTTGATAACCTTATTGAGTGTCAATTTACACAATACTGACAATGTTGATACTCAAATGATACTCAACTGAAACTCAAATGATACTCAACTTTGGACTATCCAGGTAAGGAAGTGTTACCTACTTCTCTACTGCTGCTATTTATGTCCTAAAAAATTATTGGAACCAGAAAGTTTGTCAAGAATAAAACTCCTCCATCCACAAGCATGTAGAGAATGTTTCTCTATAAAACGTTTTTTATTCCACTTTTACCCCCTTTCCCCACTGTGAGAAACTCTCCGAAGACAATGACTGTTGTTTGATAAATATATAGCTGTAACTGTAGCTACAATTAAAGCCACTAGAGTTGCTAATGGGAAAAACGTACATAGTTCAGGTTTAAACATATTTTCACCACACAGGGTGCGACACCACTCAGCTAATATTAGTCTCGTCCCATACGTAGAACATCTGGGCATCGACGCTGTCCATGAACAAGACTTATTTCCATACCTCATGTTGTGCTGTAACGTAATTATTGTCATTGTGATCTTATGAGTTTCCAGGTGAACAGATGTGAGCAGATATATTGCAGTCCTCAGTGTTTTGGTTCAGAATATTTGGTAATGGTTTTGTGGTATGGGGATTTTATGAAATAATAATAACAATAACAGCTGAAGCTGAAGTTGAAGCTAACGCTGAAGTTCAAAATGACACATTCTAAACATTTCCAGCTCAATATTGTATACTAGAGAGTGTACTATGACAGATTAAAGAAAAAATGACAACATAAATCAGGTATTTTGACCGTAGTCAGACAAACTGAGGATTGGATGGAGAATACAGGGAATCTTTAGTTTAGTTTGTGTCTGATTGGAATTCCAAAACAGACCATTTAGTGTTAAAATGGCGGCAGGATTGTATTAGTAGTCCATTCGTGGCTGCATTTATAGAAGGCTTGATTGATGAGCATGTGATGGGTACTTTCATACACTATAGTTTGAAAGCAGTTGGCATGGGTTTAAACTTTTGATGATTGTAAAAATATGGACCAACCTGACAACAAAGCCATGGGAAGGCCTGTTGTCAACCAGGGACTGTTGGTCAATGTTGTGTCTGCTAGCACAGTGGTTCCCAAACGTTTCAGTACCCGAGGCCAAATCACAATGCCAGAAATTCGACGCACACCAACTTGTGTAGGGAGTGATTTTGAAAAATGTCACACACACACACACACACACACACACACACACACACACACCCACACACAGAATATTACTATGATTTGTTATTAGCAATTTTTACAATATTTATAACACATATAACACAGACAACAGACTCAAAAATGGACAGAGGCTGATAGGGCAGACAATTGTTTGCAAAAATATGCATATATATGTACAGTATATGTAAACTGAAACAACAGGAAGAACAAGTGCCATGGCATTTTATCTGTTCTAATACTCAGTGTACAGCAGACTGTCTGGTTTAATGAGGATTTGATTAGTTGTAAATAAGTTATTTGCAGCTGAAGCATACCTGATCAGCCAATCAGTGTCACAAAGTCAGATTTATCAATCACTCCAATGTACATGGATATTATGAAAAACTCTTATGCATTGTGTTTTTACAGCATGCTGCGTTAAGTGTATTCAAGTCTTTTTTTACATGATCAATACAACATTTCCAGGATAAAAGCCTGTCGTTAGGGACGTGGTACGCTGAGTGGTGGTAACACCTTGTTTAATCATAAGATGCAACTCCTTTCAGAGAGGAAATCCGTGTGTGTGTGTGTATATGTGTGTGTGTGACTGAGATGCACTGAGTGCAGTTGAGAACTGAGAGTTCCCTCTTGGGAACTCTGAATTCCCAGGAGTGGACCTGTTAATTGATCTGACTATCCGCATAGTCACCTTTGTGAGAGAAGAAAGGAGAGAAGGGTCTCCCGCACCTCTGCCATGGTCTCTCCACCTGTTTACCAGGTCCAGGTGCACCGCCACACTCCACCGCCCAGCTGCTCATCTCCTCCTGATGCTCCCACTCTAGAGCTTATAAAGTTGGGAAGGACCAAGTTGACTTTGCTGAATGGCATACAAAGGGTGAGGAAGAACTGTTGTATGCACTGTGGTGCGTCTGGACATAACTTTGCGGCTTGCCCGGTAATAGAGCAGGCCCAGGTCCGTTCCCTATCTGCCCTTGTTGACTCTGGCACCTTTGAATATTGTATTGATTCTTCCCTAGCATGCCAACTAGGGATTACATCTCAGCTTCTAAAGGCCAAACTAGAGGACAATGCTCTGGATGGCTGTCTCATCGGCAGAGTTACTCACCTTACAATCCCTGTGACCATGCTGATCTCTAGTAATATCCATAATTAAATTTCACGTACTAAATTCCCTGCACATTCCCATTATTTTGGTTTACCATTGCTTAGAATACACAATCCACACACTGACTGGTCTACCGGTTCCATTATTAGCTAATTTTGTAATGCACACTGTCTCACGTCTGCTTTAGATTCCCAAGCACCTGTTCCCCTTAACAATGACGATATCCCAGTGTTCCATCCGACTATAATTGACAGGTTTTTTGTAAATCGTGTGCCACAGCACTGCCACCTCACCGCCCATATGACTATACTATCGACCTTCTCTCTACTACCTCACCACCTCGTGACGTTTGTATTCCCTCTCTGGCCCAGAGAGGAAATACAAAAGGTCTGGGGTTTGGATAAATAAATCAGGGAGTCTCTCGATTCTGACATCATTTGGCCCTCTTTGTGGATTAGAAGGACAAGAAAATACACCCCTGCATTGACCATCATGGTCTGAATACAATTACCGTGAAGAATCGTTAGCCTCTGCCACTTATCTCCACTGCTTTCGATCATCTGAAAGGTGCCACCATCTTTAATAAGATCAATTAGTGGAACGCGTAAAATCTAGTCTGCATTCAACAGGGGGATGAGTGGAAGACTGCCATCAATACCCTTAGTGGGCAATATTAGTATTTAGTTATGACATTTGGCCTGATTAATGCCCTTGCAATGTTTCAGACCCTTGTTAACAATGTGCTCAGGGACATGTTAAACCTCATTGTTTTTGTTTATCTGGATGATATTAGTATTTTTTTATCAGGCAAAACAGGAGCCATGTCCACACTGTCCTCAAAAGAACAAATAGTTTGTGAAGGCAGTGAAATGTGAATTTAATGTGTGAATCATCACATTTCTAACCATAATTTTTTCCAAAGGAAGGATTCACATGGGCGGTAGCCAGCGCTTGGCCTCAGACCATAAGCTCCATCCCTGCATATTCTCTCATCAGCTGTCTCCTGCCAAGAGGAATAATGATATCGGCAAATGGGAACTTCTACATGTGAAGCCAGCATTGGGGAGGGGAGGTATTGGTTGGAGGGGTGCGAGCATTCCTGGTCTGGACATGCCATAAGAACCTCGAGTACATCCGGACAGCTAAGAAGTTAAACTCTCGACAAGCCAGGTGGGCTATATTCTTTATTCGGTTAGATTTTGTTCTTTCATATCGGCCTTGTTCGAATAACGTGAAACCTGATGCTCTCTCCTGCTGGTTCGATGCCGCTAACCAAACTAACGATCGCAAGCCCATCCTTCCTGTCTCCCACCTGATTGTATCTGTCGCCTGGGGCATCACGAAGGTCATCTGTGAGGCCCAGCAGCCGGATCCTGGGGGCGGCCCACCAGCCGGCTGATGGTTACTGACGCAGTGTGCTCCCAAGTCCTCCAGTGGGACCATGCTTCCAAGCTCACCAGTCATCCCGGGCTAGACCACACACTGACCTTCTGGATGGCCTCCATGGCGAAAGACACCCAATCCTTTGTTTCTGCCTGTTCTGTGTGCGCCCAAAATAATAACCCCCACCAAGCCCCAACTGGTCTGCTGTTGCCACTACTGGTCCCACATCGCCCCTGGTCCCACTGCTCCTTAGACTTTCTTACAGGTCTCCCTACCTCTGATGGAAACGCAGTCATTTAGACTTTTTTTTTTCAAGGCACCCATTTCAATCCCTTGCTCAAATTCCCCTCAGCTAAGGAAACGGCACATATTATGATTTAACATATTTTTACATTGTTTCAGACTGTGGCTCCCAGTTCTCCTTCTCATTGGCCTTCTGAAATCTTCTCAGTATATCGGCCAGTTTATAATCTGGTTTACACCCCCAGACCAAGGGGACCTGGAGACTGCCCTGTGATGTCTCGTCTCCATTCATCCCACTACCTGGAGCAAACAGTTGGTCAGACCACGGTCTGTTGTGAAGAAAGGACTTGGAAACTGCACCTTAATTTGAATAAACTTCTTCATATTCAATTAATTTCTGTATTTTTACGTAGTAATATGTGTTATATGATTGTGAACATAGCCATTATGATTGTGAACATAGTCATTTTGTCACTGTTACGACAATCGGGAAATAGGAGTAAAATCCTATGTTTTTGCAAATCTCTGCAACGTTTGTGAATGTTCCACTATTTTCTGAACGCAGGCAATGGCCTTTTTGTGATGCCAAAGTGCCTTGGCTTTTAGTATACTCTTCAACGTCACGACGATAAACACGATGGCGGTAAGGTGTGTGTGGATGTGTGGAGCTCCGTCTGTGCAGGTGTTGATGTCTGCCTGACAATTTCCTTTCTTCTCGGACACTTATAGTACAATGCACGCAGTGTGTGGATGTGTGAAGCTCCATCTGAGCAGCAGTTGATGTTGATGTCCGAGGGGGTGTTATGCGTCTCGGACACTTATAATATGGCGCCATGGTGTGTGGCGCATTTCATATACATAACATCGCTCATAATAACGTACACAACAACGTTACTAAAAAAGTATGACAAAGTTGCCGTGGATCCTAACCATCGGGATACCATGCCCCCTCTTTCCTCCTTCCTTGGCCCAAAACAAGTTTTTGGGGTTTGTTTCTTTTGTTCATCATTTTGTCTTGAATAATGTTTTTTTTTTGTTTTTGTTCAAACAGTCTTTGCAACATGATCTCCAACCTAAACGACAGAAAAAGGTTGTTTGTTTATGTCCTCCAATGCGACCCATATGAAAGTTTTAGCCCCCTATCGACTGTTCAAAGAAACAGCAATAAAAAAAGGTTTCCGTCTTGCCAAAACAAAATGGATGACATTTGTTATATTTTCAGTAGAAATTTTGACATTTTAAGATAGTTTCAGCAATCAAATGTGTTTTGCTAACATTTCTAGCGATAATAGTGAATTTTATTTTCGTAATCTTCAGTCAGTGAATGTATTTGATGTTTAGTATGTTAGTTAAAGCAACATTTTCTATCGCTGCCGTGGTGATTAATATGGATGCTGCTATGTCTTTGCGTTGTGTAGTCATCTGAGCTGTTGGGTTCAGTGCTATTTTATGTAACTGATGATGTTCTCTCCAAAAACAATATATATAATATATTATACATCCAGCCCTACAGGAAGTTATGTAATTAGTAGGTGAGCTAGTGGTCACGGACACTTGGGAGTGAGCAAGAGATCTGGTGCCTCTTTTATATGAAAGAGGGCCTCAAGGACAAGTAGAATTATACATTTGGGGGCTCTAGTTACTTCCCTACAGGAAGTAACTAAAAAAGCATCAGATAATGCTCCATCTCGTGACCTCTCACCCCGCGGCCCACTTCTGAGATTTTGAACTACAATTCTTCCCAGACCTACACCCCACCGGTCCAACACGCATATCTGAAAATCCGACCTTTATCTCATAAAAAAATAAGAAATGACCGAAATGCACAGGAACTTTTTTGTGCCCCTTTTTGC
This sequence comes from Lota lota, assembly GCA_026745465.1. Taxonomy (NCBI): domain Eukaryota; kingdom Metazoa; phylum Chordata; class Actinopteri; order Gadiformes; family Lotidae; genus Lota; species Lota lota. Next base: position 2,063,671 of record JACYXH010000462.1, read on the forward strand.
AGAGACTCGAGATTTTCACAGAGCGATCCCAAGGCGCCCCCTGATTGATTGTTTTAATGGCCAAGATTCTATCTCTTTCCAATGACTTAAGATTAATTAATTGCAGTGCCTTTTATTACCAATTTGTTTCAATGGCACATTTCATGATGCTTTGCGAATCACTTCCTGTTAGGCTAGAGCCCCCAAATTGAATATTGTATATCCTTGAGGCCCTCTTTCATATAAGAGAGACCCCAGGTGTCCTTGAACCCTAGGTCAACTAATTACATGACTTCCTGTCGGGCTAGATTTATAGTATATTATCTACAAATTTTAGTATGAGACAGATGAGACCAGACGTCCATCTCACCCCAAAGTCATTCTGTGCCCCCACATACATTTGCGTCATTTCTTGTCTATATTGATAATATTAGCAACCTTTTAGAATGTCTTTTTTGCCTTTTACTTTATTGATTGCATTCACACTTCAAAAACATTTAAAGCTGCATTTTTTTGTCATGATTGTCTTGATAAACAAAATTAATTTATAAAATAGTTTTCTTTCGGCGGAGCAAACCGAACATAGACTTCCATTGTACACCACAAAACACATAATCCTAATCCGTCCCAAAGAAGTATAAAGGTCATCCCTGGGTCACTTGAATTTTCTTTACTTGAAAGAACATCATCAGTTACATAAAAAAGCACTGAACACAATCGCTCAGTACACTACACAACACAAAGACATTGATTCAAACAACATGCAAGCCGAGTTAAAACCGTGTGGTTTCAGGGATAGCAGCGTCCATATGAATCACCATGGCAACGATAGAAATCGTTGCATTAACTAACATACTAAACATCGTATACATTCACTGACTGAAGATTATGAAAATGCTGAAACCTTAAAATGTCACATTTTCCTCTGAGAGTAAAACTAATGTCATACATTTTGTTTTGGCAAGACAGAACCTTGACATACGTGAAGCATTGCTGTTTCTTCGAACAGTCTACATTTTTTAACGTTCATATGGGTCGCGACAACATATGTACAAACGACATATAAACGATCTGTCGTTTAGGTCGGAGGACAGGCTGGTCTTTGAATCTGCACCAGAGTCCGGAACCTGATCCTTACAACCAAGGCCTCAAGTGTTGTATATCAAGCACCTCATTTTATTTTATTAAATATTTTATTTTTCATACATTTGCCAAACCCTGGAAATATGAGACTTTTTAATAGGTCACATATTCACATGTTACGTGACTAAATTGCTGTTGTCTTAAAGTGCCAGTGAACCCAAGTAATAAAAACAAATGTGGGGCTTTTAAACATTAGTATGTCTATGATCTTCATTATAGTAATCTATAAATAAGTATCCGCCAACGAGTTTGTGAACGCTCAGATCGCCAGTCGCGTTCTTAACGGGAGGTCAAAGGGCTTTTTCGGAGGCACTTTGATGTCACAAGGAAGATAGAATGACCCGAGAGGGTATGGTTCAGTCACACTGGGTGCGGATGTGTGGAGCTCCGTCTGCGCAGGGGTTAATATTGATGTCTGCGTCCGAGAGAGGGTTGAGCTTCTATTTCATATTGCTCAATATAAACCTCATACTCAATGTTTTACCTTAAACAAAAGTAGCCATGGGTCGTAATGATTGGGATTGGGAGTGTCCACCTAGATGTATTATGGATAGATAAGCCTACCAGATGCTATGGCCCACTAGGTAGGCTGGTAGATTTATCCAGCATACATCTGGTTGGACAATCCCATTTGTGATGTCACTAAGTCGCAGGCCAGGGCCAATTTTGCGGCTTGCAATGGCTAATCACACTTACACCTGGTGGTAAAATAAGGGCCAAATAAAACCTTACAATTTCACATTTTATATATTATATTAAATAAAAAGAAATTGGCATGAACCACTTTTAATCTTTGTAGAGGAGAGAGATAGACAGAAAGAGAGATTGAAATAGTACCTGGCTGAGAACAGAGGACATGATCAAAAGGAACTGTGGAGCGGCAGAGAGGCCTTCACCTGATGGAGTCTGGGTGAGCGAGCAGTTTTAAATTGACTCTTTAGCCTGCTAACGAGCAGCTCAGTGGACCTCATTTAGGCCCGGTCCACAATTGTACAGGAGGGACCACTTAAGAGCAGCAGAGAGAGAGAACATCTGTGGAAGAGCACACACAGTGTTTATATATAAACTACTGTCCAAGGTCGCTGCATGCCTGGCTCAAGGTCAGGGGAAGAGCAGCCAAGAGCCCATTAACTTCTCACACTGGACTGTGAAGGACAAACGCACTCCCTCCAATCCCGAGAGAAGACTTACTCATTTCCATTTCAAATGACTCTGCACCCGCCATCTAGCTTGATTTCGATTTAGTTTCATTTGTTGGCGTGTATTTCAGATCCGTACAGGGGAGGGGACAAAATGGGCCTCTTTTTCTACCGCATCGACCATAGTATTATGTTACAAGGACCTTTCTCTGGTTATATTTGTTTTCAAATGATAATTTGTTTGTCAACGAGCATAGCCAGGTGTGTTGTTCTTCATAGGTGTGCATGACAACGCGTGTTATTTGCTGTGTGGAGGTGTGGCGCATGGACCTGTTCCAAGAGCTGGATACACAGTTCCTCGAACACAAGAAGTATCATGGATGGAAGTGACACTTGAAAGTTCTTATTTTTTCCTCGGGTACCGGGACTTGGTGTTTGTGTGTGTGTGTGTATGTGTGTGTGTGTGTGTGTGTGTGTGTGTGTGTGTGTGTGTGTGTGTGTGTGTGTGTGTGTGTGTGTGTGTGTGTGTGGGGGGGGGGGGAGCACTAGAGTAAGCTAGAAAGGCGTGGCGGTGGGTTTACTCAGTAGATTGTGGGAGGATTTGACGAGGGCCTGGGGGCCGGACACCGAGCCAGCAAAAGGGACTTGGGGGGCCCGGAAAGTCAAACAGTGTCAGGAATGATGGAAAGCCACATTTTAAAAGGGGACGATGTGTGTGTGTATGTGTGTCTGCATTACTGTGTGCAGTGCTTTTGGGTCAGCAAATATTTCAGTTTCTGTGTATGGGGAATAATGTGTGTCTGTGCATGCATGTACATTTCAGCATGTGTAGATGGACGTATTTGTGTGTGTGCTTACATACTTTTTGGATTGTGTGTATTCATCTATTAAGGTAAATGTGTGTGTGTGTGTGTGTGTGTGTGTGTGCGCACATGTGTACAAACATGGTTGTGTCAAAGGTGCATGTGTGCGTGCAGTGAGAGGAAGAGGGATACAGGGGGAGCTGGGGAGGCTGGCTCCAGCAGAGGGCTGCAGCAGAGGCTAGCAGGGCTGAGTGGTGACAGAGATGAACACACAGGGAGGGATGTTTGGTCATCTGCCACCACAGCAGCAGCAGCAGAACAGATGGAGATGAAAGCGCTCTCCACTGAGCTCTAATGCACCTTTGTTCTTCACAAGACCGACTGTCCTACTCTTTGTCAACTAGTCAAAAATAGACGTGTCCATCTGTGCATCTTTGTGTTGTATATTTTCACCTCTCACTGTCGATTTTATTATATAGCACCAACCAGACACCTGTTCCTTTTTTCCGTAGGTTTATCTAAGAGGTGTTGACATTAAATGGTTGATAATTATGAATAATGATCATTTTAAATATATTTCATGACAAAAGCGGGTCTATAAACAAACACATTACATAACACATTGCATAACACATAACAGCACTTTACATAGAATAAACATAGCATCACACAAAACATAAACCCACACTAAATAATACAGCAAAACACACAACATGACACAAACATAACATGACTTAAAAATACATAACATCAACAGTATAAGATGTAAAATAACATCAAACAACACAACATAATCGCACACACATATACATACCTAGCACATCACATAAAATATTATACTTTGTTTCAACCTCATCACTAGGGCTGCGGTCGAATAATCCAAAAGATTACATCCTATGTCCTTTCCTAACCTATTTTCCTTGACCTCGATGGAAGAGTCATGAGGTCAAGGAAAGATATGAAGGAGAATTTATAAGGACTTGACAACACGGTCCTTAGAGAATCCTACACTGCACCTACACTAAGCTACGTCATTATGTGATGGTGGATGTTATGGACGTGGGTCTGCCGTTATGAAACTACAATGTTCCGAAGATGGACTACTAAAAGCGCTTCTAAGAAACTTTCCCCTGGGCAATCTTACCATGTTGTTTCATGCAGGCTGTGTAAACGTGCACCTCCTGCTAAAAAATACAACTTTCACCGAGGTTGGAATTTAAATAAAAAAAGGACTATAGGTAACCAGTCACAAAAGTGAAACAAAATGGTTGGCACATTCAGAATGGATGCTCATGCTCACCATCCTGTCCACCAATATTTATCAACATGAATCCCAATATGTATGATTGTAGGAAAATAATTGTTGGTCATGTTGATAGTTTGTTTCCGTGAATAGACGAATGAGGCGTTGCTTTAAATGCTGCTGCTGCAAGGAATTGTGGGACGGCATTATCTCCTTTCCTTTCGTAAAGGATGGTCCAGTGTAACCTATGCTGAAAGAGATAAGAAAGGAAGCATTGAAGCACCTTTCCATAGCATTTAGAGAATTCGAAACAGCTCTTATCATGGCTTGCCACTTAGATAATTCCAGGTCATTTTACACAGTAAGGAATCTTCCTAAGCAAAACAAATGCAACTACAGCCTTGTCCTCTTTCTCAGGTTTTTGCCGAAAATAACTAACCAAGGTAAATACAGTATATCTCTACAACTGCAAGTGCTATAATATGTAATCTTGGTACCAAAATAAAGATAACACTGTTAAATCTCACCTGTGAGATTGTAATGCAAGTGAAATAATCAATGTTGGTGCTACTGGGTCAGAGTGAATGTAGGTAGAACACATAGTATAAATGAAATATTTAATGTCGTTTTATATTAAATACCACCTAATGCAGTTTTTTTCAACCTGTGGTACACATTTCATTGTTGGTACGCGAGGGTACTGCAGGTGGTACCTGGGATTTTATTCTTCAAATAGACAAATTAACTAAAGAAATTGTATAGATAATTGAAAATAAATATAATACAAAACAAATTCAGGAGATATAGTATTATGGCTTGTTATTATGTAAAAAGTAGTGTTGATTTGTGCATTCCATCATGTAATCGATTTTAATGTTTTTGATTTATGTGTTGATTTCTGTGTTGATTTGTTTTAGCTAAATAAACACACTGGCAGCAGCATAACCACTTTTTGCCACTGACCATGGCCTTCTTGCAGTAATAGTTGCATGTAAAGGGAGCCTTGCACTCTTTGCTCAGCCACTGCATGTGTATTTATCTATTTTCTTTGCATATGAGGTGGTCATAATAACAATTTAGTGGTACACCTTAAGTCAAAGGTTTGGAACTGCTGACCAAGTGCATTACCAATTAGTAGCCCTACAGTACTGTACGGCCATAGCACAACATCTGAGGAGTATTTTGGTCAAGGTACATGGGCATTTTCAATAACATTTTAAATTAAGGTAACAATGGTAAGGAAAGACAAAAAGTTGAGTATCTAATCATTCTTGGAGTGATTCAGATAACTTTTTCTCACGTATTTAAATTCCTTACGACATCATTGAATTTGGGGGAAGGGTGCGTTGCCCGGATACGGGCAGTCTCAGGAAGAAGAGGTTGAACATGACACAACATTTTCAGTGTAAAACTGCCTTCCCTCCGACTCAGGTGGAGGGAGGGATGCACATCCACGCACACACACACACACACACTACTTGAAGACTGGCTCGCTACTTTTGGTCGCTGTGTTGGCTGGCTGGCTGCTTTTGGTCGACTCAACAGCTCATAGCTATGGTCGCTCAAAGTCTGTGGGCGGTGGTCAATCAGTTAATTTGCATGTTGTTGACGTTTTTTGCGACAGTTCAAGTACCAGAAAGCCATTAGCTCTGGCGAAAGCTAACTCACAGCTCTTTATTGCTAAAAGTATTTTAATATTAATAACGCCTGTTTTGTTCATTGGGAATGCTGAGTTGCATTATATTTCTTTATTTTTAGTAGACACAGTTGCCTTTTCTAACCCAGAACACTGCCTATTGTTGGCGGGAAAAAAATAATGTCTTTACTTGTATTCTGATCTATTTTTCTATTGAAGTACAGTTCAAAATTATGTAATTGTTGCTTTATTAGTGTCAATAAAATTTGTTAGTTATATTTTGCTGTGTATTCAACTAATATATTTTAGATATTATATATAAATATATTATATATAGCGTATTGTTTTGTTGAATGTCATGAAGTCTAATAAGATATACTATGTACAAAGTTCTTAGTCATAGCATCATATAGTTTGATTTAAGTATAATGGCAATTTAGTATGATTTAGTACGATAGTATGATAATTATAGGACGTAGTGATGGGCTGCGATGCCTGGCTGGTGTTGGCTGGCTGGCTGCGACGACAGGCCAGCCACGGCCGGCTGGTGTAAGCTGGCTGCTGGCTCTTGCTGGCTGGCTAAAAAGCGTTGCGACTATAAAAGCGTTGCAACGCTTTTGGTGGCAAATGAGTCGCAACCAGAGGTGTGGCTACTTTATCAGTTAACATCTTATTGATCAGAATAAATACACAGTCCAGACCACTGGGCAACTGGTCTGGACCACAAGGACCATGTGACGGACCACTGGGCAACTGGTCTGGACCACAAGGACCATGTGGACCACTGGTTCATATTAATAAACAGTTTAATAAAATAGCTACTCACATGCTATGCATATATATATATATATATATATATATATATATATATATAGATATATATATATAGATCGATGATCAACTGATCAATTGACAAGACAGATAGACAGACAGATAGAAAGATAGATCAATTTATAGACAGTTTATAACCACACAAACTGCAATATACAGTATAAGAATATAGGCATAATTGATCACATAGTACATTTAATAGACAAGGGATTATGATCTCTGACATTTGGCTAACAGCGTTGCCAACATGGCCAGAGAAGGGAAAATGTGGATTAGGACCACAAAGACCACTCCACAGACCACTCGCCAACAGGTCCGGACCACTAGCTTTAGCGCCCCTAGTGGTAGTAACCAGTGGTCCGTGTGAGGGACCATGGTCAGTGGACAGACCACTGAATTCGCTACAACCCCCTCTCTAAAATCCTTTAAACCCCTCTGACTATAGACGGAAATCAAAATGAGGTGATCAGCACCCCCCAGAGTTCACCAAACACACTTTGACAACTATGATGTATACTTGCCTTTGTCTGCAAGGGGAAAGTGACCCCACTATGCACTTTAATATAGCTATTCCTCTGGCGTTTGGGATAGCACAGGTAAACCTGAACATTACAACATATGAGGCCACCACGGGAAGATGTGTGTGTGTGTTGATTCTCTCTTCTATTAATCACAATTATCCTAATGAGCTGCAGCATGTGTGTGAAGCAGGAGGGGGTTTGTAACATAGCAGGCAATCTGCTGTGATGTTGAACTATGCATCATCAGCGGTTAACTCAGACTCCCCCTACTCTGCTGGAGCCCAGCTCCGTGTTTACAGCACACCGCTAACATGCTGGAGCTAAACCTAGCTGCATAACACATGCGTGGAGAATTAATTAGAAACAATAAAAAAACTCTGTAGTAGTCAGCTCGCAATGTACACTCTTGCAATTAAAAACGGTGTTCAGTTTGTAAGCGACGCCCAATCAGTTTAGAAATTGCGTTGATTATTTGCTTTGTCTAATTGGACATAATTGGTGTAAGGAGATGCAGGTGCGCGGGGGGTCATCTGTTTAAGAAAATAATTCCTGAAAGTAGAAACAAATCAGACTATCAACTTTTCTACTATTTAACCATTTACCAGATGCTTTTATCAAAAGTGACCTACAGAGATATATATGTTGACTCGTCTCAACCCAAACCCTATGGTCCCAATGGCAACAACGTCAGCAACAGCTGTCTCTGTGAAGTCAGAGGACGACCTGCCCTGTGCCACTGGGTAACCATTCTTTGGTGTCTCCATTGTAACAGATGCCCACAAACGGGCTAGACGAGAGTCACTTCAAAGAGATAATGGCTTGTTTATTTGATCAAAAGGCTTTTGTTCTCTCAAGACGATGGAACATTATGAGCCACTTTGAGAGCTATTATGTCCAGACAACAGATAATGACAAAATCTCAGAGGAATTGTATGGCCAAGCTCAGTCGGGCTACGGCTCAGAGTTTGGGTTTTTCTTTTTTCCTGGAAAGCATGGGGGATTGGAAACAGACACCACAAGATGGATGCAGGGTTTACTGGCCTAGATGGATTACTAGCGCAGATACATCTATACACGGATGGATCTGAGGACAAAATGGTCAAAAAATCTTTCAAAAACAAAAAGTTCAACACAATTGTCCTAAACAAAGTTTTAGAATGTCTTAAAGAAACATTTTCATCCATGGTTTCACGGTTTTCTTTCATTAATTATCTAGACATATCTAGTTTGTCAGTTAATCGTGATATATTTTCACAAGCATATTTTCAGTCACTTTATGGAGGGCTCTTTATAGCCATTGCCCAAGATAGCCCATAATGTCTTCCTAGAAGACAGACCATGGATCTTTAGGGTCAAACCATGACCTCCTCCGTCTGGGCAAAGCATGGCTGTTACAATCTCTGATCAGGGAATACCTAACGAGAGAGCCTCTAATCCATGGTGTACAGCGCCAATATATGTACTGTGGCCGTTCGCGTCAGGCGGGGTTGACTCGGTGGGAAACACGGACAACAGCAGACAGGGTGTGGGCACCAGTAACAAAGGTTTATTCAAAAAAATGATGAGGACAAAGGGGGAGGGTGAAACTTCAACGTAACTTCTTCCCAGTCCGGGGTAGGTCTCCCAGTAGGGCTTCAGGGGTGAGCTGGAAGCTGGGTGGAGAACAAAGGAAACCGGGGTGAGATACAGTCGGTAGCACACACAAAAACGTCCTTTTCTCCTAGTGTCGCTACACACATGAGGGCGTTCCTCTTCATGGCCAGTGGCCGCTTACCATACTTCAGGAAGTTGCCACAATCCTTCATCGAGGGGAGATGTTCACCCTGCCTTTATAGCGAGCCGACTCTCTTATGGCCACATGGCCGGCAGGTGTTCCCAATTGGCAATCATGCAGCAGGTGTGCCGGATAATACTGATGCTCAATTACTTTCCCCAGTGCTTGTCTTTTGGGGAAAGGCAGTTGTCAATGGTGCTGATCGCCTTTTCCCCTTGTGGAGGGTTTTTGGCATCTAGGCCCTCCACAGTACCATGTCAATGTTCTTGTACTGTCCTGTTTTTGTTTTTCTACTGGCATTTCTTGTCCTGGTTTTACACTATTGTTGTAAGTGCTGAGCCCGAATATTTGAATATTCGTTCGATAGATATGAATTCAAATCTCAATTCAGTATTGGAGTGAAAATAAATAAATATAATAATAATAATATTTTTTATCATTTTAATGCTAATGCACAGTTGAAAACCGCAGGTATAAGGTTAAGTTCCATTTCGACCAGATATCCCAATGATATCCCAGGGATAAAATTAAAACGAATATGTAAGGCCATCCCTCAGTCTGAGAATACTTCATGTCAACGCATTTTTAACAGTAGACATCATCAAAATGAAATGGCCAAACATGGGATGACAGAATTATCCTTCGTAAAGAAAAATCCGGATTACATTATTAGAACAAATCGGTGGCAAATTACTCCTGCCGTCAAGTGTGAGAGTTGGCAAGACCGACAAAGACAGACGTTCAACAGGTTGGAATAATAATACTATTTATTCAATGTGAAGGGTTCTGCCCAGGATCTTGCTTTCCATGTTGGTGCTCCCAATAGTCATTCACTGCCATAGAAATAAGAGGTTGTAGCAAGTGGGGGTATTAGAGGGGTTTGAACAATAAACTTATTTAGCGGCTATTTCAATGTTCAAACAAGGCCAAAATAAACAAAAAACCCTACCTACTAATAATAACAGGTCAAATTCAATAAATATGAATAGAACAGGTAGCAATGTTTTTTTCATTTTATGGCAACACGTCAACCACAATAGATTGTGTGATAAATCTTCGATGGAAAACTGGATTTTTCAGCAGTGGTCTCTGCTGGCTCTGATTCAGGCAGGGAAACATACGCAGAATGAATTGACTTTTGAATATTCAAAGCTTAAAATTATGTATTCGGGCCAACCTTAATTGTTGTATGTAGTGTACTGCAAAAAACAAATTCCTTCTGTCCTGGGAGTTAATTCCACAAGCCTAGCTGTGTAGCAATGACATATACTCAAGGAATGAGAGCTTGAGCACTCAATCCATAGTGTGCATACTGGGTCCATCCTGTGAGCTACCTCTGTACACACAGGCTTGTTCTGTCAGTTAATGGATCTTTTGGCTTATTTTGGGGTTTGCTTCCCAATGGTGGTCTGAATATTCTGAAGTATCCTGTGACCCTTTACAAGATCTGTAAACAGTGTGGCATGCTTCACGTTTTGGGCCTTTTTGTTTTTCCGTTGGAGGTCTGAATATTTAAAAAGTTAATGTGGCCTTATTCCAAATACTAATCATAGTAACAATGTAGGGTGAGCAGGTCTCACTCCTTAAAACAACATCTAATTGTCTATACATTAAACCCAAGAGAGGACAGAGACAACTGAAGGGAGAGTTCTCAAAATGGTGATGAGGGGGTGAGGGGGTGAGGGGTCAGGGGTCTGGGGTTGAAGGGCAACTTACAGATTATAGGTTGCCACCCCAGTTAAATGATGTGTGGGGAAAGTATGTAGCAAATGTTAATGTTGAGGGTGTCAAACCCTCCAACTACAGGAATGATGGCCCTTATAATTTTGCTGTATTTTACGTCCATGGGACCTCATACAGAAGAGCTAGTGTGCCACGGAAAGAAAAAATACATATTTAATCAGTCAAGGCTTAACGCTCTCGTCGTTGTCTACATACTATTCGCTCTAGCTGTATCATTCAATAATAATAATAGCAATAATATTACATTTGATTTCAAGCGCCTATCAAGGAACCCAAAGACACCGTACATATCAATTATATGTTTGTCTTAACACAAGTTACATCACATATTTCTTTGATCTGTGTGTGCATGTTGCAAAACAAACAATAAAGAAACAAACAAAAACAAGCAGTCACACAAGGTATTCACAGCTTTTCGAGCGAATCGCCAGCGCAGTCGTCGCTCACCACCGCCACGTCTCGCAAAATGCACAGTAGAGGTCGGACTCAAACCGGCGACCCTACATCCGTGTGTCAGAAGCTGTACGACTACACTAGATGGACATGTGTGGTTCAAATCACACTATGTTTTGAAAGGGAGCAGTCTTCCATACGTGACGGATACAGTGAGGTTGGTAGGTGCGGTAAGAGGGCCTTATAAACCGGTTTACCAGAAGTAAACACATCTAAATAATCACCAGTCATGTTTCTTAAGTATACAGTGTCAACAGCCACCTTCAAAACGGACCATTGACAAATGATATGTGTACCCCATTATGGCCCAGCCTGCGTTGTAGAGAGGCCTCGATTTGGATAGGCGATTGTCAAACCAATACATCCAATTCTATTCTGAAAATTGTTATGTTTTCAAATATAAAGAACCAGATAGAGACACACACACAAAGACATAGAGAGACACACAAACAAAGGCACAGACACACAGAGACAGAGAGAGAGAGAGAGAGAGAGAGAGAGACACACACACACACACACACACACACACACACACAAACACACACTTAGTGGTTTCATAGTCGGTGCCATTTATGTGTGATATTTTGCCAGACACAGTGGTTACATAGTAGATGCCGTTTATGTGTGAAAGTCTTCCACCTGCTGGTGAATTGGTGCATTACGCTTAAGAGCAATTACGTGAATTGACGCTGTGACGTCATGGAGTGAGATATCAACACCAACGAGTATTATCACATGTTAAGGAAGGTGTCCTCTATGTGCATGCCAAGTTTCAAGTTTCTGCTCCCTTCTGAAACTGACTTGTGGCCTGATATAATAATGTTCGTTCATTTGCATATTTTGATTTTGCCATAACTCTGCCATTTTGTACCCAATCAAAGATCCCCTTGAAATTTAAGCTCAGACAAGCCCATAGATCATGTATCTGAAATCAGAAGCTTTCATTTAAAGCTATGGATCTGAAGAAGAAAGTTTTCCAAGCTTTCACGAAATTTTCGATGTACAGCAAAATCTACCCTGACAGACTTTATGGTCCCAAGAGGATGAAAAGTTCAGCATGTGAAACAAGGTATATACACCAAGTTTCAGAAATGTTCATCCATAGGGGCGGACCTTCATTTAACTTTGACCGGATGTTATAGCGCCACCTATGCGCAATTCGCCGGCAGACTTTTTCGAGACCTGCTTACCAGGGACATGTATAAATCCCCCAAATTTGAAAACCTTTGATTACTGCACCGCGGAAATATAGGCGTTACCAATCCGGAATAATAATAGGTGACTGCGACAATAACAATAGAGATCCACAGATACACTGTGAATACCTAATAATTCTGGTTCTCAAACAATCAAAATAGTTAAAGATAGATTAGCTACATACTTTCCCCACATTAACCAACCCAGGATGCAAACCGGCAAGTTGCTCTTTGAGGTCGGTTAGGGACATCTGGGGACGATGCTCCCTGGTGCGTCTCCCCCTTCTGGAGGCGCATCAGGGCCTAGGGAGACTAGGCCCTGATGGCCCAGAAACTAGGCCCAGAGACTAGGGAGGTCCTCTAGGGAGGAGACTAGGGAGCTCCTCCAGGGAGGAGACTAGGAGCAGCAAAGGGAAGCCTAAACCCCAGGAGGAGCTGGAGACTGGGATGCCTGGTCATCGGTACCTGGAGGCCTGTTGTGGTTAATTAATACAGCAGGATAGTCCAACACACCTGCTGATACCGCTTCAGTTCCCTTTCATTCAGCTATTCGGTCTAGAAAATGCACTTTGCATTTTTGAAGTTCTTTTTATATTATTTCTTTTTCATGGAATTTGTGCCTTTATGGACAGGACGTGAAGAGAGATAAGAGAGTATGTTTAAGGAGAGAGGGAATGATATGTAGCATACAGCCGCAGGTGGGATCGGACCTGGGTAGCTACAAGCCGTGTTGCCTATGGTTAGCACACGACCGGGTTGAGATGCACAGAAATTTAATGATTATATTGGAATTGCTTGTTATATCTATTGCTTGTAAGGACCAAACCATCCATTTGTCATAGGGCACTACCAGCCCACTCTGATCTATAAATGATTGTGTATGGTAATCAGTGTCATGTCTGGAGGATAGTAGTCCAAAATGTTGGCCTGGGGAAAGATGCAACAACCGCTTACATACTTCCATCATGTTCGTATTAGCTTTAGGACATTAGCAGAGGGCTGCTGTAAAAACGACACATAACACAATGACAACCTTGAGAGGCACATTGAGGACGTGGATGATTGATGGATGAATGACAGGTGGATAGATGGATAAGTGGATGGGAGGATAAACAGACAGAGGGGGATGGGAGGATTGACTGGATGGACAGATGATATGGAAAGAGGATTGGATGGCTGAGATGGTGGATGGATAACATTGAGTCAAAATGATCACCACTATAAAATAGTGGAGATACTATGCAAAATAGGACTATGTACTGCAAATCAAATACCTGGTGTAGCCTGTAAGAATAGCGGTACTCTGCAGTAGGAAAGGGTGACGGTTATGTAAAAGCTCTCATGGAGCATAATGGGACGTTGAACAGCCCTCAACACCTCCTTGACCCACAATGGCACAAAGCTCCACTCACACAAACACAATGCATCTAATCCCTCGTAAATTTACTGACCTTAAATTAAAGAGCCAGGCCTACTATATATAGACAGTATATATACAGGTATATGCATATATATATAGGTGATATACACAAAGGCTTTAAGAATTCTCCAAACAGTTATCATCAAATACACAATCCTTCCATTATAAAGTAACTCTTTGAATACTCATTTAGCAGACGCTTTTATTCAACACACACACACACACACGGCAGAGTCAACAATGCAAGGTGACAGCCAGCTCATTAGGAGCAGTTAGGGTTAGGTGTCTTGCTCAGGGACACCTCGACCAACATTCTGGTTACAAGTCAACCCGCTCTACCTCCTGAGCTAAGCCGACACCATGAATACTCAATAACCTTTTGGTTGCAAACTCGGGCCACAATCCCAAACATTCTGGTAATCAATGTGTATATCGCTAAAAGAGGTGCTAATGATCAGAGCGTGTGCACGAGGGCAGGGAAATGGATCACATAATGGCGCTGAGAAAGGGCCAAAGATGAAGCCCTATTAGGTGAACATAGGGAGCAGGTAAAATGCTCTATTGGATGTGTCAAACACACACACCGTGTAAGTGGTACTTCAGGGTAGTCTGTGAGGATCAGGAATCAAAGATTAATGATGAGATGTTTTGAAAGACGGAGGAGACACAGGTTCACAGCGTACGCGCAGTGTCATTACCCATAACACCCTGCTGTGATGCGTGGTGTCGCGGGAAAACCTGCTCTACACGGACCTGCAGGGTAGAGAGACAGGTTCTCCCTGGCTTTATTAGTGTTGAAGAACATTGTTTTACACATAGCCTACTGTTCGTTTTTTTCACTCGTTTTAGTTGCAGGTTTACCACCAGTAATCCTATATGTATACCAATATGCATATATATATTTATTCTCCTTTTAAATAAATGTGTTTTATTGCCTATTCATTATTTTTGGGAGTGGCTACGAAGCTGTAACCATGAAAACAGTGGCGTACCTATGCTATGGAGATAGCAACTTAAAAAATCAATGTACATTCATACCCTGTTGTGAAGTCTGCATGAAACAGAATAAAGGATCAGTTGGTCTTATATTTCAATCAATAATAATGCCAATCAGACTGCCTTGGTCCTCTGACACAGCACTCTCCATCTGGCCTGTGCCAACTCAACAGGTCCGTTGTTGCCAAAAACTATCAATCATATCTGATGTGAATGCTCAGTCTCCAGCCTTTTCACATTCAGAGCCATTTCTGAAAAGACAGAGTTGTCAGTCTAATAGTCTGGGTTTACAAATGTAAGTGGTGGAACATTTTAAAGGTAGCAGAGATGTGGGGGAGATTGTGAGACTGAGGTTCTTGATTTAGATACTTTATCTAAAAATGAGATAATAAAACAATAGCCAGCTACATTCATGCTTTGCCATCTTGATTTTTGCAAAGATAATCAAACGTGTTATATTATGAAATATGTTTGAAACACCAGGAGAGGCGTGGCTCAGGTGAAGATAAATACGGGGTCTCAGTTTCAAATTCCTTCAGCTTTCCCTGGGTTTTCAGAAGCTGACCTACATAATCGTATTCCATTACAAGAAGTTATTCAAAGCTGTACTGCATCTCTACAACACTCTACTGTCCAGCATCTGTATGCAAAAAAAAGTTCTTCCCACACCTAAGATATACAGTAACAGCCGGCAACACTTCAGTCGACCGTAGATCAATGTCGGTTCAGCCGTATTTAAGACTTGCCTTAAAAATACCTGAGTGAATTATAGCCTGGCCATAAGGCTCTCCTAAAGTCAGCCATAATGTTACCTGCCAAAAAAAAGATATATTGTATCACAACAAATATTGTGAGCTGAAATATAGTGAAGATACAAACAAGGTATGATTATGATAAGATAAAACTAAATCAAGATTATAAAAAAAGGGAATATATATATATATATATATATTAGATCAAATAATGAATATATAAATACAATATTTAAGAAGTGAAATTACAAAAAGGAGGGTGGTGTTATGGTTTATAAAAAACAAGCAAGAAGGTAGCATGATTTTTTTTCACATGAGAGACAAAAAAAGGATAAACACCGTTTTATTTGTTTTTTTTTATCACAGTTAGCATTTTGTCACTACAGGGCAGGGCTATCGGTGTGTTGTTGTTAGCCCGACTCTGTTATGAAATCTTTTTGAAGGATTATTTAATCACTGGCCTAAAGAGAGAGAGAGAGAGAGAGAGAGAGAGAGAGAGAGAGAGAGAGAGAGAGAGAGAGAGAGAGAGAGAGAGAGAGAGAGAGAGAGAGAGAGAGAGAGAGAGAGAGAGAGAGAGAGTGGGACAGAGAGAGACTGGCGTTCCTGTCAGCCTCTACCTGGCTGTAAAGCAATATGTTGCTAACAGACCTCCGGGCGTGTGCTTTTCCTCCCTCACGGCAGCTATTAAAATGACTCCCCCTCGGAATGCAATATTAATCCTTTTCATTAAGAATGGACCTCTTCATTATTTAGACACGCCGCGGTGGTAGGGGGCTCATTAATGTTTTGTCAGAGTTGCGCCTGCTCTCCCATACACAAACTTTAGCAACACATCAAGCTGTAGATGCTTTCATTGGAAAACTGTGACAGATTTCAAACTGAGGGAAATAATTGAATTCTTTTTTCCTTTTCATGAGGGAAATTATCGACTCAATGTTTCTCAATGTTCCTATTAATCCCACACTGTTTCCACCCACGTTACTTTTAGTGAGATTTGACAGACAACAGATGGCAATTATGTCTTTGTGTGTACTAACTGATCGTGATTGGCTGTTGGAGAGGAGGACAGCAAGACTGGAAAGAAGCTGGACACCCTGACCCGATCTCACCTCCAGCCTAGGTCTGCAGCTATTACCGCAGATTTGAAATCTGATTTGTATTCCATGTCCCTTACGTGTGTGATTTCACTTCGGCATGATTTCAGTTAGTTTAACATCTGTCTCTGTCGATCTTGCCGATTCTCACACTAGACGGCAGGTGTCGAAGTGTTAACAAAGTATTCGTCATCCCATGTTTGGCCATTTTGATCATGATCATGTTTTCCTCATGTATCGAGGTCACAGTTGCATTCTGGGTAGATAAATATTACCCTAACCTTTCGGAGGAGAAAGAAAGCACTGGCGTCGGCAGAAGAGTTATGAGCTCGCTACACCAAAGGGAGGAATACTATTAATACTGGAGGGAATACTTAGAGAATACTTGGAGAATATTTGGAAAGGTCAACCAGTCTCTCAGCATTTTAAGTGGAACAGCTGTTTTGGGATCTTACATACACACACACACACACAGTACATCTACCAAGAGATACAGTCACTAGTGATCATATACATGGAAATACATTAAATATCTCCTCTAAGGTCAGAATGTTATATCTGTACCAAGTTCTTGAGTTGATAAGTGTTTGGAATTGACATTATCTTGGTATGTCTTTGAGGTCATGATCAAGGTTGCAGTATTTTAGATTGAAAAGGCTCAAGACTCAACTGCAGAGATTATTTCAGTCTTTGCAGTGGTGAAAGAGGTAATGACAAATGGTTTCATTTGAAAGTATTCAAATATTCATTGTGGTTTTTGAGTTAACAAGGCCGACAGCATACCAGTCATAATTCTAAAACTTTGTACTGAATGATTCTGCAACGTTATACAGAACCGTCTTTATAGACAATTGTTCTATTTTTTGTCTGAAAAACATTTCTGACAGAGAAATCCGACTGAAGGACGAGATTGCTTCTATGCTGACGAAGAATAGAAGACAAGAATCTGAACATTCGAGCCACTCAGCTGTAAGTATCAAAATAGAACAAGATCCTTCTATCAAATTGACAAACTTTGTTTTCCTATCCAAGGCTGACTTTCACGCCACAGCACCAAAAATATGATATATTAATTCCATAGAAAACCAGTGTCCCAACTGACATTCATTAAGTTGGTGTGATATAACCATACACTCACTTATACTAACAATAGCTGCGATTAAATCTCTCCCTTTCATTAACTGGGGTCACATTTTCTCAGCCACACCAAAAACGTTACTACATACATTTATCACCTTTCAGTTTTACATGGTCAAATAGTTTTCACAGCAGGACAAATCTATTATTCATGGTGGAAGCGATGATTTCATACCATAGAGGAGAGTTTGTGTGTGTGTGTGAGTGTGTGAGTGTGTGAGAGAGAGTCAAGCATTCAACAACCACAAGCCACACACACACACACACACACACACACACACACACACACACACACGCACACACACAAACAGACAGGCTGCAATTCTTACAGCCAGTTTTACAGTCCTGCGTAATAATTCATGAAGGTATGAACCACGTGACGGTAATCAAAAGGCAACTCCTAGGGTCCAATACGCGGTAAACCCATCCACTCCTACTCAGCCAGATGTTTGGCTTTCACACACAGTAAGGTCTTGAGAAATCCAGCCAGCAGTCACATCACATTCACATCGCTATCTGCAATTAATATGCAAAACACACTGGAATATATGGAGAAATGCAACGCGCCATTACAAGAACATCCAAAAATGCGCTCTGAAGCCTTTGAGGTGAATTTACATAAAGTTGTTAATGCAATATTATGATTACGATTATCTAATATCTTCTTCAAATGATTCCAGTCCCTCATGACTTAAACAAATGCAATTAAAGCATGCAGTTGTTTGTGTGTATTGATTGAAATATATATATATATATATATATATATATATATATATATATATATATATATATATATATATATACTGTATAAACACACACACACACACACACAACCGCATGCTTTTATTACATCACGTATATATATTACACACATACATATGAGTGCTATAAGTAAAATATTTATGAAAACACAAGTGAGTACACTTTTAATGTTTGCATCCAACTGTTTTATGTTGATGCCTAAATCTTTAGTAATAAACATTCCACTAGGAGGACAGTCAACCCAGTAATACTGAATAGTTACAGAACACCTAAAGTTGGTGGCAAGTGTATTTATGGAGGTACAGAGGGTTGTCTAGCGACTGCAAAAGTTTCGAGGTGTCCTTGACCGAGACCCCTTAACACTTAATTGCTCCCCACAATTTTGTTATCTCGGTTGACCCCGCATCACTGTGTGTGTGTGCGCGAGCGTGGGCGAATGTGAGGCAATGAAAACGTAGAGCACTTTGAGAGACCCTAGGGCCATTAAGGCACTACATAAAAGTCCTCTGTTCAACAAATCAGTGGACGATCCGCTAGTGTGGCATCTTGGTTAACCTCACGTAGAAATGTTTGTTTACCTCCCCTGCAAGCTTAGCAAGATTTTGTGAAGACGCTTGCTTGTGTACAAATGAAATGAAAGGGGCTGGTTTCCATGCCGATATCCATGACATAACCTCCAGGCATCCCAACCCCTATCTGCACCTTAATGACATATCTATGATACACTATAGTTTACTTTGGACAAAAGAAAAGTGTCTGCTCAGTTACTAAATAGTCAAAGTGATCTTAACCACATCTTGGAACACAACAACAACGTTTATATGAGCGTGAGCGACAGGTCAGGATCGACTGAACACAGACAGGTAGGCACCCTGAACCGTCATGGTTCAGGGTGCCTTGATAAAGATTAAATGTTAGAACAAAAGAGGTGAGGAAGGTCTGATCGCATAAGATTGAAAGAGCAAGAGTGCGAGAGAGAGAGGGGAAAATAAAGTACTTGAACCTATAGTTATGATTTAAAACAATGAGCTTTTCCTTTGTTTGTATGGTTGTTGTGGCTGAGAGAATCGATAACCTGAGCGTTTTATGAGTGCTTCACTCCTCCAGGGATGGTGTGCTGTGTGGTGGAAGTAGGTAGTTTCACCCCTGCTGACATTTAGTGACCTGGAAGACGACTGTCAACAGAGATGTTAGTGGAGGTGTGGGCTGACGCTGTGATGCTGCCTGGCCAGAGCCCCTGGACCTGACTGAAGAGGACGAGCGCAGGAAAAATACTTTTGTTTTAGAAGGATTTGAAAAAATAAGTTTAGGCTTCAAATATGTTGCTGTGTAATATACAGGAGCTCTTTCAAGATTTGTGAATTATAATTTCTTAGTTTGAACCAATAACCTTGTACCAGAAATAACATTTTCATATATGAAATCTGATTGAACAGGAGAATGGCCAAATACCACCAATTGCCACTTCCACCTGAGTAATTCCACAACGAACGCTGCCCGCCACAGACTTCCTTTAACCTCCCAACTAGCGTTTAATTATTTGAGTTTCGCTGGTGCCCTTGACGGATTTCATAAATATTACAATGTGTCAAATCGTTTGTTACTTAAAGAGACAGCTAGCACATTTGACAGTGCTCCTTTTAGCCCATTTGATTTCAGAGTGTTGGATCCTTAATGAGACTCCTGCTAAGTGATTATGGAGAAAGTTCAAATATGTTTCATGTTCTCAAGTAATAATTGCACTGTGATCAATCAGAATATTTGGTTAGTTCATACTAGAGGGGTTGTGTTGATGTAAGAGACAGCGAGAGAGAGAACAATAAAGAGAGATATGGAGAGAGAGCAAAAGAGGGACCAAGGTAGAGAGTTTGTGTGGCAGTTGTCAATCCAAGGAAGATACGAAATAATTATAAAAATAAATAATATAAATGTTGAACATAATCTAACTTTTGGACCAAGAAACTACAACACAATTGAACTCAAAACTAGATTATGGTTACATGTATTTTATTGTTCAATATTTAACTGTTAATACAACATCCTAAAACTGCTCTCACTGGGAAACTAACTTCCTCCTCCAACATCCTTGTGGGAAATGCTGCCGAGGTGCCATCTTGGGCAACCATCTCGACCCTTAACATCTCATAACAATAAAAGATGTAAAAGCATTGATGAAGGCAGTCCAGTTTTCTCATAAGATGAACTCTAACTATTTTGGTGAATAATGTATAGTTTTAATAAAGTCAAAAATGTCTCCCTCAACTGTAGATATTGTTTACATTTCGGTTTGCATCTACATTGCTATCACTCTTATTGTGTATGTATACATTTTATTTGGGTAGTTTTTTGTTCATTTTAATGATATATTGTGGTCATATAGTGGAATTATTCAAATTGTTGTACAACAACCATACCTGCAATGCAATCATATGTGAAACACTCAATATAACTGTTCAAGGCATCCTCAATGATTAGTCACTGGTTTCCCTAGAGAGGGAGCAAAAAAAGACAAACACATTGATCATATGCCAGTTAATTACTTATCTATCTATCAATATCTATATCTATATCTATTTCTATATCTATATATACATATTTGTATTGTATGAACCACAATACACATTCAGATACAACCAATTAAAATTTTTGACTTCATTTCCACTAGTGGTCATATCTAAACATAAGCTAGAATGTGTTTATATTTTTTTACACACAAAGTAAATATAACTGTCTCATTTTAAGAGTACATTGAAACGACAACATAAAAACGTATTAACATATTTTTGTAGAAACATATATTAACGGAGTACTCTCAGAAATGCGAATCAGACGGAGATAATTCACGCCTGCAGGTGACACCATTATGTACAGGTGGCAGATTTACTAACTTCTTTCTCATTGAATTTACGACGGAACAAATAACCTTGTTGTCTTAAATATATTTTTAAAGTCAAACAAACAAGCAGTTTTCACTTTCAAACAAAAAGATACTAAGATACACTTTAACATAAGTTGATGTTTCCTCCTTTCCCCAACCTGCTAGCTTTTGGTAGCTGCTGGAATAACCCAACTCATATGGAGCCCCTAAAATCCCCATTTAATAGTTATTTTCAGTGTTCAATAAAAATTTTAGATAATTAGAAATTACAAGTACATAGCTCTAACTGGAATGCACTAAAGGGATGTTTTTGTGTTTCTGAGAATTAGCCTACATTCACCTTAGAAAATGTAAAGTGAGTGTGTGTGTGCGTGCGCGCATGCGTACATGATGGCGGGCGTGTGTGTATAGGCTTTGTATAACCGTCTATCAGTATGATTCCTTTAATCTGTTTGTAGTAGCATCAGATAGCAACGTTATGAAAAGATGTATTACATTTTGAGCATTTACATTTTCTTTCTGCTAATGAATTTATTATTTATAAGACAGGCATTTAAAAGTGACACGCTAAAAGTGACGCTTATATATTTACAGTTTTACATTCAGTCACATTCTGTGTTTAAATGTTTAAATTACCCTGATTTTCAAATTGTAGAGGTGGAAAAGCCCTTGAACTGTCAAGCGGCAGAAGTATTTGTTATGAAGAGGATTTCATTGGATATCCACAAGACAATATCAGAGAGGAGGCCTAATCTCATTGGTCCACAGCATCGCTAATAACACTATCTATTTCACCCACAGCTGCTTGAAATAAAGCTAACTCCTCACAACTTCTAAATAGCCTGTTATGTTATTGTGGGCTATTTGAGAGTAGATCCTTAGTTTGTGATTGGTGAATATTATTTACTATTCAATTATTTGGCAAAGGCTTTTGTTCAAAGCAACTTAGGTGCAGGCTGCACCTTATATGGGTTTATTTCCATATGATGGTATGAGCAGTGGAGGTGACCATCTAATCGAATAGGGGAACAAAAAGGCATGAACAATCATCAACACAAGAACACGTTTCATTAGACAATGACTGTTTATAATTAACTGTGTTATGGCGACTTCTTCACTATCTAATTTCCTTAGTCGCCCTTTTTGAGATGGATTGTGACTCGTAGGGGGAAAATAAGCACTCGCGGAGATCCTTTAGTTTCATTCAAAAAATGCCTCATTTATTAGGTCAAAATAAATTCTCCGTGGTTGACTTTCTACAAAAAAACTTAAACGTTTACTAAAATAAATGATTATAAATAAACTACGCTCACTAAACTGTTTCTTTGTCCACCTCTCCTACTCAAACAAATATAACTTTCCAAGCTGTCCTCCAGCTGCTCCTTACACCTGTGAAGGTGACCTAACTAGGAGGAGGCGGAGATTGCCGTAGTCTAACAACCAATCAAATTAATTTCTCCAGACACGAAGTACATAAACCAAATCCAACAATTTAGAAACAAAATAGAAAACAATACAACAAATAATCTTGTTTGTTTTTTACAACAAAATGTATAAACAGCAATATATATTTTATGGCTCCAGCACTCCGGCCCCTAATTGTTGCTGCTCTAGCAAAAACAATTACAAATTCATCAGTTTAGTCTACTGCCTCCATGAGCAGACAGAGTCTATCGATAGAGATTTTATGGGTCCAACAGACTGCATACATTAACTTGCCACTAATCATTAATTAACCTTGATCTAATGATGTCTGCTGATCAGATTTGTCTCTGCCATTTTAGAAATGTCCAACACCTTTTATATATTTGAGCTGGGTTTCAGATGGTGCGTCACATTTTAAATGGAGTATAGATTAATGTGTCCTTCATTCATCGCCAGAAAACTCCATGTTGGGCAGATCTGAACAGCACACAGCCTCACCAGGATACTTCAGAATATAAATAGCTGTCCAAAACGGTAACAACAGGAGATTGTTGGAATAAGAGAATAAGACATTTATTCACATCAGGTCTTTCTCTTACCTGGCATCTAGACATCCAAGGTTATGCAGTGCTGGTGGGTTTATATTGCTGTGTCCGTACTGTTCATGTCTGAATGAAGACATGTGCAGTCTTTCATGTTTTCCAAGGTACCATGACAGCAAGGCCTCTCTTTGAAAAAACATTTTTACTCTCAATGAGACTTACCTGGTTACACAAAATGATCAATGTTGAATATGTAACCCTTTTTGTAATGTTGAATCCTGATATGTTGTTCCTGTTCTATTATTCTGTTTATTTAGGTTATCTAGGTTGAAGGTGATTGGCTGTAGTGAATTTAAGATTGTTTAGATCCCCGTCCCACAATAAATCACACAACTGACAAAGTATGACATTTATATGTACTGTTTGGATTTTTTCAGTTTATGATGAAGTACCAATGACAGTAGAAAAAAGCATAAATCACACTTATTAGTGTAAACCCAAATTATAAGACGAGGATTAAATTAAAATAAAACCTGAGATCTTGGATCTTGTTCCCCTTGGAACAGTAGGCTACAACAAAGTCAGGTGACGCAGTGCTGACCATAGGGAAGATGAAGTGCAATGGAATCAGATGAGGATCCAGAACATACAAAAAACAGCCTGCAAACAGGTGCAAAGCAATCGCTATACATTCTCATTCTACATAATATCATAACTATATAAACATCAACAGGCTGGTCTCATAAAAGGTTCATACGATATCGTACGAAAAGTTTTGCACAATATTTCGTACGATTTGTTCAACACGAGCGATCAGTGTGCCTGCGCACAAAAAGTGCTGGCATGTGTTACAGTTACGACTAGGACCCAAGTGCAAGACACGGAGATGAGAAGGGAACGGGTTGAAAAGGGGATTTATTATAAGCTCAGGCACAGGCAAGGGCAAGGCAGGCGGGTAGTTGTGCAGGCAACAGGCAGTAGACAGACGGGGGGTCAGGCAGGCAGAGGAACGTAGGCAGGCGGGTAGTCGAGCAGGCAGTTGGCAGGCGGGGAGTCAGGCAGGCAGAGGGACGTAGGCAGGCGGGTAGTCGAGCAGGCAGTAGGCAGGCGGGGGGTCAGGCAGGCAGAGGGACGTAGGCAGGCGGGTAGTCGAGCAGGCAGTAGGCAGGCGGGGAGTCAGGCAGACAGAGGGACGTAGACAGGCGGGTAGTCGAGCAGGCAGTAAGCAGGCGGGGAGTCAGGCAGGCAGAGGGTAGTCAGGAAAGCAAGGATCGGCAACGGGGAGGCAGGCAGGCAGGCAGGCAGGGACTAGGAAACAGGAACGAGGAGGACAAGAGGAGAAGGTACTGGAACGGGAGCAGGAACAGGAACAAGAGCAGGAACAAGAACGGGAGCGGAACAAGAACGGGAGCGGAACCCGTAACAGGAACAAGAAACTAAAAGGCGAGGACGAAGTTACTGTGAGAAGTGAACACACTAAACTAAACAACGAACTAGCACTGGCTCTGTGGGGAGCCAGTGCTTAAGTACAGAGGGGGGTGATTCGTGATTGCTGGCAGGAGTGTAGACCTGAGTGCACGTGGTGGCTAATTGACGAGAGGTAAACAAAGAGCACATGGTGTAGTGGCACCGGCTGCCACTAGATGGTGGCGTTTGACAGAAACGGAGAGGGTCACGTAACAGTACCCCCCCCCCCCCCCCCCCCACGGACGCCTCCAGGCGTACGCACGGCGGGGGAGGGTGCTGGCGGTGGGAATCCCGAGTTAGGGAGGGGTCCAGGATACGCCGGAATGCTGCCAACCAGGGAGAGGGCGGTGCCGGGAACGGAGGAGACAGCGGACCGGGGCTTTCTCCCGGCGGAAAGCTGCGGGACAGGAGGCCGGAGCTTGTATTTCTTATATCGGGAGCGGGCGGGCGTCCGTCGCCGACCGCGACGACGCAAATCAGGTAGGCGTCTTCCAGGGTACGCCAGGATGCTGTCAATCACCTGGGGAAGTGGCGGAGTCGGGGACGGAAGAGACAGCGGACTAGGCTTTTTCCCGACGGATAACCGTGGGACCGGTAACCGGCGCTTGCGTGCCTGGTGTTGGGAGCGTGCGGACGCACGTTGTCGTCCGTGACGACGCACATCCAGGGGGCGTCCAACAGGATACGCCGGGATGCTGTCAACCACCCGGGGAAAAGACGGAGCCGGAGGTGACAGCGGACTAGGCTTTCTCCCGACGGATAACCGTGGGACCGGTAACCGGCGCTTGCGTGCCTGGTGTTCGGAGCAGGCGGGCGCACGTCGTCGTCCACGACGACGCACATCCAGGAGGTGTGCGCCAGGATACGCCGGGATGCTGTCAACCACCCGGGGAAAATACGGAGCCGGGGACGGAGGTGACAGCGGACTAGGGGACAGCTGCTGCTGGGACACAGGGTCAGGAGGACACTAGGGCGCAGGGCCGGAAGGGAACTGCTGCGGTTCAGGATCAGGAGGACACTGGGGCGCAGGGCCGGAAGGGAACTGCTGCGGTTCAGGATCAGGAGGACACTGGGACTCGGGACCTGGAGACAGCTGGGGCTTGGACTCGGGACCTGGAGACAACTGGGACTTGGGCTCGGGACCTGGAGATAACTGGGACTTGGACTTGGACTCGGGAACTGGGGAGAACTGGGACTTGGACTCGGGACCTGGAGACAACTGGGACTTGGACTCGGGACCTGGGGACAACTGGGACTTGGACTCGGGACCTGGAGACAACTGGGACTTGGACTCGGGAACTGGAGACAACTGGGACTTGGACTCGGGAACTGGAGACAACTGGGACTTGGACTCGGGAACTGGAGACAACTGGGACTTGGACTCGGGAACTGGAGACAACTGGGACTTGGACTCGGAACCTGGAGACAACTGGGACTTGGACTCGGAACCTGGAGACAACTGCTGCTGGCGCTGGGGCGCAGGGCTAGAAAGGAACTGCTGCTGTGACTGAGGCTCAGGGCCAGAGGGCCGCTGGGGCTTGGGACCAGGAGGCAGCAGCTGCTGGGGCTTAGGGCTGGGAGGCCGCTGGGGCTTGGGACCAGGAGACAGCAGCTGCTGGGGCTGAGGGCCGAGAGGCCGCTGGGGCTTGGGACCAGAAGGCAGCTGTTGCTGGGGCTCGGAAACCGGAAGCAACGGCTGCGGAGACAGGGGTTTAGAAACAGGACTCCACGGCTGTGGGGGCTGTGAGCACGGAGTCCACGGCTGTGTGGGCTGGTGCTTGGGACCCGGAGACCACGGCTGCGGGACCTGGGGCTCGGAACCAGGAAGAAACGGCTGCGGGAGCTGAGGCTTGGAAACAGGAGAGAACAGCTGCGGGGACTGAGGCTTGGAGCTCGGGGAATACAGCTGCGGGAGCTGAGGCTTGGAAACAGGAGAGAACAACTGTGGTGGTTGAGGGCTGGAACCAGGAGGCCACTCCTGCTGGGGCTTGGAACCAGGAGACCACTGCTGTGGTGGTTGAGGACTGGAGGCTGCGGCTGCAGCGGGGGTTGGTGACCGCGAGACTGCGGTTGCAGCGGGAGTTAGTGGCCACGAGACTGCGGTTGCAGCGGGAGTTGGTGGCCACGATGCTGCGGTTGCAGCGGGAGTTGGTGGCCACGATGCTGCGGTTGCAGCGGGAGTTGGTGGCCACGATGCTGCAGTTGCAGCGGGGGTTGGTGGCCACGAGACTGCTGAGTGGATTTCACGCGCGATGCGAGCCGCCTTAAGCTCTTCAAGGGAGGACTTGATTTCTGCCAAAGCCGATTCGTAGGGGAGATAAGGTATTCCTAGCCGGGAATAAGCCTGGCGTATGGAATCCGTGTCTGCTGGGTCCATGGTGGCTAGTTCGTACTGTTACAGTTACGACTAGGACCCAAGTGCAAGACACGGAGATGAGAAGGGAACGGGTTGAAAAGGGGATTTATTATAAGCTCAGGCACAGGCAAGGGCAAGGCAGGCGGGTAGTTGTGCAGGCAACAGGCAGTAGACAGACGGGGGGTCAGGCAGGCAGAGGAACGTAGGCAGGCGGGTAGTCGAGCAGGCAGTAGGCAGGCGGGGGGTCAGGCAGGCAGAGGGACGTAGGCAGGCGGGTAGTCGAGCAGGCAGTAGGCAGGCGGGGGATCAGGCAGACAGAGGGACGTAGACAGGCGGGTAGTCGAGCAGGCAGTAAGCAGGCGGGGAGTCAGGCAGGCAGAGGGTAGTCAGGAAAGCAAGGCTCGGCAACGGGGAGGCAGGCAGGCAGGCAGGCAGGCAGGGACTAGGAAACAGGAACGAGGAGGACAAGAGGAGAAGGTACTGGAACGGGAGCAGGAACAGGAACAAGAGCAGGAACAAGAACGGGAGCGGAACAAGAACGGGAGCGGAACCCGTAACAGGAACAAGAACAAGAACCTAAAAGGTGAGGACGAAGTTACTGTGAGAAGTGAACACACTAAACTAAACAACGAACTAGCACTGGCTCTGTGGGGAGCCAGTGCTTAAGTACAGAGGGGGGTGATTCGTGATTGCTGGCAGGAGTGTAGACCGGAGTGCACGTGGTGGCTAATTGACGAGAGGTAAACAAAGAGCACATGGTGTAGTGGCACCGGCTGCCACTAGATGGTGGCGTTTGACAGAAACGGAGAGGGTCACGTAACAGCATGGCTTTTATTCTTAGTGGAAAATGCAATATTTTTATATAGATTCGGCATTAAAATGGGTTTTGAAAACATTTATACCGAGAAATATAAATTTAGTTGTCATAATATTCGTTCAGTGATTGTAAAAGTTTAGTTTGTATTATTTCGGATCTCGCCAGCAGATGCAATGTTCTCTATCGTTGCTATGGTGGTTGATATGGACGCTGCTATCACTGAAACCAAACATGGCTGATTTTACGCTTGTTTCAGCTTTAAAATACGTTTTGATAACATTTCTAGCGAGAAATGTGCCTTTTATTGTCAAAATCTTCGTTCAGTGATTGTATATGATGTTTAGTTAGTTAGTTAAACTGCTTGTGGCATTTTTCATGCTCATTTGGGGTTTTGAGGGAATATAATCGGGGTAGGCTATATTCTGTTAAAGAAATAACCAAAATTATATATTTTATTACACAACACGAATTTCAAACATGTGGGTTTATGACCTATGGCCATTATTTCATTTTCTGTAACATGCATGCATATATCCTGTATAAACACAATATTCTGAAAAATCCCCGAAATGATTGATTCTTGGTTCCTGTGATAGGATCGGGACGCCGTGATGAGGTTCATTAATTTATGTAAGCACAGTTCACGAGTTTATGAGTTCTATATAAAGGTTAATTTACACAAACCTAGATGAGGATTTATCTCCAATAGTGCCCTAACCCTAAACCACGGACTCCTGCCCCCGGGGCTCGAGAGGGCCAAGGTTCGGTTCGGTGTCCCAGTCAGGCCCTAGAATAAAACACTTCTGAGAGGCTTTGTCAAAACACTAGCCCGGTTGGGCAGACTTTTTTACTGTAAGTGCTAAAAGTTGAAATCTTGGATATATTGTTCCCAGGACTCAGGGGTACGTGTGTCTGGTTTATGGCATCTTTAGCCATCTCAAAAGGGCGGGAAAAGGGGCATGACCTCCAACTGTAGAGTAAATGGGCATAAAACAGCGGGCAGTTTCTAATTCCCCATTTTCGGTGGGATGGAGATAGAAATTCGTACCTTAAGGCATGCAAACACAGCAAGCCTGTGGAGAAGTTTTTCAACTATGGGGTCAAAAGGTCAACCTAACCCTAAACACTAACCCTAACTGCACCATGCACTTTATGAGATTAAAATAAGTTAATGTGCATTTTGCTCATAACATTTGTTGTTATGAAATAGAGGTCTGATTCTCAGACATGCATGTTGGATGGGTAGGGTGAGGGTCAGGGAAGAACTTCAGCTCACAGTCTTGCAAGCGAGCAGCTGGGTGAGGAGCCACGAGATGGAACATTTGCTGAGGCTTTGTGAGTCACTTCTTGTAGGGCTAGAGCCCCTAAATGTAGAATCGTATATGTCATGTGAGACCCTCTTTGATATAAAAGAGACCCCATGTCTATAGCTAACTTGTTAGTGTCCTTGACCCCTAAGTCACCTACTCGTTGCATCACTTCCTGTAGGGCTACAGCCTCCTAATTGATAATTCTAGTATATTTTAAAGCCCACTTTCATATAAATGACACCACCACCACTGGGGCGTGGCAACAATTCTCCATATCCATATGGGGAGGGGGGAGGTGTGGGGCGGGTGCTTGTGGACAGTAGGGGTACACCATACATAAATAGAAAGCTTGCAATGAGCATTTCGCAACAGAAACAGTCAATGCACACTCAGAATGAGGAATGACCTCTCACAGAATGACCTCTCACACATGATACATTCATGAATTGTGTCAAATAAGCCTGCCTCGTTAAATCAATGAGCTTGGTGTTTTGCTTTCACGAATAGGTTATCGGTTGTGTCACGACCAAATCTGTCCGTGCTAACACATCTCTTGGAGTGACGTAATTAGCCCTCAGACAGTGATTTGAAAAAAAAAAAACGAGTCACGTTGATTACAAAAGTATTTTATTAATTAAAATTGAACGGTGTTAACTGCGGTTTGCCTTCCAAATGTACCCTCGAATATTTTTTTATTTCCTAGCCAGCGGAACCTAGTTTACACCAAAACAAAACCATTTACGCTCAGCTGCCACACATAAAGTCGTTATGGCAACTAGTGCGCTGTGGCTTGGAGTAAAAGCAGGCTAAATAATTTATCTTTAGATTAGTAAATGACTGAAGTGCACTAGTGGAGATAAATCCTCATCTAGGTTTGTGTAAATTAACCTTTATATAGAACTCATAAACTCGTAAGCAATGTGAACTGTGCTTACATTTTATACATTAATATACCTCATCACCGCGTCCTGATCCTATCACAGGAACCAAGAATCAATCATTTCGGCGGGTTTTCAGAATATTGTGTTCATATTACATGTTCACGTTCATGTTTTAAATACAGGATATATGCGTGCATGTTACTGAAAATGAAATAATGGCCATAGGTTATTAACAAGCTCATATGGATATATACGAGAACTGGGGGGTGGGGGGATTCCGAACAAAATTGTAGCTCATGGTTCCACATGATTGAAATACGTGCATATATAATTTTGGTTATTTCCTAAACAGAATATAGCCTACCCCGATTATATTCCTTCAAAACCCCAAATGAGCATGAAAAGCGCCATGAGCAGTTTAACTAACTAACTAAACATCACTGAGCAAAGATTATGACAATATAAAGCACATTTCTCGCTAGAAATTTTATCGAAACACATTTTAATGCCGAAACAAGCGTAAAATCAGCCCTGTTTGGTTTCAGTGATAGCAGCGTCCATATCAACCACCATAGCAACGATAGAGAACGTTGTATCTGCTGGCGAGACCCGAAATAATATTCATAATAACTTACAAACTAAACTTTAAAAACGATTATGACAATTAAATGCATATTTCTCGGTAGAAATGTTATCAAAACCCATTTTAATGCCGAATCTATATCAAAATGTAGCATTTTCTACTGAGAATAAAAGCCATGCATGCACCTTTTTGTCACTGGTCGCTCGTGTTGCTGGAAATGTGTACAAAGCGTACAAAATATTGTTCATAACCTTTCATACAATATCATACGAACCGTTCTATGAGGATACGTTGACATCAAATACAATTATCTTCCTTTTCTTTACCAATGTAAAGTGTGGTGGAAAAATGACTTCAGGCCCTATTCCTAAGTTAGCTTTCTTAAACTAGTTGGTGTAAGCGCTCAAGTTGTGCACACCATAGTAGCCTATATATCTTTTTAACTATCTAACTCCCCACAGTTGCATGTTTTCTTCTCCCTAGACATTGTTTATGTTCTCATGGGAGAACGTCCTGGGCAAGCTCCTCTTCCTAAACATTGTGTCTCCTTAAATCATGCGTTACCCTGACCGTACGTTGTACCCGCCATAAATAATAGGTGGCGCCATATATGTTGAGCTACGACCAGGGGTCTGGCCTTAGCTATGTATTGAACCAGTTATGGATGATGGCGTCATCTAGTGTTATCTTTACATGTTGTTTACTTCACTCTACAAAAAGGGGTTTCCCTCCTTTGCTCGGCGCGCCTTTTCTCGAGAACTCTGCCCAGTGTGGAGTTGCCTTTGAAACTGCGTCTTTTGTATGCTGCAGCGTACGAAATAAAATAACTACGGATATCCATTTGTCTTAGCCTTTTGAATCAGCCCAGCCACGAGTTATATAATTTGCTACGACAATTTGGCGTCACGAACAGGATTCCGAGGTTGATCGTCGGAAGGAAGGACGGGACGAAGGGGAGAGTTGCACTCCACGGGAAAACCACCAAGCATTAAGTCGAGTGACGAGAGGACCACGTCCCTGATCTCCGGACGACTGTCACCACCGGGATCCAACGAACTCAAAACACAACTCACGGTGGGCCGTTTTGAAGACTAACACAAAACTAATAAGGCGTTGAAATATTATTTTGAAAGATTTAATATTATCATAACACGGTCGGTCCTGTACCAGGGGAAACAGTTGAAGAAACCAATTATAAGGCGTTGTAGTATTATTTCGCATGATTTAATATTGCAAGATATGGTTATTATTACGCCAGTGGAAAAATAACGAAGCATTGCTTGATAAGGTTACTATTACGCCAGTGGAAAAATAACGAAGCATTGCTTGATATGGTTATTATTACGCCAGTGGAAAAATAACGAAGCATTGCTTGATAAGGTTACTATTACGCCAGTGGAAAAATAGCGAAGCATTGACATATTATCCTGAAAAGTTTTAATATTGTCATAATATATAGTGTCACTCCTGTACTGGAGGAAACAGTAGAGAAATTTGAATTAGAATTATTATTATTATTATTTTCTTTTTTATTATTATTATATATTTTTTTCTGTACACTTAAAATAGAAAAAAATCGGTGTAACTATTTAAAAGTGGCGGACTAATATTATCTCACTAACGTTACTGTTGTGCGGGTAGAAACATCAGGAGATCATTACTAAATATCTCTCTATATGTATATATAAATACAACATGGGTAATAACAATGGTAAGCCGCGAGAGGCTTCAGGGAACATTGAGGAATTTATGGTACAGAAGTATGGACCACATGCGATAGCGCATGTGGAACGTTGGTCTAAACATTGCGGTTTCCCCCAAGGGGGAAGTTTTTCAGTACATCAAATAAATAAATTAGATAATAAATTAGGGGCGGAGAAGGACAAATTACTGAAACAGAAAAAGGTAATTACAGAGGCCTTGGCTATGTTTGACAGTCAAGCGAAGGCTCTTAGGGTTTGGGAAACTGAAGCAGAACTCAGAGAACGGAAGAGAGCAGGGAAAGAAATGGTGAAGTACAGTGACCCATCCTTTGTTACTGCTCCTACGTTTCTGAAGGTACGCCCGGACCTCGATGCGTGTCCACCCCCCACTGCCCAGGACCAGGCCCAACAACAACCACCACCCCACACCCCAGCCGGTGAACAATCTCAGCCCATCTATCCTCCCTTGGAATCTCTCCAACAGGCTGTAGTTCTTCCCAGACAGGGGGGAGCACACCCAGAAGCTGCAGGAAGAGAAGAGCAGCCGAAAAAGGGGAGGAGCCCAAGGACAGAACATGTCCCACTCTCCTTGATGCAGACAGTCACAGGCTTAGGCCACAATCAAGGGGCCCAGCCTAAAGCTCAAGACTGGCACTCCCGATATCAGCAGAGGGGGCCACCAAGAGACTCATATTATCCACGACGTGGAGGGCCTCACGGCGAGAACACCAGCGCCTATCAAGGCACCGGCAGGAGAGACCAAAGGTGCTTTGTCTGTGGAGCCAGTGACCATTGGATGAGAGACTGCCCACAGCCAAAGAGGAACAGACAGGGAGACGGCTGGGGGAGGAGACGGAGACCAGAACAGGCTGATTGACTGGCGATCGGGTGGACATGCGGAGAGGCGATGGTGCGACTGGACGACAACGTTCCGAACGGCGGTAACAAACACCCACACGCACACCGCAATGAAGAACTGCTTGCTACAACCACACACACACCCTAACCCACTGACAACACCCACTGACATGCATACACAGATTGTTAGAACGATAGAAAGGATTGAGGAAAGTAGCCGAGAGAGAGAGGGACCTAGGCAGGATATTAGATGAACATCCAGGGGAGAGTTAAAATACAAAGTTCCTCTGCCTCCGCCATAAAAGATTGGGACAGATATCACCGCTACCGCTCGTCCACAGAAGTCCAGGGGTCAACCAGCGCTGGGAACTCTTCGGAGTTCAGGGAAATTCTCATCTCACTAAAGTGAGGAAGTGGGACCCGCCCTAACGGACCCTGAGGGAGCGCGGTGGTGGATGTACTGTCCAACAAACCTGATGAAGTCTTAGTTCATCCAATAGATTCTGAGCAAAGGTCTATAACTATTGTCTATGTGTTTAGAGCTAGCTTGTTGGGCCTAAATGTCTGTCTGTGTGTTTATGTGTTGTGTATCTTGACACGATTGCTAGACACTGGTTGGGTTGTAAGCTCCAGTGTCAGCAAACTAGGATGGTTAAATTAGACATGGAGGTTGACTACTAAAATAACAACACAGACACTAAAAAAAAAAAAACCTTCCTGAGGGACTACGAATATAAATTAATGAACAGTTATAAAATAATTTTTAGGTAATAATTGAGCGATAAAAAAACCGCAGAGAGTAGTATAATAAATAATTATGAACATTCACTACTAAATTAAGAAGGGTCCAAATGTTAAATGATATTGTCTGCAATGACAATACTAGGGGTTTGGAAAAGAAAGAAATTGGGGGGAGGAAAAAAAGCCATGTGTGAATGTGTGTGTGAGCCTGTCTTCTCGTGTGTTAGGGCCCCTGAGATAAGGGAGGCCACTCCCACACTCAGAGTGGTTGACTACACGAGAGAGGACTAGACTCTGACTACAGATTTGGCTTTTACTATGATTGCTTTCTATTACAATTGCCTTTGTGTCTAACAATTACTAACTTGTTAAAAGTCTGTCAGATGATCATATTATGGCTAAATTCGTCTTTTACATTGTTTGTCTTCCTCTGTTAACAGTTGCCATTCATGCTTGATGCCTGCACGTCCCCAATTGCATGTTCTCCCACGACAAGAGACCACGACTACCATGGTAAACGACATGACCGCGACCAGGGCCTCGACAATCCACCCTGACTTACGAGACGTACCCACACGACTGTGGGCGACCAGCAAATATTATGTTGGCTTAGTTAAACAAAATGCACACCCTGTTGTGGTTAAGCCTGGAATCACTTTAGTTACAGCGGGCTCTGCATTGTTACAGTATGTTGATGATCTGTTAGTTTGTTCCCCAACTAAGGACCAGTGTTGCAGTGATTCTCTGCGACTCTTGCACCACCTGGCGTCTGAGGGGCACGAAGTCAGCCTGTCGAAGCTTCAGTGGGTCTGCCAGGACGTTGTCTTCCTAGGCCGCAACCTCACACCAGAGGGCAAAGCTCTCTCATCCAAGCGTGTGGACGCTATTGCCAACATTCCACGGCCAGTAACTATGACAAGTCTTGTCTTTTCTTGGTATGTGTTCTTCTTGCAGAACGTTCATTCCCAACTACTCACTCCTGGAGGGTCCCCTATAGATTATCGTCCAGGGCAAGGGACTCCAGGCTTCGGACCACGTGATCTGGTCTGCGGACGCTGAACGAGTGTTTGGAGACCTCAAACTGGTGCTCCAGTGCGCCCCAACACTTGGCATTCCAGACCCAACGCGACCCTTCACCCAGACTGTGGATGAAAGAGGGGGCTGCATGACGTCAGTCCTCCTCCAACAACATGGGAACAGGTTACGCCCGGTTGCCTATTTCTCCTCGAAATTAGACCCCGTAGCAGCGGGGCTGCCCCATTGCTTACGAGCAGTGGCGGCGGCGGGAAAAA
Organism: Lota lota; assembly: GCA_026745465.1. Taxonomy (NCBI): domain Eukaryota; kingdom Metazoa; phylum Chordata; class Actinopteri; order Gadiformes; family Lotidae; genus Lota; species Lota lota. The sequence continues at coordinate 2,099,146 of JACYXH010000462.1, forward strand.
AAGCTGTTCTGGCATCAAGAGACTTGGTGGGGTACGGCGACCTCACACTGCTTGTTCCACATGCGGTCTCTATGATCCTCTTAGAACAGAAAACTTCCCATTTATCTGCGGCACGATGGTTGTAATATCATACCATCCTCCTTGACCTGCCCAATATACATATTAGACGTTGCAATGTTCTCAATCCTGCCACCCTGCTTCCTATTGAGGGAGAGGGCGAGCCGCACCACTGTTTGGCTGAATTACAGTTGGTCTGTAAGCCACGTCCTGATCTAGGGGAGGTTCCCCTTCCTAACCCCGACTATGTCTTCTACGTCGACGGCTCCGCCTCCAGAAACCCGGAAACAGGTTTGGCGCGCGCGGGGTTTTCTGTGGTATCTGATTATGAGACGGTTTGTTCTGGCTCTCTCCCCTCTCACTACTCTGCGCAGGCTGCCGAACTCGTCGCCCTCGCCGAAGCCTGCCGTGCGGCAGCGGGCGCCTCTGTCACCATCTACACCGACTCCCAATACGCGTTCGGCGTCGTCCATGACTTCGGGGCCCTCTGGCGACACAGAGGTTTCCTCACGTCATCCGGCAAACACATTTTGCACCATGACAAAATTTCTGCGTTACTCGATGCCATTCTCCTGCCCACCCAGATTGCAGTTGTTAAATGCTCAGCACATACGGGCGGTACTGACACTGTGTCCCTGGGTAATGATAGGGCGGATGCAGAAGCTTAGACCGCGGCTTCCCGACCTCCACCTGCTGACACCACACTTGTTTTCCACCCCGATCGGTCATGTGGCAGCGTCTGTCGCAGAGGTCCAGGACCTCTCCACGTCCGACGAGCATGCACGGTGGCACAAAAGGAGGCCGGTGTTTGTCGATGGCCATTAGAAAGGCCCTACAGGGAAGCCATGCCTCCCATGTTCCCCGCTTATGCTAACTTGACACATGGGCTAGATCACGTGTCAAAAGGGGGGATGATGGATCTCATCCAACAGGATTGGTACACCATAGGGTTTTCACAAAAACATTGCCAGGCATGTGTCATTTGCGCCAACCATAACGTAGGCAGAGGACAGAGGGTCGAACACGCAGCACACGACAGCCCAACACGCCCATTCGAACACATCATGATGGATTTTGTTGAACTAGGACCATCGGAAGGCAAACGCTATTGCCTTGTGATGGTCGACATGTGGTCTAAATTGGTTGAAGCGTTCCCTGCCTCAAAGGCAACGGCAGGAGTAGTTGCAAAAGCACTACTAACGGAAATTGTGCCACGATGGGGCATTCCCGCAAAACTATCTAGCGACAACGGCTCACACTTCGTTAACCAGGCCATCAAAGAGATTGGCACATACCTCGGCATCGATCTCAAATACCATTGTTCGTACCACCCACAGAGCGGTGGTGCAGTGGAACGTGAGAACGGAACATTAAAGGCAAAGCTCGCGAAAATCGGCACGGAGACAGGCCTACCCTGTGACGAAGGCGCTCCCTCTTGCTTTGATGTACATGAGAATGAGAGTCAGAACAAGGACCAAACTCTCGCACTTTGAAGTTTTGTTTGCTAACCCACCTCCTGTAGGTACAGCAGCACCAGGAAAGCGGGCGATTCCTTCCACTACACTGTGTGAAGATGAAATGTTACGATATTGTGTCTCCTTGTCTAACGCTCTCTCACAGGTACGGCTCCAAGTGAAGGCGGCGCTGCCCCAGAAAGCTGAGCACCCACTGCACTCCATCCAGCCAGGAGACCTGGTAGTCATCAAGGATTTTAGACGGAAAACATGGAAATCACCACGATGGCTGGGACCCTCCCAAGTCCTCCTTACCACACACACGGTGGTGAAGGTGGGGGAGCGACAGTCTTGGGTCCATGACTCCCACTGCAAGAAGTACAAAGGAGCGGTCCAGACGCCCACACCAGCCCCTTGACAAAACTGATTTGCCCATGCACACACACTCCCGCACCTAACACAAAGAAGGTGTACGACGTGCTCTGCCTCCAAAATCATAAACTGACGCCAGTAACCGTTCCAACAAGGACGGGCCTCTACCCTGCATCGGACCCCAGGGATGAAGAGTCATCTCCCTCCACAGCACCTGACATCCAGTGGTTTTGCTGTGATCCGAAGTCAGGAGACCATCACTAGTGCCTATCTGCCACATTAACTGTCCCATGGCTACAACATGCACCTGGTGTAAAAAGGCCACGCCGGAACCATGGGCGTGGCTTATGATTCTAACTGTTATATTTATTTGTTTACTCTTCTGTTTCTGTTGCCTGTTCTTTCCCTTGTCTACAGCCGCACCGACCACGCTGGTGATGACCTTGTTTAGATTGTACTGTCCACTGGCTGTGCAGGCATATCGCGCCTTTTCCCCATCTAAAAGGCGGGTTTAAAGTCCTGACCTTATGGGGTTTTTCAAGGAGCCATATGTGCGCCGACCAGCATTGTTACTGTTTTTTTTCTTATTGTATGATTTTGCTTGATTGTGAAGTACTGCGTTGTTTTTTGTTTTTCTTCGTCATTTTCCTTTTGATCGATCATATATGATCGAAAGGGGGGAATTGTGGTGGAAAAATGACTTCAGGCCCTATTCCTAAGTTAGCTTTCTTAAACTAGTTGGTGTATGCGCTCAAGTTGTGCACACCATAGTAGCCTATATATCTTTTTAACTATCTAACTCCCCACAGTTGCATGTTTTCTTCTCCCTAGACATTGTTTATGTTCTCATGGGAGAACGTCCTGGGCAAGCTCCTCTTCCTAAACATTGTGTCTCCTTAAATCATGCGTTACCCTGACCGTACGTTGTACCCGCCATAAATAATAGGTGGCGCCATATATGTTGAGCTACGACCAGGGGTCTGGCCTTAGCTATGCATTGAACCAGTTATGGATGATGGCGTCATCTAGTGTTATCTTTACATGTTGTTTACTCCACTCTACAAAAAGGGGTTTCCCTCCTTTGCTCGGCGCGCCTTTTCTCGAGAACTCTGCCCAGTGTGGAGTTGCCTTTGAAACTGCGTCTTTTGTATGCTGCAGCGTACGAAATAAAATAACTACGGATATCCATTTGTCTTAGCCTTTTGAATCAGCCCAGCCACGAGTTATATAATTTGCTACGACAAAAGCAAAATAAAAACGAATGAAATAACAAAAATGGCAATAAATGTATGACAGCTAAAACGACTCTACACACCAACACGTTATGGAATAACGTGCTAGCTTGCCAAACAGGTGCCGCTAGCGTATGTAACTTATATCGCTTGGCAGATTGGCTTTTGCTTGTAAATACTTTTAGTCATACATTACAAAAATCAACTCAAGTCAAGTGCAAATCAATAGACAACAAACTCACCAAAAAAAAAAACAAGATAAAGTGAAAAAACGTCTTAATATTAAAAATGTCCTGTATTACAAAACGTATCTTCTTGTATAATGTGTCTCTTATTGTTTCTAATGTGTTTATGTTCAGCTTTTCTTGCTGCTAGCTCTTTCCTCTTCGGCATTGGAAGGGAAAGAAAAAGAGCGAAATGTCCAAAAGTGCACAGCTACCTACGGGAAACTTAGCGGATATGAAAAGAACACTAAGGGTTAGTTACTAGGGTTAATTAACCAGGGTTACTAATACATTTTGAACACCTGAATATTTAAAATCATAAAAATAAACAATAGAGGTGTAGCTATTTCAATAAGTATTAGTTTATACCATTAACTAACTATAAAGGAATGACCAAAACAAAGTCAAGGTTAATTTAATCCACTGAATTAACTGACTTAAGTGTAGTGTACAGCCCACGTTAGCGATACTGCGTCTCATATCTCCCCTTGGCTTTCAATCAGAAGTGGAAACCGGCAGCAACACAATACATCATATAATCCAATATTAAGCAAGTGTGCTAATGAAGAGGCCACACTGTTCTCTCCCGTATGTCCTGAGAGATGCGGCATCGTTATTCCTGCTAATTAAGATTTAGCTCAGTGTTGTCCCCGGTTGAGGCTTTTGTCACCACAGTGTAAGTGATCCACATTGATTTTATTTCCTCATTTCTTTTTAATTGCATGGATTGCATCCAAGTGAAACTTGACCTCGCCGCAACCGCCCCGGTCAGGAGAATTCTAACCAGCTGCATTTCTCCAGCCACTGTCAAGAATAAATTAAACATCCGCTCGAGTCTTTGAAAATAAACATTTGGTTTCAAACTCAAAGAAAAGTCTTGGTCGTGAAAATATTGCGATAACGACGTGACCCTCTGCTGCATTCATGTCATTAAATCAGAACACATCCAATAAAGCAATGCACTAGCCATGCTAGCTTTACTAGGCCGTATTAGATTATGTGTTTTTAATTTATGCATTATTTCATTTACTTGCTTGAAGCCAGTGCCTAGGAAGCAGAATTCAATCTCTACATTTTAAAAGCTTTATCAATGACAAATTCTTCACTTTTTGTTTCAGCTGAATGGTTCGGAATGCCGCCACAGACAGGGCCAGACAGTTCACTATCAAGATGTACCCAGGATGTCTGTCAATCAATCCACCAATTAATCAATGAATCAATCATATGTCTAATGCAGACCAGACCAATCAGGTTCAAGCAGTGGGGGTCTCCAGGGGCCCCCCAAAATAAATATTAAATGTATCGACAGGAACTGAAGGCATCTTTCACAGTAAGAGGACAGTAATAGAAATACTAGTAGTCAGACGCTGCCTATCAGCTGACATCTAATGCGGTCCAATCAAACACGAATAGGCGGTCAATTTATAACCTTCTGTCTCACTCACACACACACACACACACACACACACACACACACACACACACACACACACACACACACACACTCTCTCTGCAAAGTTATGTGCTGAGCAGGATTTCACCCACCACATCTCCAGCCTCCGCCTGCTTTGGTTCTCGTCTATATTGTATGTAACCTACACAATTGTATTGTGTGATTGTATAGTGCTCCCTGTTGTCAAATGTTGGTATGCTGTATCTGTATCTAATGCTTTAAATCCTGAAGCAGGAGCCCCCTAAATTAGTCATTACCATTTCATGCAGCAAATGGTTAAATCAATGACACAGACAGAACTAATTATCTACTAAATGATCGACTTAAAATAATACTTCTTACTTATGACCTAGTTGAGGAAGAGTATGTTCCTCTGTGAGGAGGACCACAGTAGGTCTTGTTGAGGAAGGCCACAGACCTTTGATGAAGACAGAGGAAGTACACAGAGAAGTTTGTTCCAATGACAAACGACTCTTACCGTAATTTACTTCCGATAAAAGTGTTTCCGATAAATCATGCAGCACAACGTAAATCATTGAGAATCAATCCTAAATGGCCCACTAGTCAAAGCCACTGTAATACAAGCAGGCACATATGAGCTATTGGGTGTATGTGTGTCTATGTGTGCGTGTATGTCTGTGTGTATATGTGCGTGTATGTGTGTGTGTGTGTGTGTGTGTGTGTGTGTGGGGGGGGGGGGGGGGTCCTCAGAGGATGACTGCATTCATTATACGCTGTACCTGCTAAATGGCCTTATAATGGCTGCCTGCTCTCTCTCTCTTCAACGCCTCTGTGTAATGGCTTCCCTGCAAGCTTTGTTGAGTTCTTGTTCTTGGGGCATTTCGTTTTAGTTATAGTACATATGTTTCTTGACTTACGCCTTTTTCATTTTTTTTTACAACTGCGTTTGTGTTTTATATAATCTGAGGCACTTTGCAGCATTTGTTTTATAAATTGCTATGTGTCTATGTATGATAATTATTAGTATTACGACTTCCTACTGCTACTGGCAGTCACTTCTCTGAACAACAACAAACAAAGGACCATTATAGAGATGCATTAGTCAGAGGTATTTAGCATTGAAGCTGACCACAAAAAAACAAGGCAGATGGAATCTTCTCCCTCCTCCCATCACACACAGCACACAAATGTTCAAATACCACAACCTATGCACCATTAAAATACATCCCTTCAGAGAAGCTCTGAAAGGTGTGTATTGCCCTCCACGGGTGTAGGTTCTTTTTAGCACTAACAAGGCTCGCCCCCAAGCCCCCACCACCACCTCTCGTGGTCTTGCTTTGATCTATTTCCTATGAAAAATAATCTTTAGCTTAGAAGGTTGAAGGTGGATATTGAGCCTCTTGTTTTAGTTTGAAGAAGAAGATAATATTCAACAGTCTGCTCTTCTCACAAAGCAGTGAGAATAGCAGAACAGGAGTAATTTCTTCATTTTAAATTAAAGATATGTTTTCCCACCTGGCTGCCGTCTATTTCTAACCTTATTTGAGAAGATCAGGATGTTATGAGTGGCGTGGAGTTAATAAAAGGTTGACTCTCCCAGTTTCTGATTGCAGTGTGAAGACTAAATGATATAAAAGGTAAAAAGATTGGATCTTCTATGTAAGTACCTATACACTTTGACGCTGAAAGATGGGACATGTCACAGGGCCAAGTGGATTTCAAAATACATCATTATGCTCTGAATGAACCGAACCTTGGCCTCTCGAAATGCCCTCGTCTATGCCTATGAGGGAGATAAAAGCTGTGTTTTGTGCAGTGATGCTGCTGTACACCCTCACCCGGGGAGCAGGCAGAGAGTCTGGACAGGCAGAGTCTGGACAGACAGAGAGTCTGGACAGGCAGAGAGTCTGGACAGACAGAGAGTCTGGACAGGCAGAGAGTCTGGACAGACAGAGAGTCTGGACAGGCAGAGAGTCTGGACAGACAGAGAGTCTGGACAGGCAGGGGTTTCCCAACATGAGCGAGGAAAAACAAGATCGTAAATTGAGACATTGTATTTCCTATTACAACACTATTATTTCTGTACAATGTAAATGTACAAATCGGATAAATCTTTGTTTCCATGTGTGATACTATGGGATTAATTTCATTAGTGGACATTGGACTGCAGTGAACTGTCCAATCACAAAACTTGAGAATACCACTTGTACTGCAGTTTGATTCCTAGTGAGGGTTGTTTGCGACTGTAGTCAGGCCACACTGATGCATAACTGGAATTTCACTGCAGATATTCTTAAAAGAAAGGCATTGAAAGTTAATTAAGTAATAGTAGCCATGATTTAGCAAGGAGAGTTCGCACTCATCAATATCTTCACACTGAATATTGATATGGATTGCGGCTCAGTAAATATGGAGCCTCCCTCTCATGAATGGAAATTGACGAGTGCTGCCAGTCGCCAGCTGCTAACTACAGTGAGCCAATTATTTCAAACAAGGTTGTAGGAGGTTAAATGTAGGGTGAGGTCTTGGTGCTACAAGCAGAAGGATAATTCTCCTTCTTCAGCAGTGATGTATTTGCTTGCAGCGTTAATTCATTCAAGGCCAAAACCACAGTCCTGATTTAAAATCATACATCAGGCAGTGAGTGTAGCTTTAGAATATATTGTTTCTTCTTATCTCTCGAACAACGCCCGGTGTCAGCACAACAATAAACCATTGGTTTTATATTTGCATTTAATCCCATGCTGGGCTGAACCAGTGTCTGCTGCTGCTCCAGGCCTCATTCTCTAAACACTGAATAACGTGCAGGAGGGAAGAAGCTGAAATACAAACACATAATTCATTGACAACAGTGGAGAAGACATTACTGAAAGGTCCCTGGTTAGAACCCCAATGTCCTCAGTTTACCTGTAGGCATCCTAGAGCAAAACTACCTAACCCCTACCTTCTCCTTAATGCCATCACATCTAAAAAATTCCCCATAGGTCGCTTTGACTAAAAAGAGCTGCCTGCTAAATGAAATAATAATACTAAATAGAGAGCAGCAACAGAATAAGAAGATGGGCTTTGAGAACAATCTTGTTGAGACTGAAATAAAAACATGTTTATGTCAGGACAGTGTAATGGCTAGAGTATTTGATCCCCAATATCCACAACCTACCTGCAAGGCATCCTTAAGCGAGATATTTTATTTGCAACGTTTTAATATAGTAAAAAACCCTGTCCCTGCCAGTCCCCTGGTATCCCTGCCAGTCCCCTAGTCTCCCCTCTAGTCCCCTGATATCTCTGCCAGTCCCCTGGTCTCCCTTCCGGTCCCCTGATATCTCTGCCAGTCCCCTGGTATCTCTGCCAGTCCCCTGGTCTCCCTTCCAGTCCCCTGGTCTCCCTTCCAGTCCCCTGGTATCCCTGCCAGTCCCCTGGTATCCCTTCTAGTCCCCTGATATATCTGGCAGTCCCCTGATATCTCTGCCAGTCCCCTGGTATCCCTGCCAGTCCCCTGGTCTCCCTTCTAGTCCCCTGATATCTCTGCCAGTCCCCTGGTCTCCCTTCCAGTCCCCTGGTATCTCTGCCAGTCCCCTGGTATCCCTGCCAGTCCCCTGGTATCCCTGCCAGTCCCCTGGTATCCCTGCCAGTCCCCTGGTTTCCCTTCTAGTCCCCTGATATATCTGCCAGTCCCCATGCGTTACTGCCAGTCCCCGTGTGTTACTGTCAGTCCCCGTGTGTTACTGCTAGTCCCCGTGCGTTACTGCCAGTCCCCGTGCGTTACTGCCAGTCCCCGTGTGTTACTGCTAGTCCCCGTGTGTTACTGCTAGTCCCTGTGCGTTACTGCTAGTCCCTGTGTGTCCCCGTTTGGCAGATTCCTGTCCGCTGTGTTGATTATTCATTCTGTTCCCTTGTAATCATTTAACTTCCCACAGAGATTCTGTGTGTGTGTGTGTGTGTGTGTGTGTGCGCGCGTGTGTGTGCATGTACGTTTCTGCACATTTAAAAGCCTTTAAAGAGCCAGTGAGCCCACTGTTTCAGCTGATATTCGAACACTTTGTGATAAATAAATAAAAAAGTGTTTTGAGCTTAGAGTTTTAGGAAAGAGGGGGGCGTGTCATCCCCATGGTTACGACCCACGCCAACTTTATGATACTTTCTTAGTACTGTCGTTGTGTATCTGTTATGAGCATTATAATAAGATATGTTGTAAATGAAATGCGCCACACACTTTAGTGTTATACTATAGGTGACCGGGAAGCCTAACTTTATCGTCCCCTGAGTTCTGTCCACACAGACCGCGCCGCCGGTGCCCCTTGGTCGTGACGTCAGACTACCTCGGAAAATGTAGTCTGAAGTCATGAAATTACGCCACCTGCGTTCATTCAAGGGGAACGTTCACGTAGTGTTTTGGGGAGAATGGCAAAAACATAGGGTTATACCCCTTTTTTCTGTAAATTTGGGACTTATTTCAGTAACAGTGTTAAAATGGCATAGATTACTATGTTGACGATCATATAAGACAAATGACCACATTTAAAACCAAAATAAAGTGGTTTTGGGTTCACTGGCTCTTTAAAGTAAAGTATATTGGAGAAAGTGAGAAAGACAAGCGGGGTTTTGACAGTACAAGACGCAGTGGACGCGTTCGAGCAGCTTAAATCAATAATAGATTTTTATTGTGGTCAAGTTATTATCTCAGTTAACGATGCTACATTATACTTTACTAGATATTCCTGTGTGGTGCTAATGTAAGTCTCCCCTCATGACATCCATTCCCAACACACACACACACACACACACACACACACACACACACACACACACACACACACTGCGGAATAACAGATGTGTTGTTTAATATGACTAGGTGTTCACTCCTCAGGGTGCTCCTATACTCCTATATGTTTCCATCCTCCACCATTCAAACCCTTCACAGCACGTTAAGTCCTCAGTTACACGAGAGAACCTCTACTGCCTTCCATGAGCGCGATGAAGCCAGCTCCTGGCATGTGAGGATGTGTGTGTGAAGTGACATGTGTTTGTAGTTTATGAGGCAACAACCCCAGGGAGGTGGTGCTGGCCTATCTGTCTCATAGCGTGCTATCCTCACAGAGCGTATTGTCTTGTCTGCTGGGCTCCAGGGAAATGCAGCAGTGCAGCTTTCTTTGAAACATACAATGAAACAAAATCGATGGACAGGAAATGAGACAAAACGGCATGCGTTTCTATTTTAACATGTAAAACACAGCTCTTTGTCTTGCATGTTAGTGTGTGTGTGTGTGTGTGTGTGTGTGTGTGTGTGTGTGTGTGTGTGTGTGTGTGTGTGTGTGTGTGAGTGTGTTTGTGTATGTGTGTGTCTGAGTTAATAGAGATAGAAAGTGTAGAGGATGTGTGTGTGTGTGTGTGTGTGTGTGTGTGTGTGTGTGTGTGTGTGTGTGTGTGTGTGTGTGTGTGTGTGTTTGTGTGTGGCCAATAGGCTTATTTCCTTCCAGCTTTAAAATATATGGCATATTAACAACTCTATCAGTTGTTAATAGGGTTACCCCCCCCCCCCCCACACACACACACACACACACACACACACACACACATGATTTCAATACATGCCTATGTCTAGGGATCTTGCTATTGTTGAGTTAGTTTACACATTTTAAGTACTTCAGTGTGCACAGCACCAGTGTATGGTCTGGTCACATTTAAATATAGACGATACAAAGGTAACCTCAGCCTTGGCCCAAGTTTCAACTTTCTCCTTACAGTAATGAAAGAGTGACGATGGTGCTGTGGCCCAGCTAATTCGAGAAGCCTTTTATTTATTCTGAGGCTGTTTGTATCTGCTGCAGGGCAATCAATAGATACTATCAGGTAAACATATTACTGGCACATGTCTGAACTGAGTTATAGGGGTAATCCTAAAGCATTGATCGGTTCCGTATTAGATTTTGATCTAATGGCAGACGGAACTTTCTCATTCATCATCTAATCGGTCTGAAAAACGTAAGATAGATTTTATGGAGAGAAACTGGTTTAAGAAAAACAAAACAAATTCCTTTGCAGGAATAATCTTTCCAGTTGGGAAGCCAGGAAGTTATATGTTACTTCAACTCCTCACCTTCTCGTCAATACGTTTCATTGGCCTTCTCCATTATTGCTCATTAACATCTCCAGTCTCGGTCTCTTTATTGTTGTGGTCTCTTTACTCTTTACACTACAGTGTGTTTGAACATGTTATGAAACAGAATATGGTCAATATTAGTGCTTGAAGAAACTGAATACATTTTATGGACATTTGTCCGGGTCATTCATTAGACACAATAAATCATGTTGAATATGTTAATAATGGATAAATGAACACGTTGGTTGTATTCACTTTCTTGACTGTAGGGTTTTTGTTTTGTCCTTGAGAGGTCTTCCGTGGTTACCCTTGCCGCCTTGTTAGTGTTAATGATCACATTTTATAAGTAGCCTTAGTCTGTATTTTCTCCCTCTGTGGTGTTCGTCCTCAGTGTAGTCTGTTTGTCCAGTTGCTTGATTTTTAAACCTCTACCTGTAGTCTGCACTTTTACTGAAGCACTTTGATCCTTAACTGTAAAATATGTTATGTGTACGATTTTGTGTGTAATTAGTACAAATGTTCCAGTAAAATATACCACATCAGGAAATCCTATGTCTAGCTAGGCCAAAAGCCAATACACAGATTACTGCAGAAGTGGATGGATTCAAATTAAAAAAGAAAAAACCATGCATAATTAATGTTCAATAAAGTACTTCCTATGACCATGTTCTGAAGACTATGACCACACTTTTTAAAACAGAAGTTTCCAATTCCAGGGGCTGGAAGCTGCTTGTGGTTTGGGGGGCCGATGAACTTTAAGGTCCATAAATGATTCATAATGGTGGAAAACAAGAAACCGTGGCCAAAAACACAGGGAACAACTGGAGTCCATTATAGAGTGGCCACTCTACACAGTCCTAGACCATGCTGTTTGAAGGCAGTGGGTAATCCCTTCAGTATTTAAATTGATGTGTGACAATACAAGTTGCTCTGAATGTCCTTGAATAATTGATCATAGAAATGCACACTGTCGGTTGGACCCACCTGTTATGTAGAGATGACCACTGAGATACACTGTAGAAGGCATCTTGTCAGATAATGCGACAACAGTCAAGCATTTCAACCACAGTTTAGTTCCCCCTAGCATGGGTCCACCAGCACCCTGCTTACACATACTGATACAGAAAGGTTTCAATTGAGATTCATGGATATCCCATGAAAAATCCCAAACTTTTGGTTTCAGATGGTTGGTTTCAGATTGGAGCAAACCCAGCTCAGACACGATTACAAGCCTCCTCCAGACGTGATATATGACTTCAGGGTCTCCGTAAGGATACAGAGTTTAAAATGGAGCAACCTTTAGCCACTACCGGCAAACAAACTCCCGTAAAGAATACTAGACATATAGAACACAGACTGTAGTTGAATGGTGCAATACTGTATTTTATTTTTAGGATACTGTAGCTGTATGGTGTGATACTGTAGTTTATTTTGTGATTAATTTAATGGTATTTACTGTAGATATAGTGCTAAACAGTAGTTTAATTGTGCAAGACTGTATTGAATGGTTTGATACTACGGTTGAATTTAGTTGTACAGCGGTTGAATAATGTGATACTGTTTGTGATAGTTGAATGGTGTGATATTTAGTTGAGTGGTAATTCAACTATGTGATTTGTCCATGTTAGCTCTGCATGTGTTTAAACAGTAGACTTTGTAAAAGGTCGGCTTATTGGTGCTTCATTAAGCTGCAACTTAATAAACTATTCCCCCTGCCATTGGCCATTTTGTTTGGCACACACATGAAGTGAGTTGTCCAATTCAAAACAAGCTTCAAGCACCTCATTGTTTTTGTATGTTTTATATCTTCAACTGTTGTATGTTGCCTGTATAACACTAATAAATTACAGTGATTTAACGTTAACTGTTTATTTTGAACTACAGCACGTTACATAGTAGCAGCATGGCTAACACACAGTAACACACTTTGGGTCCCCCCCCTGCGTCTTTTTATGTGTAGAATAACCAAGTGGGAAATGTGGGATGTAAAAATAAATATCTTTTTTTTTTAGCTTACATTACAAACAAACGTCCAAAAGCTTTTTTCCATTGTCGCCACATACATGTGAAATTGAAATATGAAACAAGAAAAAGTTGACACTTGCGTAGCTTTGTGAGGAGTCTTATCTCAAATTTATTCACAGATCGTCCATGGGCTGTGCAGACTCGCAGTCATCTATTTTAAAGCCTTTTCAGTCTTTTGTTGGAAGGAACATTTGTGTGATTTTATTAAGACTAAACCTCTCTACAAGTGTCATATATTGTGCTTTGAATGTAGAGAAGATGATTATTACTGTTTAAATGCATAGTATTATCTGTCCTTCCTTTACCAAAAAAAAAACGTCAATTACAATAAACGCATGTAATTAATAACTTAGATAATGTACATATTGAGGTTGCTGCTAAACCAGGTTGTTTCTCTAAAATAATAACTTGAAAAGTTAATGGGTTGCTTGAGATATGCTATAGAATTTCTCCTTCCTGGTTCAGAGTGCGATTTCCAAGCAATTATTTTCATTATTAGAATAATTTAGGAAAGGTGTAATAGACTATTATACTATTTATTAGAAAATTAGGTATAGGAATAAATTACTATTTTATTTTTTCAAATCTATGTATTTTAGCATACGTTATAAATTTATTTTTAGATTAAGATATTTTTCCAGGTCAGCCCACTTGACATCCATTGCAGTTGTATCCTGTGTGTTTCTTCTAAAGATGTATCCTCATCTTCCTGCTGGGTTTTTGGGGTGGTAGGAGGAGAGAGGAGAAGGAAGAGGAGGAGGGAGAGGAGAAGGAGGAGGATGTTTTCTCTCCCAGTTTGGGGACTCTGGGTTAAGGGGTTCATATAATAAGGCCTGTCAAGCCACTTGGACTGTAATAGTGATCGAGGGCTAAACCACTGAAGCTGGCCTGGTTGGTAGGCTGGGATACCTGAGTGCTAACTGTAATGCTACCAACCAATGTACCAATGTGGATGTGCAACTCGTCAACGTATCCTCATACAACGGTTCGTATGATATCGTACGAAAAGTAATGCACAATTTTTTGCAGGCGATTAGTGCGCCTGCACGCAAAAGGGTGTAGGCGTGGCTTTTATTCACAGTGGAAAATGCAATATTTTGATATAGATTTGGCATTAAAATGGGTTTTGAAAACATTTATACAGAGAAATATGCATTTAATTGTCATAATCGTCGTTCAGTGATTGTAAACGTTTAGTTTGTAAGTTATTACGAATATTCATTCGGGTCTCGCCAGCAGATGCAATGTTCTCTATCGTTGCTATTGTGGTTGATATGGACGCTGCTATCACTGAAGACAAACATTGCTAATTTTGCGCTTGTTTCGGCATTAAAATACGTTTTGATAAAATTTCTAGCAAGAAATGTGCTTTTTATTGTCATAACATTCGTTCAGTGATTGTATATGATGTTTAGTTAGTTAGTTAAACTGCTCGTGAAGTTTTTCATGCTCATTTGGGGTTTTGAGGGAATAAAATCGGGGTAGGCTATATTCTGTTTAAGAAATTAAGAAAAACGTAAATACTGTATTACATAACACGTATTTCAAAGATGTGGAACCATGAGCTACAATTCTGTTCAGCATCCCCTCGCCCCCCAGTTTTCGTATATATCCATATGCGCTTGTTAACGACCTATGGGCATTATTTCATTTTCTTTAACATACACGCATATATCCTGCATTTAATACATGAATGTGAACATGTAATATGAACACAATATTCTGAACCCCCCCCCCCCCCCCCCCCCCCCCGACATGATTGATTCTTGGTTCCTGTGATAGAATCGGGACGCTGTGATGAGGTACATTAATGTATGTAAACACAGTTCACGTTGCTTACGAGTTTATGAGTTCTATATAAAGGTTGATTTACACAAACCTAGATGAGGATTTATCTCCAATGGTGCACTTCAGTCAGTTACTAAATGATTTAGCCGGCTTTTACTCCAAACCACAGCACACTGGTTGCCATAACGAGTTATAAGTGGCAACTGGGCTGCCGTAAATGGTTTTGTTTTTGTTTTAAACTAGGTTCTGCTGGCTAGGAAATCAAAAAATATTAGAAGGTGCCTTTGGAAGACAAACCGCAGTTAACAGTTCAATTTTAATTAATAAAATACTTTTGTAATCAACGTGACTCGTTTTTTCTTTTTCTTTCAAATCACTGTCAGGGCTAGTTACGTCACTCCGAGAGATGTGTTAGCGCGGACAGATTTGGTCGTGACACAACCGATAACCTATTCGCGGAAGCATAACACCAAGCTCATTGATTTAACCAGGCAGGTTTATTTAACACAATTAATTAATTTATCATAAGTGAGAGGTCATTACTCATCCTCAGTGTGTATTGACTGTTTCTGTTGTTGAATGAAATGCTCATTGCAAGCTTCCTATTTATGTATGGTTTACCCCTACTGTCCACAAGCAACTCCACACACACCTCCCCCCTCCCCATATGGATATAGAGAATTGTTGCCACGGCCCAGTGGTGGTGGTGTCATTTATATGAAAGAGGGCTTTAAAATATATTAGAATGATCAATTAGGAGGCTGTAGCCCTACAGGAAGTTATGCAATGAGTATGACACTTAACAAGTGAGCTATAGAACTGGGGTCTCTTTTATATCAAAGAGGGTCTCAAATGACATATACTATTCTCAATTTGGGGGCTCCAGCCCCACAAGAAAATTCACAAAGCCACAGCAAATGCTCCATCTTGTGACACCTCACCCAGCTGCTCGCTTGGAAGATTGTGAGCTGAAGTTCTTCCCAGACCTACACCCTACTCATCCAACATGCATATCTGAGAATCAGACCTCTATTTCATAACAAAAACAAAGTTATGAGCAAAATGCACATGACCTTCTTTTAATCTCATAAGGGGCATGGTGCGGGCTCCTTTTGACCTTTGGACCCCAAACTTGAAAAACTTGCCTTAAGGCATGAATTTCTATCTCCATCCCACCGAAAATGGGGAACTAGAAACTGCCCATTGTTTTATGCCCATTTACTCTACAGTTGGAGGTCATGCCCCTTTTCAGATGGCTAGAGATGCCAAAATCCATGCACACATTGCCCTGGGTCCCGGGAACAACATATCCGAGATTTAGATTAGTAGCGCTTACAGAAAGAAGTTGTCAATGCCTCTCATAAGTGTGGCCCGCAAGACCTTGTTGATCAGAATGTGGTGTAAAAGGCAGTTTAGGAGATAGGAAGGTCCTACCGCCCTGAGACTTGACAACCTTACTCTAGGGCCTGACTGAGACCCCCTCACTGAACCTTGGCCCTCTTGAGCCCCAAGGGCAAATTGGGTCCGTGGTTTAGGGTTAGGGTCCACCTTTTCGCTAAGCGACTCAGGATTTTTACAGCACAATCCCAAGATGCTCCCTGGTTGAAAGGTCTAATGGCCAAGTTCCTATCTCTTGTCTACGAATTTAGATTAATTTCTAGCAACGTCTTGTGTTTTCAATGCAAGCATTTTATGATGCTTTTTTAGTCATTCCTGTAGAGCCCCCAAAACCTTAATGCCCTGATTCATATCTGTAGCAATGTCCACTACTACACCCCACCTAGGTGGCTTTTCTCACTCCACCTAGGTGACTTTCCTCGGGCTCCTCCAAACGAATAGACACAGGGTGGTGATGTTGAACCGGTTTATTGTAAAAGTTGCATGGAATGAGGCATGCAGCTGGTGCTCCATGCTGCCATGCCAGAGAGCTCTCCCTGAGTGTGTGTGGTGGTGGCTGGTTTAACCTGTGCACATTGATTGCTCAATGTGCAACAGGTGTGCAGCCCCAGAGTCCAATCAGTCTGACTCAGGCCAGGCTGCTTTAAACAGCCACCATCCACACACACTCCCACAAACCCCCAACACCCAATTGAAGCTGGGGAGAATCCCCAGCTGAAACCTACTCCCCCGCCCCCCACCCCCATCCAAAAAAGAAATACATAAACCGGACTCTGACCCAGGGTTACCATACCTAAAATTTAAAGAAACAACCCCAACCCCATAGTCCCCACACCTCCCCAGGGTGACACACCAACCCACCCTCCCCCTCCATCCTGGACACTCAGAGGCCAGGGCTGCTGCCTTGACTGGCGGAGGTGTCGGCGGACTTGGCCATTCCAGGGCTGTCTGGACAGGCTGGCGGAGGAGTCAGCTGGGCTGCGGCGCTGTATGGATGCCGGGGCGGCTAGCCGCAGACGGTTGCCCATGGCGGTTGCTGAGCTGCCTCCGCCGGGATCCACCGTGCCGTTGGGGAAAGGGATGGTGTTGGGAGAAGGCTGTCCGTCGTCGCTGCTGGGCCCAGTGCGCCCCTGGACAGCCTTCCTGAGTCCAAACACGGTTTGGAGAGGCCCCACATTGGGCGCCAGTGTAGCAATGTCCACTACTACACGCCACCTAGGTGGCTTTTCTCACTCCACCTAGGTGACTTTCCTCAGGCTCCTCCAAACGAATGGACACAGGGTGGTGATGTTGAACCGGTTTATTGTAAAGGTTGCATGGAATGAGGGCTGCAACTGGTGCTCCATGCTGCCATGCCGGAGAGCACTCCCTGAGTGTGTGTGGTGGTGGCTGGTTTAACCTGTGCACATTGATTGCTCAATGTGCAACAGGTGTGCAGCCCCAGAGTCCAATCAGTCTGACTCGGGCCAGGTGAGGCTGCTTAAACCAGCCACCATCCACACACACTCCCACAATATCTTATTCACCAGTCATTCTAGGCTCACATTAATGGTGTGTTTTTTTTCATCTCCGTATGACCTCTCAGGGAAGGATTACATCACTTCCGGTTGGGCTGGAACCACCAAATTGATGATCTTGTATGTCCTTTAGGCCTTCTTTCATATAAAAAAAACATGTCTTTAGCTCATTCCCAAGTGTACCAGATCCCTAGATCACCCACCAATTATGTCACTTCCGGTTGGGCTGGAGCCTACAAACATATCATTTTAATAGAGTTTAATGCCCTCATTCAAATAAAAGTGTTCAATAGGAGTACAACGGGCCCCACCCTATAATTTGCGACCATAACGGGGGGCCTGGCTGTCACCCGTGGGTTGTGGTAACTTGGCCTTGGACAGACACACACACTAGGGAAACGTACAAACACACATACACACACAATTTAAGAGCATACTAGACACTTACATCTTCTCACAAACTCAATAATGTGGCTGATAATTTAGGTAGATTCCACATTCCATCTTTAGAAATCATTGCATCCTTAGGGTCATTACCTCGGCAGCACACAGGGAGGCGCTGTTCTGTCTGTTAGTATATCTGTCTATTTCCTAGCCATGAAATAATGGCCATAGGTCGTTAACAAACGCATATGGATATATACGAGAACTGGGGGGTGGGGGGATTCCGAACAAAATTCTAGCTCATGGTTCCACATGTTTGAAATACGTGTTGTGTAATAAAATATATAATTTTGGTTATTTCTTAAACAGAATATAGCCTACCCCGATTCTATTCCCTCAAAACTCCAAATGAGCATGAAAAGTGCCACGAGCAGTTTAACTAACTAACTGAACATCATATACAATCACTGAACGAAGATTATGGCATTTTAATGCAGAAACAAGCGTAAAATCAGTCATGTTTGGTGATAGCAGCGTCCATATCAACCACCATAGCAACGATAGAGAATGTTGTATCTGCTGGCGAGACCCGAAAGAATATTCATAATAATTTACAAGCTAAACGTTTACAATCACTGAATGAAGATTATGACAATTAAATGCATATTTCTTGGTATAAATGTTTTGAAAATCCATTTTAATGCAGAATCTATGTCAAAATATTGCATTTTCCACTGAGAATAAAAGCCATGCCTGCACTTCTTGTGCTGTATATTCGTAGGAATCTTACGAAAAATGTAGCATAACTTTTCGTACGATATCATAGGAAAGTTGTATGACACCAGCCTGAACTCTTTCACGGGCCCTGAATTTAATATGCAGAACAGAGGCACACAAGGTTGCTGATACATCTGGCTCCCTCATCTGTCCTCTGTTTCTCTCTCTTTATGTCTTGAGTTTTTCTCTTTCTCCTCCACTCTGTTTCTATCTCTCTAGCTATATCTTTCTTTCTCTCTGTCTCTGTCTCTCTCTCTCTCTCTCTCTGTCTTTTTCTCTGTCTCGTTCTCTCTCTCTCTCTCTCTCTCTCTCTCTCTCTCTCTCTCTCTCTCTCTCTCTCTCTCTCTCTCTCTCTCTCTCTCTCTGATTATTATATTCTATTAGCATCTTGCTAGCCTGGCCGGCTGTCCAAGCACCCTGCACACCTGTTTTACCAGCAAATCCCTGGTTTAATCCCCAATAACCCATTCTGCTCTCTGCCTCTTTGCAACTGCATTTAGTAAGTTTTGTCACGTTTAGTTTGCTAAGTTTGTAGCTGCAACAGTCATTGTCGTCGAATTGTAGGGTAATTAAAAGGAGTGTGTGAAAGTTTGAACCAGTGGAGAATTCAGTTCATTATCAAATAATCAAAGCAAGTTTGCAAGGTAGTTTTCCTAATTATGTCTCATTAAGTCCCAGAACACTTACGGGACCAGGAGCACAATAGTGGATTTAAGAGCATTTCAGGAACTAGGCTTATTTATTTGTATGTCAAGTAAGTATAAATGTTAAAGGAGCAATATGTAACAAATGTACTCTACTAAATCATAAAATGATCATGATGTCATCAAAGATTAAGGAAACATGCTAAGTCGAAACACTGGCTTCTCTTAAAATAGTGCTACTGTGCAGGTATGTTTTCCTTTGAGCTTTCCATTCGGGGATGGAACGTTAGTTTTTTGGCCTGTGTGTTATGATTCAATATTCTCAGAGTACCCCAGGTTGCCAGATATGAAACAAATTGGCCACAAACCCAGCGTACTGCAGCCATTGAAGCAAGAAAGCAAACTGGATCAATTGAGATTGTGCTAGAATCTACCCAACCTAAAAAGACCTGTCTTCTTTTGTAGAGCTTCCCGACCACACCCATGCTAAAACATGGGTATATCTTGGAGTTGCATTTGAAAGATGGAGACAGCTTAGAGCTCAGAAGGATTTCAACACAGACATGAACTGGTTTATAATTTAACAATAAATAAATTGCAAACGCATGCATCGTCGCTTGTAATTGTCAAAACAGAATAATTGTGCTCGTCTCAAAGTATTATGTTGTAACTCTAAGTTAATGTTACATATTGTTAGTATTTAGTAGACTTACTAAACGAAAGTATTTAGTAGAAGCATATGTGCTGTCAGTAATGTACACCTCAACAGTCTGTTAACTCTGTTTACATTTCTACTACTGTGTGTATAGATACATTTCTTGAATATGTTTAGTTTTTATACATTTTCTGTATCTCTTTTGTAATTCCTATTAGAATCCTGTACTTCCTGTAGTGACAGTGAGTGAAGACAAGACAGTACAATAGGTTACAAAAACGAACTTAAACAAATATGGCAAATGTACAACATGACTAGTAGTAAGGTTAATGTAAATGCAAAAATAAATGTAAACATTACAGTCGAGGTAAACAGGCTTTATGCTAAATAATTTAAACCATATGTTAATCACCATTATACATAAGGGTCTTCTCTTTCCTGTCTGGGATTAATTATGTACGTCTTCAAAGTGTTTCAACTGAGCATGGTGAAGCAACTTTTAGGTAATGCAGCACAGATCTGAAACAAACGTCAAGATCAAGTGAGATCTGCCTCAACACTTTATTATTTTAAATCAGGGCTCAAGACCTTTCTGTTTGCCGCATCGCAAATAAAAAATGTAAGTCTGCACTAAATTTACTCTCTCACCATCATATTTTTATGTATTATCTTTTAATGGTTATCCTTTTAATGTTTTAACATGTGATTTCTTCCTTTGTAAAGCACTATGAATGGTCTTGTGTTTGAATAGTGCTGTATAAATAAAGTTGTCTTGCCTTACCTGTCTTTTAGTGTATTGTATCTTGTCTTAAGCAGGTACGTCCGGTTGGAGAAAGGTGTGTGCAGGGAAGTGTGTCTTTATGCTGAAGTCGTTCTTGGGAACCAGCAGGTGTATCTAATAGAAACCTTTATGTTGGTGGAGGGGAGGTGTTCTCTGGATTCCTGCTGGCTTTACAAGGCTCAGAGTGCTCTTTACTGAATACTCTCATAAACCTGGAGTGTTACACACTCCATCACTGTTCAGAGCAGTGCCTTGTTATCGCTCTCTTGTGAGACATAACAAGTTGCAGAGACGCGTTTATTTTAACATCAGCTGAAATTCATTCACCGCAAATTAATAAAATTAAAACATGTTTTCGGGCACTATTTAACATTTCCGTAAAGAATACGAACTAATAATTTGTTAAATTATATCAATTATCTTAATTTATTTTAATTACAGTGTTTACTTTGTGTATTCAAATTCTTTAAACATATCAAGATGCTGTTTTTCTTTACAACATGATTATTCTATTTATGTATATTATTAGATGGTTTGTCTGTTTGAACACATCTAGTTAGTTATTATTACTAAATAGTGGCAAAAATAGTAATATTAAGACCAAAACCTAAAGTGCAACAATGTGGTTAATTGAGTGGAGATAAAGCTCTGCTCATGTAATATAAATGTCTGTATTGTGCCATGGTATATAACTAAGAACATAAACATACTGCAGAATACAAGTGTTCAGTAAGTGATTTGCGTAACGTGGCCGTGACTGAATTTCCCTGTTTGGTGTTCTGTGGGCATCCAACGCAGCCTGAAGCAAATGTAAGTGATGCTGGTTTCTCTGTTGAACCTACACCCCCTCACAGTCATAACTGTGCTGCGTCACATCCATCACATTAAATAATGGTATGGTTCCAACACACAAGTCATTAATATTCAAGCAAACAATGGAACATAGTCTATGTTTGAGAAGCTGGCTGCAGTTTAATTGTGGGGATAATTATTCTGCTCTACCGCAGCAGAAGCAGCAGAAGTAGCAGTATGGCTGCCCCTGCTAGCGAAACAGTTTGGCTGGAACGGACCATTGGGTCAAGTGTTCATTGTCTGTATGCACGTCTTACACTTTTAACCACATTGGTACGTTCACGAGATTTCTCATTGAGCGAGACTTGGTTAGATGCAATAACAAACAGACTGTGATCAAGCGAAAGGGTAAAGAAACAAGTTTTATTTCTCTGTAGGGATCCTTTCCATAACGTTAGAATATAGTTCGATTCTGTCAGTGGCAAAACAACCACTTTCAGAAGACGTACATTGACGGGTGTAATTGCCCCAAAGGATAACTTTGAGGACCGTTTTTGCAGATTATGGCTGCAGCGTTCTTGATCAATACAGGATCAATAAAAAATAAAAAATCTGCATTAGTCTCTTACACCCAAAATGATCAGATAATAGGGTCCAGGTTGAAAGATCTCGAAGTTTTCCCTAAAGCGGCAAGTTGTTCTTCGTCGTTGGCTAGCTGCACTGAAATGAGAGAATCCTCCAGTTAGCTGTGAAGCTAGGGACCAACAATCTGAAGTCCGAGGCAGCTCCCTCTGTTTGACCTTTCCTCGTATAAGGTTGGGTGTACAGACCGTCCGACCCCGTCTCCCAGCAAAGTAGCTGTGCGCCGTAAGGAAATGGCCTTCACCCATTTACTTGCACAAGGTGCACTACACCTCATATCTTTAATATCTGTAAACGGCTTGCCATCAATAACACAATCCTGACTCAGGGGGAACCCTGACACAAGCTGGCTACCTAAGATCTGACATTGCACTGTGCTTATTTCAAATGGACTGCTAAACCAGTGGGGGAAGAGGTACTCAGATCTTTGGCCTAAGTAAAAGTAGCAATTAGTGTAAAAATACGTATCAGCAAGAAAATTACATTAAGTATAAAAAATAAAAGCACTCATTAGGAATGGCCCATTTCAGAATTATATCACTTGATATAAGTAGGGATGCATTAATATGTAGGACATCACTTTAAAGTTGCAGCTGGTAAAGGTTGAACACAATGTATTAGTTGATTTATATTTTGTATTCATATAAATCTGCAAAGTAACTAGTAAACTAAGTTAGCAAATGCATGTAGTGGAGTAAAAAGTACAATATTACCCTCTGAAATGTGAAGTAGGAGTATAAAGTAGCATGGGAATAGTAGAAGTAGAAGTACCTCCAAATTGTACTCAAGTTGCCTACAGTTATATTCTACCAATAGACTCAACTGATAGCTGTGAAAATCTGCCAGAGTGATGCTACACAAAGAAAAAGAAAACATGGCATCTTAAGGTGTAAAATATTTCACAAGAACAACCACAGCAGTTAATTAGTTGTAAATCTTTTTGATAAAAAAAAACCCATCAAAACAACAATATACACATAGCAGACCATTTCATTCATACCTTACTTACTACAACATTACTCTGTCCCGTTATACATGCTTAATAGCTATCCTTAGCTAAGGTCAGAATACCTGCTGTTGATGGGCCGCTCCAGGGTCTCCGCACCTGGCCGGGTTACGCACGGAAGAACCCCAAGCACGTGATCCTGCCTCTGGCACCAAATTGCCTCACTTGCGGTCTGCGTTTCAGTGCAGTGAACACATATGCAGCAGGTGGGGGCCCACAATCTCTGCACCTCTGGGAACTGACGGCTGCTCCTGCTCCTTTGAACAAACTTGAGTTTGACGAACTCTTTCTCTTCTCCTCACTGGCTCGAATGCGTATACCTTTCATCCTTGTCTTCAACCAATCTGTCTGTCGAGAAAGTGCTGGTAGCGTGACTGCAGTCTTCTGGGCTGACTTTCCAACTAAGCAACCTCATGACATAGTCGTGACGCTACAGCAGTATGACGGCGAGCCAGAGCGATAGCATAAGTTAGTACCAACCATAAATGTATTATAATGTATAATTTCTTTTTCAAACATTTTCTCAAAATAAATGACAACACACTTATTCTGTATAAAACTCGTCAAAATTAGGCTGTTTCATATCCCCTTTACTGTCAAAGGACACGACTGTTTAAGATGCAGGAGGGACAACATACAGATCAATAGATCTCCTCTCCCCAACGTCTGCTCTATACGTCTCCCTCTCCCGTCCCGGGCTGCAGCTGGGGTCCCGGGTTAGAGCTCTGGTTCTAAGGAGACAGGGCAGGGGGGACAAGGAGCAGGGGGGACAAAAGGAGCGGGGGAATAATTGAAGAGGCTCCCAGGTGTGTTGCAGAGGAAGCACTCAGAGTGTAAAGCCTGAGCCAACATCCTGTTGTGCTAATGTTTCAACAACACATTGCACTCACACGCACACACACACCCATCGCGCATGAACACAAACAGACACACACACCATGCATGCATGCATACACAAACACACACACACACACACACACACCCTCCTGGGAGAGGATGGAGGAAGCTGAAGAGTTGTGGTTCTCTGGTTTCATTGTTGCTCCGCGTGGACAAACAGGGGGGGTAAGGGTGAAGTTCACACATACTTACATACACACACACACACAGTGTGTGCGTGTGTATGCATGCATGGGCAGTGTGTAGGTGCAGATGATAAAGATCAGACTAGAGTAACAGACTGGGGCAATTGATTATGTTCATGAGATGAGATGAGATAAAGAGAGAAGAGTTGAATAATATACGATCAAGATAAGAAGAGAAGATCTGATAAGGTAACAGGAAATTAGACTAGAAAAGATAAGAAAGTAAAAGATAGAGGATGAGAAAAGATTAGTAGAGATAAGATTAGAGAAAATGTATAAAATAAAGATAGTAAGATAAAAAGTTCAAGGAATACACACTTTATCTTCTG
The DNA here is from genome assembly GCA_026745465.1 of Lota lota. NCBI lineage: Eukaryota > Metazoa > Chordata > Actinopteri > Gadiformes > Lotidae > Lota > Lota lota. The sequence goes on from JACYXH010000462.1 coordinate 2,123,819, forward strand.
TTGGATGCTGTCAACATCAACAATTCAGTAATGAATAAATCCACATCAAAGTACAATTTCATGATGAAGAAAGAAGTCCTTAATCAGCGTAAACCTTTCTCTAAAGTGCTTGTTCATTTCTTGATACTTTTGCTTGGTGAAATGTTTAATGAAGGGTACTCAGAGGGGGTTTTCAACTTGTTTTTAAAGTATATGATCTGAGTAGTTTCTGTGTCACCAGCTTAGGCATGTATACGTATATAATAGGTCCATATCTCGAATAGTCCTTCCCAAACGTGTTTGACCCGTGACCACGTTTTTAGGTCTGAAACCCCCACAACCCCAACTGCTTGAATTCTTACACAGCTTTTTTTACACACACAGGATGAGAGAGAAGAGGATAACGAAGATGACGAAGAGGAGGATGAGGTGGAGGAGGAGGAGTGGTGGAGAGGAGGTGGACAACTGGGAGGTGGAGGATGAGGGAAAGGAAGAGGAGGTGGATGAGGTAAAGGAGCATCTTTAAGGGGCGCTACCGGCCCCGACACAGGGCGTAGCCCAGGGGAACCAACTGAACATGGAATATAATTGCTTCTTACTTCTGGAGATTTAGATTGCCATCACTGTCCAACTCAATCAGTCAATCACACACACACACACACACACACACACACACACACACACACACACACACACACACACACACACACACACACACAGACACACACAGGCACACATCCACACACACACACACACACACATCCACACAGCACCCCCCCCCCCCCCCCCTCAAACACACACACACACACACACACACACACACACACACACACACACACACACACACACACACACAACCCCAATCAAAGCCCGTGACAGTTCGCTACACGTAGCCTTTCAGCAGAGAAACAGTGACATCTATTGGCTGTGAACAGCATAAGCACCCAGTTTGGTTAGATTCACACGTGGAAACCAACAATTACCAACACTTGGAATTAAACAATGCATTTTTTACATAAAACTACCGACTTTGTCTTGATCAAGTTCAGACACACGGTAAAAGAAGTAGGAATAAAAAAGAAAACAGTAATTAATGCTAGTATAATAACTAAGAATATCACATAATACCAGCTCAACAAGCTGGTTGTTGCAGTGCCTTGACACAGCTGTGTGTGTGTATATTTGTGTGTGTGTGTGTGTGTGTGTGTGTGTGTGTGTGTGTGTGTGTGTGTGTGTGTGTGTGCGCGCAGTCTGTGAGTCAATTTGAGGCATAAAAAGTGGTTAAGAACTCATAGAACTTGAAAGTGATGTATATGTATTTCGAATGTGGGGATCTTTTTTTTAACAAGTACATTACAGTTCTGTTTAATGTATTCATGATGAGATTAAAATGAATGAAAGGTTCTCTCACAAACACAGTTTTAGAGAAAATTGTAGAAATGGGGCAGTGTAAGGAGCCCAGTGGCCATCTTGTCACCTCGCTGTTGGCATGGTAACCACAATCGTCTCCATTGTGACTGCCCTTAATACAAATGATCCACACAACATTTGCCATCTTTCAATCAGAACACCAATGAAAACCTCAGCTGGTGGGATCTTTATTTGTTTTTTATTTATTTAACCAGGTGAGACACATTGAGATTGAAATCTCTTTTTCAAGAGTGATCTGGCCAGGAAAGCAGCATACAACAAAACATCAGGGTTGCAGAGAGACAACACAGAAAAGGACAATCGGCAATCTTACAGAAGCATACAGGAACCCCCTGGTTCAAGCATAAAACTATAAATTTGTTCAAATTCATGTGAACAATTTCAGTTTTAAAACACGGACACTGCCCAGGGCTGTCCAGTTCCAAGTCCCCTTGAATTTAAATGAATCGTCCATGAGAAGTACAATCCTTCAGTTTAAAGTCCTCCTGCAGAGGGTCAGGGTTCCATATGAAAGGAGCAGCATACTTTAAAAAAGTGCTCAGGTAAGGAGGCGCCAGTCCAAAGTAGGTTTAATAAATGAAATGCAGCCATACAGGGGCAGCTCTACTCAGCTCTGGCATGTAGAGCTGAGTGGTGTGTGAGATATGTACAGCCAGTGAAGAACCTTATAGCACCATGATAGAGAGCATCCAGCACTTTAGACAGTGGACAGATGCCATGTTAGATCCTCATCATTAAATGGAAAAAGTGAAACTTGTACCACCAAACCTTCAACTATGATCCCTTGATTTATTGTGTGGTTTTATTCATTTTGATTTTATTGATTGGCTATATTTTTTGTTTGTTTGTTCTAAAGGTAGATTGTGTTAGTATTGTGTAAAAGGTTAACAATTCGTCTTTGAGAACGCAGACAGTAGTCAACATGCCTTCATCTTCCAACAATATCAGATCCTGCAGAGGAAGAGGCTGCTTCTCAGGAGGGGACCGGAGGAAGCAATAGTAATAATTTCATACTTCTAATGATTACTATGAATATTTACTTCTGTACATACACACATTTCAAGAATCATCTTCAAAAATCCACACACACACATTCAAGAATCATCTTCTATAAACCACACACACCTTCCAGGAAAGGGATATTTTCCTTGTTCACAACAGCATCATCATGTCTATGTTGGGTGATCTGGATACTACTGCAGTGCTATACTGTGTGTACTACTTTGAGTACTACTAGGCGGCACTATTATAATACTGTGGATCCTCTGCTCATCAGGTAAATGGTGTCACCTGCCCACCCCAGGGTGTCTGTTGCAGGGTTATGAAGACATCACTCTGTCGCTCACCTGCGGTTTCAAGCTCAACGGCACAGAAGCCCAGGCCAAAAAAACTAAACAAAACCTGGAGCGAATTAATCTGACTTTGTCTTTGGGAAATACTAGCAGATGGCACAATTATAATGAGCGCCCGATAATTATATCATAGCATTTAGACACCAGACTGGGTTTATTATTAATTAGGGGAAAGTTCTTAGAGTTCTCGTTATTTGGCGGCTCATTACTTTATGACTTTGCATACAGCGGTGTAGCACCATTCATGGAGGCCTTCATATCAGCTGCTACATTTTGATACTCTTACCCTCTCTCTTTCTCTCTCTCTCTCTCATCTCTCTAGCTCCTCTCTCTCTCTCCTTCTCTCTCTCTCTCCGAGTTCTAACTCTCTCTGTCTCACTCTCCATTTCTGTCTCTCTCCCACTCTCTCCCTGTTTCTCTCTTTGTCTCTCTCTGTCTCTCTCTCTCTCTCACACACACACACACACACACACACACGCGCAGATTGGAAGATTGGAATAAACATATTATGTAAGGAGACTTTAAAAACAGATGTGACTAAGATTCATTGTTTTGTTCAAGCAGAGATGGAAACAGATATGTTCAACTGGAATAACTAGAATAATGTAAGTGGTTAACATTAAAAAGTGTAACAAGTTTGTCACAAACGTGACAAACTCTCTCTCTCCCTCACTCACAGAAAGACAGACACACACACACACACACCAACATATATGTGATTCATGAGGCGTTATTCTAATTTATAAAGCAGAATGTACACTGCCCTCTTCACACACATTACAGCAGCTAACAGCAGACACAGAATGCAGACCAGTGTCATGAATGGATTAAATAAAAAGGCAATAAAAACAAATTGAAAGATGCAAAACATTGCAATAAGTGTATAAGTCGTGTGTGTGTGAGAGAGCGAGCGAGCGAGCGAGAGCGAGAGAGAGAGAGCGAGCGAGAGAGAGAGAGAGAGAGAGAGCGAGAGACAGTCTTTAATGATGTTTGGCCTATTTATAAGTTTGTTATCATGCATTCATTTGTTAGGGCTGGAAGAAATCGCTTGGATATTGGCTGTGACAATGTGATCAATGTAATAGGGCTGTAGGCTGTAGACTCTACAGTCTCTCTACAATCTCTCCACGTAGCCTGCTCCCTCTACACTGTAGAGGGAGCAGGCTACGTGGAGTTTACGTGTCATTCATCAATTCAACCACTAAGGGTCACCTTCATTTGTCTACGGTCTATATATGACATATAGAGTAGGCGGGGACCGTAACTTGTGAACAACCAATCAATATCGCTTTCCAAAAGAAAAAAAAGACTGGGGATCAACCAACCGGTAGAAAACTGAGAGACGAACACACGTTAATTAAAACAAGACTCACTGGTGTGCAACACGACAGTTTCGTCTTCCTCTAACTTTTCTTTAACAAGTAGTGTACTCTCGTAGAATTGTCGCTCCTTTATGTAGGCCTATTTACTGTCAATTACCTATTTGAAGTGGGCATCGATTGACGACACGTGTGTTCTTCTTGACCCGTGAGGAGACAAGCCTTCGATTCGACTGCGCGTGAACCGGGTTAATCAGTTAACTACACCATTTATTTGGTTATAATCCTAGTTCCCCGGTTGAGATGGAGTGGCGAGAGCACACCAGTGTCAGCTGCATGGACGCCTTCGACGAGACCAAGCGGTGGATTGAGGTTTGGACACATTTCTTTGTTTTACTTTGTTTCATAGACAAACTACTGGCTTGGTTCCACTTCACGCACTGCGTCGAAGAGGCGCCGTGGCACCTGCTGGTGCAGGGCCTATCTGTTATCGGTGTTAGGGAAAACTGCCCAGATACCCCGAGCTGTTATCATTCTCTGGGCCTCTACTGCCCAGTGGCCAAAGGTATGGACATTCAAGCTTATCCTAAAAGAAACACACTAGGCTCTTCTTTGGACAAGTCGTAAAACACAAATGGTCTGCTAATCAGAGTTGAGCATCCTCTACATCTTTGCATATGTAGGATATGCAACTGTTAACGTGCAGTACAACTAACAGAATACTTATGGGTATCATTTTGCTGTTAATAATGACGCACGCACAGTTATTTTCTATTTGAATTAATTACATTGTTTTTCTGCGTCGTGGTTGGGTTATCGTGTACAGTGTTTGAATAACACTGCAGTTTTTGAGTTAAACACTTCACTCTACACTTCACTCTACAGTCTACAAAATAGTTAATGTGTACTGTGAACCTGAAACATATTTGTAAAACACAAGCATGTCGAAGCAGACCGCCCGAGTCTCAATGGGGCCATTGATGATGATGGTGGTGCCTGAGAAGATTGTTATGAGGGCTGTGTTTGTTTGTTAATTGGCTGAAGACCAACGTGTGTGTTTGTGTGGGTGCCACCAATCTGCATGGTGCCAAGCTGTTCTGTGAATGTCCTATGATAAAATGCATTCACGAGTAATGCACCATTAATGATTTTTCATGGCCGGTTCCGATTAAAATTGTCACAAAACGGGGGCAGCCAAGTTTATAAACCCAGTACTGCCGCACATACCCTATATAAAACCTAGTACTATATTATGCAAGATAGTAAAGATTGTTTTATAATGTATACATTATTGTATAATTATTTGGCCTACAGGCTTTTCATATCTTTTTTTTTTGTTCGCAGTCTAGGAGCAAAACGTTAGACGGACTGTTTAACAAACTTGGTCTTGCAATCTACCAAATATGTAAACCTTTTGCCTGCTGTGATGTCACATGGTCTATCACTTTAAAGGCTGCAGGCCTTGTGTGATGATATAAAGGTCCAGTGTGTATAATTTAGTGGCATCTTATGGAACAGATTTGACAGAAATGGATGTTTAAATTAGATTATAATCCCATGAAAATAAGAATCGTTGTTTTCGTTACCTTCGTTTGAGCCTTTTAGATCTATGTGGAGAACGGGTCCTTTTCCACGGAGGCTACTATTTTGCGCCACCATGGTTCTACAGTAGCCCAGAACAGACAAATGGCTCTAGAGAGAACACGTTTTTAAGAAAACGCCTTTTTGGCTAAGAGTAGTTTGTACCGTCATTGTGTAGGGACGCTGACATCAAAATCAACTGCTGGCCAGGAGCTCCACACATCTTCACACACACATCGTGGCGCTGTACCATAAGTGTCCTAGAAGTTTAACCCTCTCTCTGGATGGATGGAAAGATAACTCATTAAATGAAGACCGGTGCATCCCTAGCATTCATGTTCTTCATAGTGTGTTGGCTCTACACTGCTCTGTTGAACCCAGACTCATGGCCTCAAACGTAGCCTGGGACCCAGACAGCTCTGCAAGCTCTTGATTTATTTGCTCTGACATATGCGTGTGGCCTAGGGCTGATGATTGTGATGTGGTGATTTGAGGAAAAGGGATAAATTAGAAGATGGATCCCGGGGGTGGCTAGGTAGCTCAACCCACTAGTACGTTTCGGTGCTCTGCTTGGATGCAGGTTTATCCAATTGCGTCAGGATGCATTTTGACCTACATAAACCTACTGAAGATATAAAACATGTATCTTAAGGTCGAGTAGTCAGTTTGTTTTAAGTTGAATGGCTAGGTGCTGATGGAGGGACACGACGTTTCATAGTCTTAGGTCTTCTCAACAGGAGAATAGTACTTCTGTATTTTCTTTTTGTCTTTGTATTACTTAGCTGCTTATTAAAGGACGGTGAACCTTGGTAATCGATGCCTTTCTATCACGGTTACTGAAATAATACCATCATTTAGATTAAACCGGAGTAAAATCCCATGTTTTTGCCAGTCTCCGCCAACCAGTTTGTGAATGTTCCACTCTGCTCTAAACACAGGTTGTGTGGTTTTGGTGACATCGAAGTGCCTTTTAGTAACTCTTCGAGGTCATGACGAAGGGACACCGGCGGCAAGGTGTGTGTGGTTATGTGTGAGCTCTGTCTGAGCAGTGGTTGTTGATTGCGGGGTCAAAGAGAGTTATGCTTCTCAGCCACTTAAAGTATCACGCCACGATGTGTGAACACCGTCTGAGCAGCGGTTGATTTTGATGTTTGTGTACTTATTCTATACTTTTTAAATAATTATTTTGTCAAAGGACACACTGTCCACAACATGTTTAATCTGAGAAGGTAGGTGGAATAAACATTATTGTTGACAATAGTCATTTTTAGAAACAAAATGTATTAACCGTGAAGGTTTGTGATGGGTATGTTAAGTTATGAGTTCAGATCACACATGTATCTGTTGACAAACCTTACTCACCTCTCCACTCTTTTTGCATGAACTAATAAATGTTTACCATAAACTTTACACTGATTCATATTTCAGGTTTCTAATTGTGGGAGCTATCCTTATTTCCCTTTACTGCTTACAATCAGGCAGCAATATAATGACATGAATTGAAATGCGGCTATTTTGCTCGATATTGCGATTAACAGATTTATCGTTCAGTTAATATTCTTTGCTGACTACTGTATATAAAAAACGTGATAATAAATCATTTCCTGATGTAACAGTTTGTAATTAGACTAAGGTGTTCAAAAACATTGATTTGTTATGTTTTCATTTTCACCTTTCAGTATTGGTTCAAAACAGAGGTCAAAACTTGTTTTCTATTTATAATATATGCAATAAATTGTGACGCAGCTCAAATACATCTTGAGGATTCTTGTTTGTTAGGGGATGAGGGTTGGTTAAGGTGGTTGGGAAGATGAATTGCAGGAGGGGATGGGAGTGTCATGGTGTGCTCGTTAAGTTGGAGTGGATGGCAGCGTTCTGTGTCTGATGGGGCCTTCTCTATAAACATGCCGCATGCATTCCTGAGGGGCCTAATTACTGAGAAGAATGGCAGCCCTGGCCCCAGTTATGAAGCTGTTAACAAGTCCTCATTAAGCCACAGCCCCGTGTGTGCTCACAAACGCATCTTTGAATCAAGGCTTTGGTTTTCTTTTTCTGTTTTCAGAGAAAATAAGATGAGACTACTTTATTAAGACAGGAGATTTGTGTGTGTCTTTTCTAGTGAGTAAGTGTTGCTGCATGTCATTTATTTGTCCTCAATGTTTGGTCCGAAAACGTGTTTTTACATTAAATATATTGTATGTATTTTAACATGCTGTAATGTATTGTCACTCAAATACAAACCTCAGGTGGTGTTCTGACACTGACATTTAAGATTGGTTGATTGTGTTCATTTATTAATTTGTGTACTCAGAAAGTGACCAGTAAGTCGTTTGGAAGTAGTAACTTCCGCGCTGCTCTGGAAAATGGAGTCCTTCTCTGCGAGTAAGTACTACACATTATACAGTACTACATAACACCACTACACACTAGGGCAGTGTAGCCCACCCTAAGAAAATCACAGTTGACTGAAATTCGACCTACTCTTTAACAAATCAATTGGTTGAGTAAAAAAATAAAATAATCGGCATGTTATCTCTAGATGAACAATATCACCCACAGTCCACTTAGTGCAGCCTAAATATCAGTACTGGGAGGAGGAAGTCAGTGGGTTTTAGATCCGCCTTCGTTCAGAGTCTGTTATTGCAGAGCCGCAATGTAAAGCGGGTCGCACACCAGACAAGCCACAGATCGCTGTGTAGAGCAGTGTCGCATAGTAGAAAGGACAGCACACGTCGGACCATTTGATTTTAGGTTCTGTTTTTAATATAATGGGTAGAAATAGATGATGCTGCGATACACGCCAAGGTGCCAATTTTGATATACTCACACTCGAGCCTCTCAGGTGTTTAACCCCACGAAAGTTGGGTAAAATATATTTTACAAATAGTTTATTCATAATCAGTGTTATCTCAACACAGTATTGCCTATCACTGAAACAAGTTATTTCTTTATATTTTTTCAGTTTGATGAACAAGTTGAAACCTGGCATTATCAAGAGGCTGAACAGGCTTTCAACCCCTATCGCCGGACTGGTGAGAGTTTGTGTGGGTTTGGGGGCAGAGGAAATGCACGCTGTAGTTTCCTGTTGATGTCAAGCGACGGGCTGTCAAACTGAAAATACTACCACTGCTCGGTCTCCTGTGTTGTCTTTCTCTTTCTGTGTCTGTCTTGTGCTCAGTTGAAGAGGGTGAACTAATGTTCAGTCAGCTTTAGTAATGTATTGTTTGCTGTGCCTTTTTATTTTATTTTTTATTGTATGTGTTTTGATGTCTCACTCCCTGTGGAGATCCATAATTGCGGGTTCCATCACCCTGTTCAAAAAGAGGCTGAAGACCCACCTCTTCACCCACGCCTTTTCAGTCTTCTGTTTTTGTTTTGCCTCAAAGCATAATGCGCCTTGGGATTATTGAAAGGCGCTAGATAAATCCATTGTATAACTTTCTGTTACTGTCTGTAAATGTATTCTGTGACAGGGGAAAAGTGGCGGGAAATAATGGTGTTTTAAAAATCAACTTTTCTCCTTCCTCCCCTCTTCAGGACAATGTGAATGTGTTTCTGAAGGCATGCTCTAAGCTGGGTCTCAACGAGTCTCAGCTCTTCCACCCTGGAGACCTCCAGGACCTGTCCACCAGGGTCACCCTCAGGTGACCCCACCTGTTCTAGTTTTGTACAGCCCTTTAAAGTCGCAATGTGTAAGATTAAGACCCTCTCAGTTAGTAGGTGGGAGACAAACAAAATAAGTGTTCTGTCCACTCTAACTGGCTGTGCAACTGAGTGACGCAAACTAGCGTAACTCGGCTGGCTGGGTGGCATTAGTGGGAGGGGTTTTGGGAATGTCGATAGTACGATTCTTGTAAACAAAGAGGTACAGGGTTTTTATTTTTAGAATATATGTTACAGGATGTGATTTTATTGATAACATTATTTAAATCACTATCGATCAGGCTTGACTACAGAACTCCAGGTTGTTTAACGCTACGAGCGAGTTGAAATGGTTCACATTACTGCTTTTACCACAGGTTTGGTCTGGTCTCAAAGGGCTTCACAGGCCTCACATTATAAGACACCCCCTCACCCTTAAGGCCCCATGTCAATGACAAGCTCCAAAAAGCCCATGGTCACCGCTGCATTGCATTCCCTATGGGACGAGTGTCGGAGCTCAACCCAGTGCCGCGCCGTCCTGGTGGCTTAGACGCCCGAAGATCCTCAGCTCAGTGGCAAGCTGGGAGGATCCTTTTTTGGCGTTGCCCCGAGTTCAAATATATTCAACTGTCAAGCTAACCTTCCAGAGATATTTGGCGCTAACCAATCACTTTCCAATCCGATATCTGCAAAGATAAAATAATTAATACACACATTTATTGATTAATAATTCATATCTATACCACTATACTGCACGATTGCTGTATAAAACACAAAGACAAACGTTTGATCTACCTGACAATCAGCTGCCAGCAGTGCAGAATCAGCCCAAACTAGTGCCTTAACAGTTTCCAACGCCCGTTGGGGGTCAGAGTGTGCTGGTACCCAGCACACACTGCTGCATTCGACCCCAATGCCGCCACACACAAGAAACCACGGAAGTGAGGAAGAGGAGCTGCAGACTTGTGTTGAATGAGAGCAGGAGGATGTTGGTTAGCTGGGACCCGGTCTGCGTGTTGTAGAATATCAAAGAACGCTTGGCATCAGAGCAGGTTTAATATTTACCACTACAGAACATCACCTGACCCTGTGTTCGGTGCTTGACGCAGTCGGCACATCGGAACGCTTAAATATTCATGAGAACGTCCATGTGCTTTGTTGGATGTCAGAGTTCATATGTTTGATATAAAACTTGTAAGTGGTATACAAATTTCCTGTTTTCATTTCTGGATTGACAAATGTTTACTAAAATGACATGCGTTTTAGACGGCTGTACACTAAAATACATAAAAATAGATCTAGTTTAATTAGTGATTGATGCATTGGAATACGATGTGATGACAGCAGTTGAGATGAAGCGTGTGACTTGTTTGGTGTGTGTGTCTAACGCCAAGTCACTAGATAAGTGTGCCGAGGTTTGTGTGTCACACTGTACAACGTACCACTTGACTTTTGAATATTGACTTGTACTCACGGCTGGGTCAGTAGTGCTGGATAACCGAGACGCTCTTGGCCAATCAGACGACCTGCTGTGTCTGAAAGCAGACCTCACAGCAGGATCCAGCAGACCAGGATGCTAGGAAAGGCCACTGCCTTTTACGCATCCTCTCCCCTAATGGGTAGATTCAAACGTTTGAAACTAGGTGTTATGTACGCGCCATGAGCATAGCGCATGAAATGTGACTTAAGTTTTACCGCGCTATCATGATTAATCTTGTGTTTATTTGTTCTGTGTTTTCAGGAGCGAAGAAAGCAATAGGCGACTAAAGAACGTGAGTGTTTTTGTAGTTTGTGTGATGTGACTGTATCGAGAGTCTCGGTCTAAGTGGTTATGCCTTTTGACAGTTGGCAGCCTGTTTTCAGATGTACCAATGTTATCCACTAGGAGGCATTGTTGAGTTTGTTGTGGAAACAGCTTTAAATAAATATCTCATTTCTATATCTCTCGCTCACTCCACCTAATTACTATAATAAGGACTAATCTGAAGGATCCTAGTGTAGTATAGAGCTGGTATTCCTGACTTCATTTCCTGCCACAAGACACGTCAGAGCCAATGAGAATTAAACCACACAACCCCAGACTAGAGACTGAACCCTGGAAGGATTTTCTTTCTTTTTTATCACAATAGCTGGCAAGAATAGCAGTGAAAATCTATTCAAATAAAGGGTAAATAATATGGCAAAAATAACGAACGATGCACAGCTAATTATATTATTTGTAAGTAAAAAAAAAAAAGATTACATCTTATGGTGGAATGAATAAATGTGTTCACAGGGATGACCTGCATAGCTCTGTGTGTACAGTGAGACAGATAGTGTTTGACTCCCTGCCAAAGGTTGTGTGTTTAAACCTCAATAAAATATACCTTTATTTGCCCCAAGGGTGAATTTGTCCTCCACATGCGAAGGGTCAGCAGGACAGAATGTCTGCAAGATGCCCATCTGCTCATTAATTACATTTAGCTGATTAAGTAGCATGTAACGTAGAAACGTGCTGAATTATGAAATTGTTAATATATAGAAAAACCCATTTACCATTATGTGTTTAAAATAAATAATCCACTCCATGTGTGTACATATTCTCCCAGGTTCTGATCACCGTGTACTGGCTGGGTCGCCGGGCCCAGCTGGACTCCTTCTACTGTGGTCCCCAGCTCAACTTCAAGGCCTTCGAGGGTCTGCTGGGCCTGGCGCTGTCTAAGGTATGGTAGGCTGGGACCCTGACCTTTAACCTAATTGGACTGGCCTAACTGGTTGGCTACCTCCATGTTCTCTGGCCAGATGTGGATGTTTTCATGTCTACAAAATAATGCATGCTGTGTTTTCGGTATTTATTTTCAGCGATTATCACTATCCATTTTGTATTGTCATTTAATTGTATTTATTGTAAAGTTGCAATGTAAAGGTGTAGGATTGCGTGGCATCTATCCGTGATGTTGCAGATTGAAACCAATTGAATGCCCATCCCTCCCTTTCCAGTGACGTCTAATGAAGCCCATGAAATTTAGGTTTTCATGGGATTATATACAAGTTACTATATACTTATGAATATTATATTTAATTTCTGACAAGTCTGTTCACTAGATGCCACTAAATTATCCACAGCTTTTTGTCAAATGACTGCAAGGCCCTGAGTGTAATAATACTAATGTAGCAATGGCCATGCTACACGCCACCTAGGTGGCTGCCACACTCACCTAGGTGGCTTTTACTGGGCTCCTCCAGACACAAGGACGCAGGGTGGTGGTGGCCGGTTTATTGTAGAGTTTGAGTGACAATCAGACATGAGATGGTGATTCGTGTTGCTACGCAGGAGATTTCCTTGAGTGTGGAGATGGCTGGTTTAACCCGTGCACATTGATTTCTCAATGCACAACAGGTTTGCAGCCTCACCAAGCCCCAGAGTCCAATCAGTCTGACTCGGGTCAGGTGAGGCTGCTTAAACCAGTCATCAACCACACACTCCACAACCAACAAAATAGACTGATGACAAAATCGATGGTTGTATCCTCCTAAAAGTGGAGTGCTTCTACGTTGTGAACCTGAGTCCCATGCATTTCCTCGTCCTGTGCAGGCCCTAGAGGAGGGCAGCGGCCTGTGCCCCAGAGACGGTGGCTACGGTGACCCGGAAAAGCAGAACTTGTATCGCGTCAGACCGGTTTACGGCAGGGAGGACTCAGTGGAGAGTCCAGATTATCTGGACCACCGCACCGCCCACCAAAGAAGTGAAGGTGAATACCTTCTCCTAAACTTCCTTTCAGATGGCTGAACCCGTTAGAGTGCTAATCATGTAAGCCAATACTCTTTGTAGCGATCACAGGTTCCAAGTCAACACACTTTCGTGTCTCTGCACTGGTCCTGTCCAGCCACAAAAAAAACATACAAAATCCATAACAAATATTGATAATTACATCTAGCAACATACCCCTGTGTTGCCCAGTTACATTGACCTGGTTTTGTTTACCCCATAATTCCTGGTGTGGTCAGAAGACATAGAATTTCGCTGAAGTCAGCGCATGCTGTTGCTTTGGTTGGCGTGCGCAAGTGAGAGGTTTGACTCGCGTTCCACACAGGGGTGGTAAATTATTGTGGTGGAGAGAGACAGAGCTGTAAAAGCTCTCCTTTTTAAAAGGCTCCCACTTCCAGATCCCCAGCCTGGAGTGGTTGATATCTTCCACTCTTTCTTGTTTTGTTTTTTTATTGGAGGTTTTCTTTCCTTTCTTAACGGTAATCCTCCCAGGTTTTACTCTTGCTGATCTTTACCTTCACAATGTTGAGCGCATTGAGCCTTGAGACTCCTACTTACAGGAATGATTGGCCGCAGCCCTATCATTTTGTTGCATTTCACGTTCAAGGGACCACGAGCCATCGGAGGATCTAGTTTGCCAAAGAAAGAAGGTTTTGTCTCGAGGCTCTGCGCTCTCTACATTGTGGTTCTACATGCTGTCCACTCACATTTTGTCTTGCCACAAGTTTTGTCACGTTAATGTTTTGGTCTGTGTGTGAACATTGCATTCCAAAAAGAGTCCTGTGGTCAACGTCTAACAAAATATTAAAAATAATAATGTATCTGCCACAAACCTTCCCCACTTAATTCAACCGGGACGTTGATCTCCACCAGCTTCTTCTGTGGTTCTGTGCTCTGCTTCGGATCACCGGTGGTTTGTTGACATGCTCATCTCTTGGTGTTCAGGCTGTGGCAGTGACGTGGAGGCTGACCAGGTGTTCAGTATGTCCGCCCAGAAAGACCCAGCCCAGCAGCAGCAGAGGGGATACGTCCCCCCAGGAGAGAGAGCCTACCCCCCACTGGGGGAGAGGGGATACATCCCCCCAGCGCTGCTCCGCAGGAAGAGAGGACGTGAGGAGAACAAACGAGGCTCACTCATCAGGTATGGCCTGTTGACCACACACACCAGGTAGTAGTGTGTTCACGCCTAGGTACACTAGTACACGCTTAGGTAGGTGCTCAATAGTACACACCTAGGAATTTATACCATTTTATTGACACCAATGCTGTTATCAATTTTATTTTATTTTTTTATTGTGGAAAAAAATGTGGAAAAAGAGTCTACAGAGCTTTTCAGCATCAACCCATCTGATTTAGTTCTCTGTTCAGCAAGCATGAGAGGGTTTTACTGGATGGGCGATTTGAATGTTGAAATGAAATGAGTGTTTGTACAGCATACGTTTTCATTTAGGTTTTGTCAGTCCAAAATAAAACTGGGGAACTTTGCCTTCGCCTTGCCAGCCATTAACGCACACGTGTTGGCTGGCAAAAACTAATGTATTTATACAGCCTCTCGACAACAATACATGTATCCACAACGACACAACTGTGTGTGTGTGTGTGGGTGAATCTGAGGCATAAAAGGTGTGGCTACACAAAGGGAAGCTTTTAAATGGTTAGAACTTTGTGTGTACTAGGGATAACACTTCATCACTAACACCGTGATGAACAACTTTTGTTGTCTTGTGGCTTTTTCACTTGTATTTTTAGTTGATGAGTATTGAGTTTTGTTCAGATGTCAGTATGACGGGGTTTAAGGGATTTGCCTCAACTTCAATAGGATTACATTATTTGCTTGTCTCTTAAACTCATGGTGCCAACATGAGTTTGAAAAACACAAGCTGTACGCTTTTAGGTTTCCTTCTTGAGAAATGAGAACCTACATATCTAGATATCGCAGAAAACCTACATGCACCAGATGCAAATGTGAGGGCACTTTCATAACGTGTGACGGATTTTGGATGGAAGTGGGTTCATATGTTCTCTGCTTGTCTACCACGTGCCAAAAACCGGTTTCCTGGTCATCAAAGTTAAAGAAAAACCTAGTTCTAGTTGATGTGTCAAAACACTAGTTATTTTTTCACACTCATAAACTTTATTTGATCATGTAATTTGATATTGCTTAATATAAAATATGTTGGAGTAGTTATTGGGTGCCATCTAGCTTTTCATAATAAATATAACTAAAAGCTAAAAGCTAACTAAAAGTTATTGTAACATGTATGACATCCAGCCTACAACGCTGTGTGGCTTATATGCAATTTGCCTTAGATATGTCTTGCTGTGTTTAAATACTTATGGCCCATATAATAATGAATAGATGGGCAATAAGCACCCTTCTTCCATAGATTCAGTCCAAATCGTACTCGTGCACTAGCTTTTTCCACCAATGTACACATGTAAAGTCAGTTTATCCTCTATTGAAAAACAGTGTGCATTAAAACTACACCAGAGCTCCACTGACCACGTAATGTTTGACCTGCTTTTTACGGCACGATTACATACAATGTCAATGCAAAGACGCGATGGATGCACATTTTCGCCAGGAGCAGGAATGACGTGAAATTTGCATGATTCTACCTGCGCGAACAATGATCTGCTTTGATGTGTCTACAAGCGCTCATCTGTGAAGTCTCCATGCTTGGTGCTTTAATTTTTCTGATCTGCTGTAACTGCTCCTAACACTCAAGAGAGACCAGGCACACTTCTAACACTCCGAGCTGCAATTACTGCACATGGCCTGCAGGGGGCTGTGAAGAATAACCGTGTGGAACACAAAGTGCACTAATCTACCGTCTCCCAAACGAAAACAAAACGCTTTTGGCTGACGATGACCACGGCAACACGCTGCTCTTTGTTGGGCATTTCTAATGGATATGAGCCCACAAATGCGATCACCTGACCAGAGACACACCATGTGACCCCAACGCATTGGAGACCATTGTGTTGCCCCCCACCACCCTGCAGCAGCAATCAGGCAGTGGTGGAGCAGCTCTCTCTGAGATGGCCCCGCGAGGAGGTGCAGGAGGACTCGTCTGAGGACGAGCGCGATGCAGACCCCCTGTTGGACGACCTGTACACCCGGCGGCTGCGGCAGCACCTGCACCAGACATCGTCCAGACGCGACCATGACCACTTCCTGCCACGGTTCTGGACGCAGGAGGAGGAGGTGCGAGTAAGCCGGATCCTCCGGGGGTCCGAGAAAAGACCCTGGTACCGCAAGATGCTCGCTGGGATGCTGATGGGCCGGGGGGCCGTCTGCCTTTGAGGGGATGTGGACTAGTGTCTTGCTGTTTGTAGCTTTATAGAGCCTCTTGCCGGTTAGTTTTGAGTTGTGTGGGGAAGGTATGTAGAATTTGAAACATTATTCTCATTTTTGTTGACTTTGTTCTAAAGTTTGTTTGGGCTCGGCGCTCTCGACAATGGCGTTTCGTCTGCCAGTGCTAATGTTTGTCTTAATGTTTCTCTAGTGCTCTCTTCGCACAAATGAAGTCACGTTCAAGGTGTTTTTTTTTATTTTTATGCCTTACAAAAAACAAGTCCAGCTTGAATGGATGTTTTCAGCAGGAAACAGAGCATATGATCATAATTTGTAGATAATAATTAAGGAAATGTATTTGTCCTTCCATACACAAGAATTAACTGGTGATGCCAACCTGCTCTTTAATGCAAGAAAACAGACGTACAGACCTTTACTAGGTAGTTTGAGGTTTGTGCTTCTTGGTAACAATACTGCACAGTGAACCTCAGGCTGAGTTGTATTCTTTGTTTTGTTTAAACATCCTTACCAAGTTAATTATAGTGAATACAACTCATGAACCGATGCCTCCCTCTGCAGGAGTATCATTTCCACATGAATAATGAACATTATTCTGTTTGGTTAAATGATGACTTAAACTTGACATTGTTCTTGGATTAAATATTTATTTTGCCCAGGTATAGTGCTTGCACGATTTTGCCTCCATAAAAGCATAAACAGTGGTATTTTGTAGTATAAAACCACTCTACTACTAATCCGATTTACCTGGAGTGATTTAAAGCATGACTAACATGAAGCTGGTTAGTTCTGAAGTTTAGAAATGCTTTCTAACCCTAAGGATGCTAAAAAGTGCAAATAAATGTTAGTCAACTGAAATAAAGCCACCTTTTTCTTAATAGTCTTGCGTTGTTCTGTCATATATTTTCCCTGGTTTGTTTCTCCAGCCTTTTTCTTTGGTACCTATATATTATTTGTGCCTGTAGTCTAAACAGATTTATGGTGACCTAATAACGTATTTATCTGGGTGTGAAACCATTTGTAGAAAAACATAAAGTTCAATCTTTTAAAAGGATTTTAAAAAGCATCCACCATCCACACAACCTAGAGCAAACGGCTGTCTAGTCTCCAATATAAACTGTCAAACTTCTATCTGCCTTCTACAGTATTCCTCTCTTTGGGCTCCTCACCTCAAACTCAAAAGGAAATCTCTTCACTTATGTGTTCATCAGCTCTATCACAGCAAGCTGAAGATGGCAAAGGTTTCCGTCTCCTAAAACAGAATAAGCGTTCTTGTTGTGCTACTGATGTCATACCTCGGCTGTGTCATTTTATGACTGTCAAATTTAATTTATCTCCGGTGATATGTCATTATGTGGCAATAACAGAAGGAAGCTTTCATTAAGCGGTTTGTTCTTGCGTTTTGCATTTAACTGCGGTGTTAAAGCGGAACTGTATCAGGCAATAAAGCTTGTAAAGTGATGGGTTGTATGTGGCTTTATTATCCCAATCTTTTGGACAGATAAAAACCCTTGACTGACTTGGTGTCAACCAGTGTGGCACAGATGTACAGTTTCAGTGGCACAACTTTTAAATGTTTACACTTTTCCATTTGGTGAAAATACTACCTTCATCAAAACATTTAGTTTATTTTTTCAGAAATGTATGCATTTATTCCAGTTAGTGTACTCAGTGTACTCAGACAAAATTTACTTTATTTATCTCAGACGGGAAATGTTCGTGTCACAGCAGAAAGTACAGGAGGCTTGTAGAATAGAAAGTCTGATCTTTATCCTGATCCTCCAGAGTCTCTCAGATTCAGCGCCGTCCGGGTCGACCGCCTCAGGTCAACCCTGGCTGGATTTGGTAAGTTTGGTTTGTTTATTTCCCATGCCAAACGCAGGAGAGATAATTTGGCTTCATGCAGCGCTAGCTTGACTTGCTTTTACAAACTGAGGCTAACCGTTAAACCCTCCTGGAAGATGTGGACGTCAGTTGTAGAAGGAACTCAAGAAGATATTTGCCTCCATTTTGTAATTCTCTTCTTTGCTTGAGCAGCAGTTAAGATGCATGATCACATTTTAAATTAAGGGTATTTTCTTACCCCCGTGTAGGTACAAAGATTTGTAATTATGTGATTACGAAGACGTCAAATCGTTTCCTTGGACACCGACTGTGACTAGACTCAAATGTATCCTGTGCCCCATGTAGCACCTATCTGCTAAGAGTTTTGTCTTATTAAAATACCACTCGACTGACAGCCAACTATGCTCAGCAATTTAAATGGGTTTTAAAGCTGTGGTCTAAAAATGTATCTACATCATAATGACCAACATATCCCATACTTCTCACCAGAGCTGTAGACCTGACCGACTTGATGTCTTCTGCTTTTCAAAGCGAGCGATGTAATTCTCAGGAATTCTGTGGCATGGATGTAGAGCTTGCTATGTGCGGGGTTAGGCGTTTACTCACTGAAAGTGAGGGGTTCACTAATTATTGAATTTGATGGCAATAAATTCTTCCTTCACTTTGCTATTTTGCTTCATTGCTTCTGCAATGCATGGGCCTTAGTGACCTCTTGCATCGCAGCATTTTTGTGAAATTGTAAGTGTGCCTAGACTGCTGGGTTGCAAAGCTTCAACATGATTTGCCTGCCATGTAATTGAATGCTCTATAGGTGATGCTATTGGGCAGGATTTGCAGACCCCTCTCTTTCTTGCTTACAATGGCAATTTATGTATTACACTAAACCTTATGAGTAACAACACATACTGCTTTTGTGATTTTGCTGGCATGTTTAGTATTTATCCTTTGAAGGAAGGTTGACATTTTAATAGTTGATTCTCAGTTTGTACTTACTTAATGTAATTACTTTGTTGGAAATTAATCAATTAGAAAAAACAAAACCTAATTTTGAATTAACCTCAGACCTTGGTGGTTAGTGGATCCATAGGATAGACCCAATACCTATTTCTCATCATTTTACCTCCCATATAGTTCTTAAACCATATTTTGAAATGGCAGCAAACTTGCTAAAGTATTTTCTATGGCACCCATCTTGAACCTTTATTCTTCCTGCCCACTGTCACCTCCCTCAGGAGCAAATCCACGAGCGACATCCCCATGGAGTCCCCGGGCTACGAGGAGGTGGGGGAGAACTTAGGGGGTCCAGACGTCAGCAGGCCAAGTTGTGCTCCATACGGCGCCAGGACCAAGGAGAGCGAGGAGAAGTGGCAGGAGGTGAGTCTGCTTTATTCCAACATTTACCTTGAGTCATTGAAAAATTAAACCACTTAACATTGAGGCTGAAGACAAAACATACAATCAGAATTGGGTGTAGTGACTGAGTGCAGAGTAGCTATAGCACAAGTTATACATTTGTTAGTGGTACTGAAACAGTTACTGTAGATATATTTCAGTGTCTCCTGAATTCCACGAGATTAGTACAACACTCACCGTTTTGATCATAGAACATTGTACTCGATTGGTAGAATATCTCTATGTGTACTTAAGAGTTGTGTAACTAAGACATCTTTTAACACTAGAACCGGAAAACGAGGTTACAATTCATATGCTGTGAACATGGTCACCTCTCCAGCTGCAAGGCCGCATTTGACCTTTTCTCCAGCAGGTGTCACCAAGGTGCAGGTTTACTATAACACTAATAACGAAATCTAAAGCAGACTAAACTGTTACTAATTTGAAGCAATTGCACTTGGACCAAAATAACAGTTGTTATAATGAAGTATGTTTTATAGAATTTTAATTTCATTTAGGGACTTATTCCTAGTGATGTACATTCATCTCAGACTTGCCACAATCACCCTTTCCAGATTTTAGGGCCACCTGCTGGTATAATGCATCTTTATATAAACGTATGCATCTAACATATATATTTTTTTGATATTGGACTGCTGCCTTGTAGCCTACTGTAATAGTAACACCTGGATTTCTCACATCATTGGCATATATGTAAAGCACCGTTATACATTATTATCAAAAAGCTTTGGCATTTTGGGGTTTATTGGTAAGCAAAAATAAATTGGACTGGTTTCTATACAACTTTAAAAAAATTGATTAGGCCTTTCTCTGCACTTTTATTCATTGTTCTGACGAAGGTAGTGTTGTGAGCCAAAAGGTTATTTGCCAGTGCGATTGATGTAAAGAAATGATCAGTTGTGACATTTCACTCTAAAAAGGTTTGGTCAGTTCATGACAACGTTGTATGCTAACCGTTGATATCAACAGAATTTGATTCCAAACTTGTCCGGTTTGTTAGCCATGTACTGTCAAACAACAGCGTGCTTTTGTAGGGAACAGTTGTTCATCCACTGTGATAATCTCCCCAGGCATTTCAATGCTCCCTTGGCAGTTTTGTTAGCATTTTTGAAATCGCTTAGATATCAGGGGACATTTTGTCTTTGTCATGTTTCACTTCTTTTCAATTCAATTGTATTTGTATAGCAGGTACAGGTAGTCTCAAAGGGCTTAACAGGCCATATATTTATGACACCCCCTAGCCCTAGCCTCCCAGAGGGCAAGAAAAAAACTCCCTAAATTAGCAAGGAATAAATCTTGAGAAGGAACTTAAGAGTGGGGGATCCCTCCTTCAGGGATGGTTAGGAGTGCAATGGGTGCCATAGTTGTCATTCATACAATTAAACATCTTAAATAATTTAGTTAATAAAACTAAATATAGTGTCTGTGGTAATGGGGTGCTGGCCGGTTAACCGTAAGGGGAGTCCAGGCATCCAGTCGCAGTCACCGCAACACACTAAAACAGACAGAATAATGATTTAGACGGGGCAAGGCACACAAAACATATAGACAACTGCTAATTTAGTGACTACACAAATACGCATCTACACAAGCAGAAACATTCAGGTTCTAGGTGCCAAACGAAAGACTAAAGAGATAGGTTTTCAGCTTTGTTTTGAATATTGTGTCAGTCAGCTTCCCTGATTGCAGGGGGCAGACTATTCCATAGATGGGGCGCTCAAAGGGTGGACGCTCTGTTTCCTGCTGAATTTTCTATAACCTTTGGTATTAAGCCAAGAAGGACTATAAATAAATGGATAATTTTTTTTTTCTTTTGCCATTGAAAATATATAAATACGGCATTCATGTGTTCTGACGTCCATAGTATGAGTGTTTTGTTTCTTCTTGCTAATAAACCCAATGAAATACTACAACATTTTTATGAGACTAATAATGTGTCAAGTTGCTTTACATATACGAATGACGCGATACATTTACGCTTCTATTCAAGCGGGTATTCTTGGCTGTTATGTTTCACTTTCTGTTGACAATGGTCTACTTAGTAAGGATAAAAAGCATAGACTGAATGGTTAAAATGTAAATATAATGCAATCAGTTGTTACAATGACCACAACAGTACAAGACCGAAGTCCAATAAAACCCAAAATGCATACATAAACGGCTATAACAAAAAATGTGCCAAGCTCACGCATTATACCCAATACCTAGATGATGTATTTATGTTTGTATAAATGATTAGCTTCTTAGTAGGATAACCCGTCTTAACTTTCAAGTTGTAAATGTGTAATCCGAGTTTAATCATACATGTATGTTATGAGACTATGGACAGCAAAGAGAGAGAACTGAAAGTAATCTTTATTTATTTTTATTTGTCAAATGCCTGTCAAAGCCGTCAGGAGTCGACCACTCTTGCAGCAGTGCAGTTCAATGTACCACCTAGTGGCACCTTGGTGTCACTACAACAAACAGTCTGGGCGGTCACTGAACTACTGGTACCTGTGCTTCTAGTGTTAAGAGGAACCATACGCTAAAATCAAGACAGCAGGAATGGTGCCTTCTATGGGTTGATTGCAGCCTAACCCCCTGCTTGTCTAAGCACGAAAGTGCTGTCCGTCAAGCCGTAAGGAAACCCTCCCACTCTACTCCATGAGCTGCTGCCCTGCGCCTGTCTGACGCGTAGCAGACGGACGCACCGCGCGCAGCAAACCGCTACAAAAGACTTGGTCTATTGTTTATATTCATGGATAAGAATCACTAAATAAAGTGTTTTCGAGGTTAGAAGTAGGCCTCAGACTGACTGGATTCGCACGCCACTGGCATCCACGCAGCATACTACATGATATTAGAATTCGATTTTTGCGTTATTAAAGAACTAGGAAATGAAAAGGAGAAACGATGAGTTGATAAAAACGTGATCCACCAGCTCTGAAATCAGGCATGGAAAGATGCGTGCTCGAATTGACTTAACCTTTCGCCAAACATTTGAATATTTGTTATGCAAACCTACCCATTATCTGAAGCAGCATCATGTATCCAGGCCAGACCTAGTAGGGGATCAACAAGCCAAATGTACTACACAAGCACTCCTCTCCTTAACCTCCCCTTCCTGCTTTGGAGCGGTGAGTGCAGCGTGTGAACACAGAGCGCCTATTTTGAGGAAAGGAGAGAGGAGTTGGATGCAAAAATTGTTAGGTTGACTGCGGTTGTGGTGGTTATTTGATTTTGTTTACGGTGACTGTTGATCACTGCCAGTCAAGTGATTATTAAGAATTTGGCACAGCCCTTGTGGTTGCATATTGCAGGGGAAAGCTGCCCTATTGTCAAATTTATTAATAAATACTGTTAAAATGGAAAAAATAATAATCGACGTGTTATAACATTAGCATGATCACAAAAACAATGATGGCAAAAACGTAACCATGATCACACAAATCGGAAATGTTCAGTAGATTGTGTCTAGAACAATGCAGACATATTTTCCCTGTTGCTCCCGATGTGCTCAGACTGGTCGGTGGAGCAGGTCAAAATGCTACGCGACTGTCGCTTTTGTGCCCAGTGTTCCTCCCAGGTGACTCTTGAGTGTAATAATGCTGCTGTACTTGTTCCTAGTGTTTGATTGCTCTTTATATACACAGTAGTAGAATGGTTTCTATGTATATATTTTTTTGTGTTCAAAGGATTTGACAATGTGGAAGAACAGACGTAGGAGCACCAATTCTGACCTCCAAAGGAAGGTCCAGGAACGCGAAGTCAACGAGGCGACCAGTGGGATTAGGGCGGCCGTTGGACGGAATAAAACAGCAAACAGGTGCTCAAAAAGTTACATCTGAAACAAACAAAATTAGAAATGTATAGTCATTTAAGCACTTCTGGGAAGTAGAATTTAGTAGTAGATGTTGGAATCAGTGGGAAATTCAGTGATTCAACCCCCTGAAATAATTAATGCAAAGACATTTGGATATGAGCTAAGAATGTGTAACTTGATACAGGACTCAAACCCCCACGTCTGCCCTCTCCTCCTCCATCCCCTCCTAACCTCCATCTCCCCGGCTCCTCTTTCCTCCTCGCTCCTCAGAGACCAGCTGTCTCCTTCCATTCCCGGCCCCACCTCCTCCCATTCGTCCAAAGCCTCTCGCCCAGCACTCCGGCCCCACTCCTGCACAGTCTTCTCCCGGAGTTACACCGTCGAGACCCTGCTCAGAGACTCCGGGCCCATCACCGCATCCTCCTCATGTAGCCCTGTCCAGAACCAGGTACCCACCACCGCATCCTCCTCATGTAGCCCTATCCAGAACCAGGTACCCACCACTGCATCCTCCTCATGTAGCCCTGTCCAGAACCAGGTACTCACCACCGCATCCTCCTCATGTAGCCCTGTCCAGAATCAGGTATCACCACAGCCTGCGTCTGTCCGTCTGTGTTCATTGTTCTGTGCTTTCAGTTAGTCAGTAACAATATACAAAAGGCCTTCATCTCAGTGAGAAGAGATGCATTGTACCGGATTATTGCATCTTGTTCATTTCCATAATATTTTAATCTGTTAAATGTTTGTCTGTGTTAATCTGAGGCTGTGGATGGAGACTGATTTGATTGGTCTTTAATGTGTGGGGGGGTTTTGCTGGCCCAGTTGGTTGGGACGTGATGGTTAATCTCTAGCTAATGTTATTTAATCATTTGTAACCACAGGAGTTCTCCACAGTGAGGTCTCTGCAGAGTACCTGGCTAGGTTAGATGTTGCATGCTACAGCTGATCCACAAATGTTGGCAGGCATAATCAACGCCTCAAAATAAATTAGAATAGAAAAATATGTGTTTTGTTTGTGTACGGGCGCAATATGCCCATCCTGTCTTGTGTGTAAAGCCCCCGTCTGGAGCCATGCCCGCCTCCCACCGCCCCCTGCTGGGAGAGGAGGTCCCTGCCACCTCACTCGCCTCCAACGGCACCTCCTCCTCCACCGCTACCAACCCCTCCGCCCACAGTCCCTACACCTCCCAGACCCTCATCAAGCTCCAGCCTATTCCCACTGCTGGACCGACCCAGACCGGAGTGGGGGGCCGTAGAACCACAATAGGGTCGTTCCCGTATCTGGGCATCGGCACTGCCGACCGTACGCCCAACTCACCGCAGGTCACGGACCGCAAAGTCACCAGCCTCCACCACGGGCCGTTCCTCCAGGAGAGAGACGTGACCCAGCAGAATCACTGCTCTCTGAACCCTGCCAGCACTGGAGCCGGGGAGGAGGCGGGTGGTCTGGGGAACGGGCCGACGCACCACAGCTCCCTGTACAGGTATGTGGTGGAAAGGACAGCACATTGACTACCTGATTTTAGGTTTTAAGGTGAAGGTAATTATCAGTTTTTGTCCTATAATCAAATGTTGTGGGCTTAACAAATTAAGAACATTGAGTTTTTTTTATTTGGGAAAAATTGTCCGTACTTTTTGGCTGAAAGTTGAACAACCTAGTCATTACACTACCCCGCTATTTACAGACAATAAATATTTGAATGCAAGCAATAATAGGCCACTTAATTACCTTCTACACAAGTTGAAAGGAATTCCCCAAAAAACTGACATATTGTTTACTTTCCTCTTCCAACCAAGAAGGATGTTCTCCACTCTCTTTTGTGGGGAATGGAGCCTACAATCTTTTTCGTGATGAATGTCTGACACAATGATTTATCACAATTCAACTTCAGGAATCAGCTATCAATGTGAAAAGGCATGAAAAGTGTATTTAACTTCACATAAATAAAGTGTCTTGCAGCTGAACACGATCATTCACAATGGTGTGTGTGTGTGTGTGTGTGTGTGTGTGTGTGTGTGTGTGTGTGTGTGTGTGTGTGTGTGTGTGTGTGTGTGTGTGTGTGTGTGTGTGTGTGTGTGTGTGTGTGTGTGTGTGTGTGTGTGTGTGTGTGTGTGTGTGTGTGTGTGTGTGTGTGTGTGTGTGTGTGTGTGTGTGTGTGTGTGTGTGTGTGTGTGTGATTTAAGCAAACAATCAAATTGGAGCTGCTACAAATAGTTAGGAGGTAGAGGTTTATTCAATTAGGGTTCCATTATTCATTACTTCGTCCTGGTGTTCTTATAATCATGGGTATTTCCTTGCACATGGGCCTTCCACAAAAACACATATTTTATAATACAAAGTGTTTTATACTATGAGACTATTTTGTAATTTGGATGCATTAAAAAAAAATCATTTTGGAAAGTGCTCCTGGGGTACTATTTAGTACCCTTTTACAGGGATCAAACCCAGTTCCTTTCGGGGATTGAACCAACTACACTATTCTGTCCTCTTGTAGCAACAATAATTACAGCACCAGTTAACCTCCACTACCGACCTGCATGCCTCCTCCTCCTCCGTTCTCAGGTACAACTCCATGTCCTGGTCGGGCTCGGCCAGCCTCCCTCGAGGGTACCGCCGCTCCGAGGGCTCAGCCCGCCTCTCCACCGTCCTCACTGCCCGACCCTTCGGTACCAGGCCCTCCAGGATGTCCTCGCTGCCCAGGCTCAGCACAGTGAGTTCAGTGTTCAACAATCAGGCCAGTGAAACGTTCAATGCACTGTCCCGATCAGGCCATTGTGAAAAATATTAAATGTATATAGAAGATATATGGATCTTCATAAAAATATCAAAAACGTTGAGTGGTGGTTAACATGATTTAAACATGTCAACAAACAAAAGCCTTTGGTTTTATGATTATTTGTATTATTATGATAAGTCCAACTTTGAGCGAGGACCAGTACAAATGTTTATGGGGCCAGTATGATTTGAGACCAACTTACCAGTGGGTCTCAAACAGAATTGTGGTGCCAGTGGCAACATTTGTTTCAGTTGGACATTGGTTCATGGCCAGCTGCCATGGATGAGAAGTAGTTTATATAGTTCATGTTTCATCAGGAGATGTGTTCTCAACGTTGAATTGACACGGTGTTGGTGCGATGAAAATGTATTAGGAGGGTGTTAATAGGATGAAGATGATGCAATAGTTTATCAACAGTTCATTTTGTAGTTTTTCTGCTGGAAAATAGTTGAGTAGACGGCACATGATGTTGAGGATGCTGTGATGTTACTTCCTGGTCTTCATGCATCTGTTCCGGTGATGTCATCGTGTTAGACAGTTCTATGGGTTCGTAGACAGGTGGTGCATATGCAGGTAGGTCAAGTGACATTCTGTCACTACTAGAGAAGGTAGGTCAGTTCATGGAAAGGGAGGTGGTTAATTTAGTATTTGAAGTAAACAACAGCACTTATCGCTGATCACTTCCTGTTTGTGTTCACGCTCTATATGGTAGCGGTCTAGTGTTACCACTACCGGCTCGTCTTTCCATCCATAATGCATGGAGGCTGGAAGGTGGAGACCACTGCTACCTGACCGCTCCATCACGCGTCAGGCTCCTCTGCTTCCACTCTGCTGCTCAGAGATATTACACATGTTGCTTATGAGTTAGGAGTTATCAGAATGTGTGCTGCAATTTGGATCTGTCCAGCTATGGATGTATTTCAACTACACCAATTGGATGGATGGATAGGTCCTTTATTCAGCCCCAAGAGGAATTTAAGGCATTATATGGAAAAAGATGGCGATGTTAATTTATTAATATGGCTTAAGTAAAATTGCAGTAGGGCCCAGAATTTTGTTTATAAAAAATAAATGATTTGACTCAAAAGACGATGAGTTCATGCAATTTAAAGTGATCATAAATAAAGTAATTTATAAATATTCTCTGGCTCGCGCTCTGTCGCTCGCTCTCACTGTCCATCTCTCTCTTTCTCTGCAGGGAAGTGACTACAAGCCCCTCCCTCTGAGCGGTGACAAGAGGCGATCTCTCCAGCCGATCCTGATCCGTCAGGTCGCAACCTCCCTCATTAGGGCTCCGCGCCAGGCTGCAGAGAAACAGGAAGTGGAGAACCAGGCAGAGAAGGAACATGAAGGGGAAGAGGGTGGACGTACAAACGGTCTTCCATACTGCAGTGACCCACGCTCCTTTACAACCCTTTCCAACAAACGCCTTCCTCTTCCAGCCAATCACAGCGCACCACAGGTGTGTAGTCTTTTAATTCCACTGCCTGTTTTCATGTAGTATGTTAACTTAATATAAAATCTAGATGGAAAACATCACACAGCCAATGTTGGCGCAACTGTGAATTTGAACTTCAACCAAATACTGATTTACTAACTAGAGGAGGGTCATTATTTTTATTATGGAGTTTCATTTCCATAGCTGAAGAGTGAAGTGGATGGTAGATGTGCATCTAAAAAATATTGTTGAGTGACTAATGTGAGTGGATGATGGTACTGGCACATTTAACAGATGTTGTTGAGTGGATGGTAGCGATGTATTTAATCTGAGCTGGGCTGCCTGGTCGCTGTACTCCCATAGCACATCCCGCAGTTTCTAGTTTCCAACAGGAAGCAGGACACCTAGAATCTCAGGGTGTCGGCTTTACTGTGTGTGTGGGTTCCACAGAGGCACATGAGAGTGAGTCTGAGCCTGACACCAAACAGTGTGGATGACTTCGGTTTCCAGATGGACTGGAGCGCCACTGGAGCCAGAGTCACGTGTGTTCAACGAGGTAAGAGACTCCACTAACTACCTGCTATACTGGGGAGCCAGAGTCACGGCTGTTCAACGAGGTAAGAGACTCCACTAACTACCTGCTATACTGGGGATTCAGTTTAAATGGAATTTGGGTTCATCCTTATCGTCTTGGACTGGGCAATTGGATACGCTGTAGCAGTACCGGGGACTCGTTCAGAATTTATTCGGTCTCCAGTTGGCTTTCTGAAACATCACTGGACTATTTAAGCAAATGAGGAGAAGAGAATATCCTTGCTAACTATGATCTCAGACTCTGAAAGGTTATTTAATGCACTATTATGTATGTGATGGGGGCTTTAGTTTTACAG
The DNA here is from genome assembly GCA_026745465.1 of Lota lota. Lineage (NCBI taxonomy): Eukaryota > Metazoa > Chordata > Actinopteri > Gadiformes > Lotidae > Lota > Lota lota. The sequence goes on from JACYXH010000462.1 coordinate 2,152,355, forward strand.
AGCAGTGTAAAAGTCAGTAAAGTGGAAGGAATCCTCCCAGACAGCATTGTTTTTTGTTACAATCATCCAAGGCAAGTTTATTTATACAGCATCCGAACCCAAAGTCATTTCAGAGTCCTTTACATAGGCAGGTAAACACATTATAAACATACAAATGTACAATCATTAAATGACAAGAAATGTAAAGTATATTTTATAATTAACCTATAATTAATCAATAAATATGCCAGTGTCAATGAATTTCAAAACAGCATTTTTGTTTGCGACGACTTAAAGGAATAAAATGTTGAGGCAGACCTTGCATATTGTGTAAGTTTGTTCCAGTATTTCATACCGGTTGCTATTAGGGCCTTGAACCAGAATGTTAACTTGGGGTCTAAATGCTTTCACTTTAGAATGTTATTTTCACTATTAAACACTGAGACACACAGATTTTCTAGCATGATAACAACTTGATTGTAGACACCATTATTCTGCAAATTGCTTCAGTGTTGAGTTTGTTGAATTCTTCTTGTAGAGGTCTAGCTGGGGAAGAAGGCTAGTCACACGGGCAATCTTGCGAGCATTCAGGCTATATTGATACGTCTCAGTATGTTCTCCTGAAGGAAATGGTTGCGGAACAAGCATTGAATCAATAGTACCCTACACTGGAATCAGGCTAGACAATAGCTCCTTGTATCCAAAATAGTGAACTCACTCCTTTAATGCATGGTTATCTACCATTCATCCCACTGGTTTTACTGATCCTCTTCCTGTTTTTAATTCATGTTGTGTTTGTCTTGTGAGACTGAAGACAAGCTTCCACTTGGTGGACAATAAAATGTATATCTAAAATGTTAAGCACGGTTCTTCACATCTTCTTCTTTGGTCTTAATACTTTAGGCAGCCCTGCTGAGCTGTGCCAGCTGTGCGTGGGTGATGTCATCACCACATTAGGCGGAGCCAAGGTGGAGCAGATGAGCTCCAGCCAATGGGAGAGCACCATGACGTCAGCCCTGCAGTCCGGCAGCCTCACCATGGACGTCAGTCGCTATAGCAACCAGGGTAAGGCCCTGGTCAGGTCACGTACAGATCATGTGACAGGAAATCTATTATGTTTATGGTGCATCCATCGGCAGAGCACCAACCGATCAATATGTAACATGTATCGGTCAGAAAAACAATTTCAAACGTTGCGAATCACCCATTCATTTTACATTTATTAGGAACAAATTTATGTTTTTCAAGTTTCTACCTTCCAAAAAGCATCTCAGGATTTATCGAACTATCTCGTAAACTGTGACGCAGCAACTGACCTACAAATCATCTGCGCTTCCAAGCTACGAGCCCGGAACTCCGCGTTCTGTTCCAGAATGAAAGACATTTCTAAATACACAATTTAAAAAGAGGTAGCTCCAAAACAACCATTTTCAACAATATGTCATTCAGTCTACCATATTAGGCATAGTTCAAAACTTGACAAGGCTGGACAGCAGAAGATACCATGTTTAGATTCTGTAAGCTGGTGTCGCTATAAATTTCAACACCAGGAAACGTTTTCGTGTTTAAGCGTGGTTGTTTTCTGGATATTTATCATACTGTGCCATTATTGTTATGCTGCTGTTTTACCAGGGCGGAGTATTGGTGAATATTTTGAATAAAAAGTTACATTGTGAGCTCTAAACTAGTTTTTTATGGAAATATGATTTCCATAATGTTTTTCTGTTTTATGGTTTACATTTTAATCAGTCAGTAGGCTTACTTGCCACATTTAACAGCAAATGTTTTATTTTTTGATTGCTGGATTTAATTTATGTAGTATACCTACATTTTGGTTAAATGTAGGTATAAATGTTAAATAAAAAATGTAAGCGGTTAAAAAAAACAGCACTATTGGGGTAACTGCATGTATTATTTAAGTACTCAGTTAGGTGAATCATCTGTACTAAATGGCATTCTGTATCCCTAAATCGAACAAATATAAGTATCAAAAATCGAACTGAAATGCATAGAATTTCAAATTTGCAGTGAATTGTTTCAGATTAAAAGTATCGTTGCTGTATCGGAGCCCATGTATCTGGATGTGTAAAGAATTGTGCTTGAAAGGAGAGATGCACATCCGTTCTATTAACGCATTTAGCAGACGCTTTTGTCCAAAGCTCCACCCACATGGTTCTAGAAAACCACCGGGCGAGGAGAAAAAAATATTCGAGCGAGGAGAAAACAATTTTCGAGCGGGGAGACAAAATATCCGAGCTAGCAGGAAAACACGATGCAAGCACGAGAGCAAAGACAGCATTTGTGCACACGGGGGCGTCAGTTACACGTTGCTTTACTTTATGTGCGCGCTCAGTTAATGTTTTCTTTTCCTCACATGATTTCTTATTGCTCCCGTGATCAGAGAAATACTGAGGCGAGTGCAGTTACAGTGCTTGCAATAATGATTTTGTGTTCACAGATGTTAGCTTTGCGCGTGCGCAGTTATCTTTCGCAGTGATATGCCGCCATAAGAAAGCTTTCTTTACCCCCAACAAACTGTTTCTGATGAGCCAGTGGCCGAGACCATCCCTGCTGTTTAACATGAAGCAATCACTATCCAATTTTGACCCAGTTTCTACCCAGGGTAGAGCAGGTACCAGTGGGTCGGCCCATTGTTTCTAACAGCTGTATGTTGCCAGCAGACCTGAACAGCGCTGGTCTAGGAAGACTCTAAATCTGTGCTGATCTTCCCATGTTGATAGGCTGTCCTGAAAGCCACGCCCACAAAGACATCATGACCATGCCCACTGGCCCTGACCTACCTGCCCAGGTGAGAGGGCAGCCGGGCAACCTCTTTCAGATTCACTCCAGTAACTTTACCAACTTTCTTGATCCTGTGGGAAATTGTAATGTCACAGGTGCTATATTCAAGGTGGAAAAATAATATTGGCAAATGGAAATAAAATGAGTAAACAATATAAACCAAAAAGTGTGAGTGTGTTAATGACAAAGTTCTCCTTCTCACCTTCAGGGGGTGGGCATCCAAACCAGGAGAAGAGAATTTGAGGAGCCCCGAAAGACAGCCAGTAGCAAAGGTAACTGGATGTATTGACATGGGGATCCTAGATCAGTTTCCCTCTTAGCTGCTTATCTGAATGACATCATGTTGCTGAGCTCTCCCCTAACCTCGCCCTCCTCCTGTTTGTGTAGAACTTGAACAAATTGTACTGAGAAATCAGAGGCGGAGAGCAGAGTTTTTTAATGTGAAAGGTAAAAAGACAATGAAGGCCTCTTTGCAGCTTGTTGGCTTAAGCTCGCTGCAGCTTCGAAGGCTTTTGCTAAATACCACATTTTTGGCTTGGCTAAAAATCTGCAAATCTACAGTTTGAAGTTGAATTGCAAAGTCTGTTGCATTCTTTTTCTGCTCGCTGGAAGGAAAGCATGACTTCTATTGGGTAGAAATTACAGCCATGACATATTTGCTAGTCGGGGAGGAAGAAGAAAACCAAACAATGTAGAACTTCATTTAAATTAATAACAGAGGGAGGTGTCATATTAATAACATGACGCTTCCCGGCGTTTGCCACGTTTTGATGTTGGGTGTACATGATTTCGTTTTTTTCTGTGGTGCTAGAGTTGGGGAAGGTTGTGCGGGAAGGGGTCACCATGGCTACCATAGTATCACCTTCTTAATTCATTGCCTCCCCTCCGTCAGGATCTGCTGGTTACAGCTCCTGGGTTTATCTCTGTGGTAAAGTTTTTTGTATATGTTGGTTTGTGGCGTTTATTAATTTGACCAACAAAGCCCCGTGCGTGTGATGGTTGCTGTGATCTGGTGTCATTTTGCTAAGATTATAAAAGCTTGTTTCTCTGCACACTTGAGCATTGCTTTGCTGCGTGGTCTTTGCTTGCTGTGAAGTTGTGAAACAGTGGCATCCATTTTGTGATAATCATCATTGTTGTATCACTTTTCTGTGTTCCCACTTTTTAAGGAGGTACTGATTCAGCCATATCTGACGTAAGTAACAAACTAAAGGTTTTTTTGTTGTAGAATTTCACTGAATGGCATTTGTCATATTGTATAAGAGGTTTTCAGATAAAGGCTTTACAAATGTTGTGACATTCTAAACCATTTCCAATAAGCCACTTATGGAGGTTTTAACATGTAGTTAATTTCCATGATTGTACAGTACCTTTGGATATGTGAATAATTTCATTGAGTCATACAATGTTTGAAGATGGTCAAGACATTAAAGCGTATGTGGCATTTCCGCATTAAAATAAAAAAAAAGACTAGACCTCTGTTATATATGTTGTAGAGTTTGTGTAATTGCATTATCCAAATAGTTTCCAACAATCGTCAAACCCAGAGAAATCCGTAATCAGTGTTCCTAACTTTAAAACAAAATTATCCGTCAGAGAACGACGCCATCCCCGATCGATAGTTTCCCATACATTGTCAATTGTTTTAAAATGGCTCCAATCATATTTCATTGTAGAGCAGAGTGCAACACATTGATTTGTCTCGCTCTCAGTGAGAGAATAATGAATAATGCCTTGTATACAGTCTGTGTGTTACACCCACACTAGAGCAACATTGGCAACCCAGTTATTTACCTGCTTTTTACTGTTGAATAGCTAGTGGGATTCACTTCTAAACAGCGATTTTTAATCATTTGGGAACATTTTGAAACGTGAGACGCCTCCGATTTATTTTGCATTTCAGCTATGCTATTTAGTGAAGGGTACTTTGTAATTCACCTATTTGTAGAAATACTGCTGCTGCCCGACCGTCTCCTGGGCAGGTATATACTGCTAGACACATGGGACTCAAACCAGTGATCACGTCTTTAGTTGCCCACATCACTGTTATTCCAAGTGTGAATATCTAATCTTAAAAAAAAAAGCACTTTCAACCCCCCAGTCAGCTACCACCACAAGTACAAACTAATTATGTGGGAAACACTAATGTGTACGGTAACGTTTGTACAACGTTCATTCGCTGGGCTACCCCACATAACTTTGTCTACAGCTGTTTGGGTAGTCGACTCGTCTAATTATAAGTTGGCAAGGTTGTTACTTGCGGCAATATCATTAGATTAAAATGGCAACATGATTTTACATAATGTGAATATAACTTTAATACATTAACTCGTCCGTGAACATAAATTCTGGCTGACCTGATTTTCACCTTCAATGGTGATGAAGACAACTCCCATGATTCCACGTTACGTCACAACATCGTCAAACTACGTCTCTTGTTTTGATTGTGACCCCTAGTGGCAGAAATAAAATACTATACCTTTTTAAATAACATATGCTCAAAGTTTATATATTATGTTAATTAAATGTTAAAACTTGCTGGGAAACCATATGGCTCTACCACCTGGCACATCTAGTGTACCTTTAATTAAACTGGGTCAAAGTCTTTCTAAAGTGTATTTTCGTGTCAACTGGCAATACCAATGACCAAATGCCTAAACTTGAGTGTTTTCTAACCTAATTCCTAAAATGTACTTGATACCTAAACTAAACCATCTCTAGCCTGACACCTTAACTATACTATTGTTAATCAACATGCTATATATAACCAGCAATCATGACTAATACACCATATAGTCTACCACTAGTACAAATGTTTTTTTTGTTTTCCTATAAATCCTATAGCTGTATGGTATGATTGTTCGAAGACTAAGTCTCTTTGAAAACCTCTACCAAATTATAAATGTCATGAGCGAGACATCTTTAGCCGTAGAAGAGTCCATGCTTCAGTGTGTGTGCGCAGTACCTTGTCTGTGTGGGGTACCGTGTCCATACTTTGTGTGTGTGTGTGTCCAGCTTCAGGTTCCGTCTCTGAACCCGTCTGCCTCAAACTGGTCCTGGGACCACGAAGAAGAACGCAAACGTCAAGAGCGCTGGCAGGAGGAGCAGGAACGGCATCTGCAGGTCAGAGAGGGGCACTGCAGGGCTAAACGCCTGACCAATGAACCTGGCTGCACTAAAGTGGCTACCCATCAGTTTTAAATGACTAACATTTGTTTTTGGTTAATGAAATCATGTATGTTGATGTGCGATTTTCTTTTTCTTTTCTTTTTTTTTCGTGTGTGTCCTTGAGGCTGTATAGATGAGGATGTGTCTTGTTATTGCCAGGGGTATGCTATTGTTTTGAGTGTTTTGTTGTTGACGGGGGTGTTTGTTTTGTGTCTTGTTGACGGGGGTGTTTGTTTTGTGTCAGGAGCGCTACCAGCGAGACCAGCAGCATCTGCAGGCTGAGTGGCAAAGAGCTCAGGAGGGGACGGGGGAGGAGCCGAGGGGGACCAAGGTCTGCATACTACTAATATAATACTTCTGCCAATGTTAACCAGAACACCTTAACAGAGATGATGGTGTTCACTTCACCCACAGTCATTAAGTTACACGTGTGTTTCACAGGAGAGGCCGGTCTGGCTGGGTAACCCTTCTGTTGTCAGACTTGCCAGCCCGACTAGACCTGGCGTCCAAAGACCACCTCATCACTGGGAAGCCGAGAAGGGTACTGTCAGACCCCAGAACACGGGGACGGGATGTGTCAGTGTCCAGGACACGGGCCCTGCTCCTGTCAGACCCCAAACCCCTGCAGAACTGGCTGCTTTTAGACCCGTTGGTGCAGAGACCGGGTCGAAGCCTTGCAGTCTACCAGCGGAGAAGGACAAGCGGGCTGAGCCTGACTTGTAAATAAACCTTTTTAGTTATTTGTTCCTTCATCCTGCATCGCTGTGTTGGTGAATGATCACAGAGCACTTAGAGCTCAGACAGAACCATCTGTCTAAATAAAAATTTGAGTGCCATGATCAAATATTAATTCATTTAGTAAGCAATGTTAACAGCTGCATGATTTTGAGCCTGATTTCTCGTTCATTGGATGTCTGTACAACCTCAAATGTAGCTTTTAACATGTTTAATTGATATTACGTTGAATCGTCAAAGTCTGACCACATGTATTGTTAGTTCAACCTTGGCGGTTTATTGTCTTTTGCTTCTGTGGGGTTTCCATACTTTCCCGCTGGGATGAATGACTGCTGTGTGTGATGCTGCTTCTTGGGCTCTCGTTCTCCTGGGTTCCCCTGGATCCGTTTGCTTCCTGTGGTTCTCGTCTGGTTTTCCTGCTTGGTTCTGCTGTTGAGGTTCAGGCCAACGGGTTCTGGTGGATTTACCCAGCTCTATTCAGCATACCGGTACGTCTCTTTCAGCTCAATAGTAATGAGAGCGGCATCATTGCTAAGCAAGATGCCCTACCTGCATTTTCAACTTCAAAGCCCATTTCACACCAGCATGCAAGGCGAACAGCAGACACTGAAAATCTGCTCGATGTTTACAAAATCGTTTAGACCTGGAGTTGTATACTGTCCGCTCATTGATCAACATGGGAACAAGTTAAGTCGTTTTGCATAAAAGCTTCTTCTAAAACTAAATAGTAAATGTTGCGTTTTCCTTTTTTAAAGCGTGATGTCAAAGTCCACCCCGACGCTGGCTTCTTACCACAGGCAAACCAAAGGTCAGTGGTCTCGCCTCATTGCTGCGATTGTCCATCACGCTGTTTAGTCGTGGATATAACCCCTCCCCCTGGCTGTGTGATTGACAGGCCCCAGGGAGCAGAAGAAGGGGAAGGTGGCGACCGCGTCGAAGGAGGAGCAGAACAGGCGGCAAATCCTTGAGGAGATGAAGAAGAGGACCCAGCTGCTGACCGACAACAGCTGGATTCGCCAGCGCAGCACCAGCTCCCTCAAGGAGCCCCTCTACACTGGAGTCTCCCTCAGAAGGTATGTTCTGCTCTCGTCAGAAGGTAGTGTTCAGGTCCCATCAGGAGGTATGGTTCAGGTCCCATCAGGAGGTATGGTTCAGGTCCCATCAGGAGGTATGGTTCAGGTCCCATCAGGAGGTATGGTTCAGGTCCCATCAGGAGGTATGGTTCAGGTCCCATCTGGAGGTATGGTTCTGGTCCCATCAGGAGGCAGGGGTTCTGGTCCCATCAGGAGGCAGGGGTTCTGGTCCCATTAGGAGGTAGGGTTCTGGTTCTAGTCTCTCAGGAGGTAGGGTTCTTCTAGTTCATCAGGAGGTAGGGTTATAGTCCCTCTCAGGAGGTAGGGTTATAGTCCCTCTCAGGAGGTAATGTTCTAGTCCCCCTTCCTCAGGAAACAAGACAATAATTAAGTATAAAAGTGGAATGTGTGACAGTTGCGGGACACTGAGGAAAAAGTAAATTTTGAGTCCTGCCCCCTCACATAGTAGGGTTCCAATCATCCTCAGAAGGAAAGGTTCTAGTCCCCTTCCGTCAGGAGGTAAGGTTCTAAGTATGGTTTTAGTTTTTCGGGAGGTAGGGTTCTAGCCCCCCACAGGAGGCAAGGTTCTAGTCCCTCGGGGGTACGGTTGTAGAGGTAGGGCTCTAGTCTCTCTCAGAAGGTAGGTTTTTAACCCTTCAGGAGGTAGGATGCTAGTCCCCCTCAGGAGGTAGGATGCAAGTTTATTTCTATAGACGTTCCTCAAATGAATTGAACCTGCTAGTTGGTAGGGGAGGATGCATACAGGTAGGCTGCGGACATTGATGATTGAACCCAGAATTTTTCGACCAGAAGTCAAACACCCTAACCACTAGATTATCCGGCCCGCTATTAAGAGAGGCAGTCAGAACGCCTCTACTTGTCCTCCCCTTCAGGTATGAGTCTCTGGACAGCCTCCATGCTCCCTCCTTCTCCTCCGGAGCCCCCTCAGACCTGGCAGGCCCTAGGCCTCTCTCTGCAGCTGGCTTCTCTGGTCCGGGCCGGAGCATCTATCCCCGCTACACCACCTGCTCCACTTTACCTGACCAGCTCACCACCTCCCCAATCACCTTCTCCCAACTCTTATTCCCCGATGCCACACGTCTCCCTGGAAAAGCTGGCAGGTAAGTGTGTGTGTGTGTGTGTGTCCCCTGTCCAGTCGTAAGTTCCATATCATCCCAGTTCTTGCCTCCCTCCATTGGCTTCCTGTGCAATGTAGGATCGATTTCAAAATTCTACTAATCACTTGTAAAGCTCTGCACTGCCTGGCTTGTGTTTCTATTGTTTCTAAGGTAGGGATGCACCGATACCAGTAGTCAGACTCTGGCCCAATACTGTGCTCATGTACTCGTAAAACTTCTCAGATACAACCACTCGATACCACTTTACGCTACGTGACGTAGCGAGCCAGTGAACCCTAAACTTTTTCTTTCTTTTTTACGTGGTAATTTGTCTTATATGACTGTCAACATAGTAATCTATGCCATTTTATCACTGTTACTGAAATAAGTCCCCAATTTAGAGAAAAAAAGGGGTAAAATCCTATGTTTTTGCCATTCTCCCCAAAACACTACGTGAACGTTCCACTCTGCTGCAAAAGCAGGTGGCGTTCTTTTCATGACCAAGGAGCACCAGTGGTGCGGTGTGTGTGTGGACGTCTGGAGCTCTGCCTGGGCAGCGGTTGACTGCAGCATCCAAGAGAAAGTTGAGCTTTTCGTAAACTTATTGTATACCGCTACGGTTTGTGTGGATGGTGAAGCTCCATCTGAGCAGCGGTTTATTTAATACCCGCGTCCGAGGGTTAGGATTCCTGGACACCTAAATAGTATAACGCTACAGCATGTGGCACATTTCATATACAACATCGCTCATTATAACGCTCATACACAACAACGGTACTAAAAAAGTATTAAAATTGCTGTTGGGTCGTAACCATGGGATAACACGCCCCCCTCTTTCCTAAAACTCTCAGCCCAAAACACTTTTTTTTTTAATCTGTCTTCGAATTCCCGCTGAAACATTGGGTTCACTGGCTCTTCAAACTGAAATGGTATTAAGTACTCATATCGGTACTCTGTATCGGCAAGTACCCAAATGTAAGTACTTTTACTTGGGCTGCGAAAAAGTGGAATCGGTGCGTCCCTATTCTAAGGCCTTCTATCTAACCCACGCTCCAGCTTGTAATCAAAACGTAATTGTGCTTTTATCGTGCTGGCTCCGTCTCTCTGGAAAAGTCTCCCTCAATTAATTAGATAGACCAAATCTGTTGATTTTGTTAATTTTGTTTAAATGTTTCTATGTAAAAAAAATAATGTGTTGCTATTTTTGCATTATTTGCATTTTCTACAGGCATTCTTCATTTGACAAATTGTATCGGTCTTAATGCCCATTTTGTTTACTTGTCTTTTTGTTTGAACTTACTCTTCATTGTGGGTTTTTTCTTCCACTTTCTTTTCATGTAAAGCACTTTGTTCTAAAGTGCTAAATATGTAAAGCTTTACTTACTATCTTCAAGTACTGAAACACACTTTGAAGTGTTTTTCATGAAATTCCACTTTGTGTGTGCGTGTGTGTCCCCTCAGTGAGGACAGGCATCAGAAGTTCAGAGCCGAGACCACAAGTCTTTCTGAGAGTGTTGCTACGTCCAGCTCAAGTGAGTATCATTCGCCACTCTGGACTAGTTTCAGTGCGGTGGAATACTAACAAATCCTATTCATAAATTCTTACAGTTTCCAGCAACTGACCTAGTCATGTGACCAGAGAAGTCTGCGTCAGATTGAGAAGAAAGGGGCCATTTTGTGGAGGAAGTGAAGCGACAAAATGTTGGACGAACTGCCACGTGAACCCCACTTGCTGGCTCCCTGGCCTGTATTTTGTCTGATTTTAATTTGGAAATATTTGTTAATCTTTCACTGTTGGCCAAAAGTTGTCAATTAAATGTACTGTATGAAATAAAATAGGGTAGTATTGAGTGTTTGTAAATCTTCGAATTTTGGTTGTATCGGTGTTCACTATCGTTTATTTTCCCCCCCATTAGCAAGTAATGTAACTAATGCTGTGGTGAAGACCATGTAAATAAAGTAACTTGGTGACATGGGAACAGCCATCATAAAATTATTAAATGATTAACCAGGTAAATGTGACTGAAATGCTTGGGAAATAAAATATATAGCCCACAATTCTTGCCTGACTTATGTTTTAATACCACTAGATGGCAGTATTGATCCACTGGTTTAGTTTTGAGGGGGAGTCCTAACCAAAACCATTGATGGTCCATCGACTAGGTCATAATGACAACAGAAACAGAATAACGCATTGTAAAGATACATTTATTTTCATTCAATTAATTAGATCATTGGATTTTGTCAAATGGTCATTGGATAAAATAAATATTTAAATTCGTAATTTGTAAGATTGGGTAGCACCAATTTAGACAATTTAAAAACTCCATAACAATGTTCTGAACACTAACTGGCTGTGCAACTGTGTGACGCAGCATAGCTCAGCGGGCTGTTTAGTGTGAGTGGGAGGGGTTTTGGGAGTGTGTATATTAAGATTATTGTAAGCAAAGTTAAGGGCTGGCCAGTATTTATGTTTTACATGTATAAGGTATCGGTTATAGGGTGTGATTTCAAAGGGCCCCTATTATACCAACAGGTGTGTGATTAGCCATTACTAGCCATTTGAAAATCTCCCCTTCCCTGTGACTTAGTGACATCACAAGTGGGATATATCAGTCTACCAGCCTACCCAGTGGACTGTAGCAAATCTTGCTTATCTATCCATCATACATCTAGGTGGACGCTCCCACTTGTGATGTCATTAGGGTACAGGGAAGGGCAGATTTTCAAACGGCTTGTAATGGCTAATTACACTCACACCTAGTGGTATAATAGGGGCCCTTTAATAAAAAAAAAATGAAATCGCTGTTGATCAGCATTGACTACAGTATGTCCAGGTAGTTTTAAGCTACTAGCTAGTTGAAATGTTACACATTACGACTTTAATTGTACATAATGTTAGTTCATGAACCCATACCGTACATGTGATACTATTGAGAGCTGAGGAGTAAATAAGCTCTCACTGTATGGTTAGATTTTCTATCAAATACCAAATTGTGTAATGACTGAGTATTTTATTCTATGGATACTCGGTAGTAACCTAGTGAATAAAAGTGATAACTATAGTGTTCCATAGTACAGCTTTCTGTCATGATTCCACCAAACTGAAACTATAGCAGTCTAAATGCTCTATTCTCTGTTGAGACATCAGTCACTTGCTTCCTCTTATCTCAATGCTACTGAAGAGTTGGACATTCATGTATCGTGTTAAGTCTAATGTCCCATAGTTGGCTCACATCTCAAATCAATTTTCTCAATGCTTATTTTTTAAGATGAATAAATACATTTGCTGATTATTGCTACTGGTTGTGGTTTGAATTTTTTTTCTTTAAACAACCTAAAATTGTCTTTGTTTTTATTATGCACTTCAGCATTAAATCTAATGATAGATCACCTTACACTTAACTCTGTTACTCGTCTGACATCAGGTTTTGGTCTTATGTATGTTATTAACGCACAATCCTTGTTTCTGCATTGCAACATATTTTAGCTCATAGTAATGCAAGGTCAGTGAAGAGAAGGTTGTGTGTCATAAGAATTTTAAAGGAAGTGTCACTGCTTAACAGAAGGAAGAGACACCCCAACCGTTGCTTCATCTTAAAACAGTAACCACAAAGCAACAAACGATATACATAAAAACATAGCCTACTGTGTATACATAATGAAACTAATGTTTATTTTTAATATCAATAGACCAGTTACAATACACAAGCAAAGCCATTATTTCATGGAGGAAATGCCTGTGGTCTGTGGGTTGGTCTCCATAAAGCTTATATACAAAGTTCAACTACTTCTGTTGACCTCTAATATTCAAAACCATGGTGTGGGTATAAATGTTGTTCCATGAAATATGATCCTACAAGGAGTGGATCGTAGTTTGATGTTCCTGTGTTGTCCTGGAGTCTGGCACGACTCGCGCCACTTTGGCTCAAAGTAGAGGGATTATTTAATGTTCTTTGATAGAACACAAGAGCTATATTCTGTTCTTTAGCAGAAACAAATGATTATTTAATCTTCTTTAGTAGAAACAAAGGATTATTTAATCTTCTTTAGTAGAAACAAAGGATTATTTAATCTTCTTTAGAAGAAACAAAGGATTATTTAATCTTCTTTAGTAGAAAACAGGAGATATTCTGTTTTTCCTCAGGTCATAGTGACAAGAACCCCTCCCCCTGAGGTCAAATTTGACCTTTATCCCTGACCTTGAATTAGATCCAAAAGTCCCCAGGCATTAGGAAGGCCCGACGTGAAAATGTTAAGCATCCTGCCTCCCAGCTCTCTTGGCAGGGACGGAGAGGTTTGAGAACTCGGTGGCCTGACCTCTGGGTCTGAGGAGGACTTCCTCGAAGAACCCAGTGGAGATACTGTCATGTGTTTTCTTTGTTATGTTCACTTGTGTAGGATGCCCCGGTGGCTCTGCTCTGACCTACTTGAAGAACACTAGTTGAACTAGCGGAAGGTCAGCCAGATAAATCAAGCAAAGATAAAAAGTGTATTTTGTGTTTTAAGCTTGACATTTGGTTTGTGGGAGTGCTGTTTATAGTACACTTTGCTTTACTTCACAATTTAGCCTTATAGTAAACATCGCATTTCCACAAGAGTCACGGAAAGTAAACAATTGACCACAAAGTATAAATGTATGTAACAATCTAAGAGGAGATAACAACTGTTGCAACACTGCATATGATATTTAAGCATCATTTTACATAATTTAAGATGTGAAACAACGTTGTTTCACGCAAATGATCCTACTTGTTTTAAACCAAGTAAGTGTCACCACAGGCAAAGAAAAATAAAGTGAATGGTACACACATGTGTAACTTAACATGGTAGATAATGTGATTAATAAATAAGTTATCAAGAAAAAACAAGAAGGATAAATGTGACGTAATTGGCAGTGAACCAGAAAGCTAGATGTGATAATAGTTAACTATTGTGTGTTGTTGTGTAGAGACTGCTATCTGTTGAGCTAGCCCAGGGAAAGATATGCTTCGCACATTATCAGGTTTACCTCTCATATAATCTCGGCTCCAGCAGTCCTACTATGCTATCATTTCTGGGGGGCATCCTAGATATTCTACATATTCTACCTAAGAAATCTCAATTGCACGAGTTGAAGAGGCTTTCAGAAGGGGATTTTAGTATGTCACTGTATATATATGATTTCACTGTATTTCTACAGTGGCCAGTCTACACGGTGTTGATTTGAAACCTTTACAGACATTATTTTACAGTTTACTATTGCTGACCGGGTCGCCATTACGCACTTACAGATCCCCGCCTCCAACAACATGATTGATCGAAACAAATGTGAAGCAAAATAAAATGAAATAGTTTACCCAGATTTGAGCCAATCTGCTATCAACATTTTTGTATTAATATAAACTCTGATTTAGCTCCGACATAAAAACAGATTGGACTTGGACCCCCAGCTCCTGTTGAGATGGTTCTAATCAGACACTATGTGTTGAGGCCCCAGTAGTTATGCAATGGTAGCAACACTTTAAAATAAAAACAGACAGCAGCCATGCTGCTGCAATGAAACTATGGCTAAATGACGCTCTGTTATTATGGTCGCAATGTGTTGCCAAGTTTTGTGACGCAGTCACAGGAACATCTGCTTCCCAGGAAGTTAATGCGGTTTGAATTTTATTCAAGTGTCCAAGTGAGAGTGCTAAATGACAGCGCTGTGGACTTAGCCTACTGTAGGAACTGACCGTTTCTGAATGCTTGGCTTTAGACTTTGTCTTTCACTCAATTCACATTTCTGACAGTTTGAAGATTTTGCATGTCAAGCCATTTGCTTTTCTATGACACAACATCTGTTGTGTTAAGGGCTTTTCAGCAATCTTTTTGGCGGTGGGGGTTAAATGCAAGAACAGACACAATAGACAGTGGAGACGTAGAGTGTTCTTCTTAAAAAGGAAGTAAGACATTACATTTCTCATTAAACGCAGACTGGATGTGCTACTAACAGGAAAGCATGTATGGAGTGTGATTGTTAGTGGTTGTCTGTCTGTCTGACTAACACTGTTGTTATCTGTCTATCTATCCCTGTTTTGACTTGTCTCTGCCTGCATGTGTCGTTCTGAATGTATGTTGTTTCTCTTGTGTTGTCTGTCTGTCTGCCTTTTTGTCTTGTTTAGCCTGTCTCTCCATCTTGACTTGTGTCTGTGTCTGTCTGTCTGTGTCGGCTTTTCTGACTCTCCCTCTGTCTCTTCGTCTGTCTCTCTCTGTCTGTCTGCCTTTATATCTGTCTGTCTATCTGTCTCCATCAGCCTTTATGTCAGTCTGTTCATCTGTGTAGGTGTTGTTTATGCCTACAAAGAATATTGACATATTATTCATGAATGTTTATTTTATATTTGAGATATCAATCTATTTTTAATCTTATAACATATTTCTGAATTAATAATAATATTGAACTTCTTTATAAATCCCCTGATTACGAACAACTTATTTGAACCCTTTCAGTCTGGGTTAGGGAATAGCAAACGATCTTCTCCTTACCATGGACAGCAATGCAAGCTCCCTGCTGGAGATGCTTTACCTCAGTGCTGCCTTCGACACATTTTACCAAAGCATTCTTCTTCAACGTCTCTAACACTATGTTGACATCAAAGGTTCTGCTCATTCCTGGTTCAAATCTTATCGCACAAATAGAACACAATTTGTTCTTTGTAAAGACTCAAATCATAACACTGCCAATCTAAGCTTTAGTCTTCCCCATGGATCGGTCCTTGGTTCACTGCTCTTTGCAAACTACATGCTTCCTCTTGGTGATATTACTCGCGGCTACGGAATTAGCTTTCACTGTTATGCGGAAGACGCTCAAATCTACATTCCTATTGGATCAAACGAGTCCTCACAGATCCAGAAGGTTAAATCTTGCCTGACTGCAATTAAAAGATGGTTGTCCCAAAACTGCATGCAGCAGGGAAAACAGAGCTGATAATCATCGGTCCAAAGGATCAATGAACACAATTTGAATACGTCACACTGTGTTTTAAGGGCTCGGCTATCACCCAAAGTTCCTGTGTCTGGAATCTTAGTGTCCTGTTCGACCCTATGCTTTCTTATGATCTGCCTTGGATGCAGAGATGCTCATCCATTCATTTATGTTGTCTGGACTTGATTACTGTAATGTGATGTTCTTTGGTTGACCAAACTCTACCACGAAAAACCTCCAGCTCATGCAGAACTCCGCTGTTAGACTTCTAACTAGGACGAAAAAATGTGTGCACATTACTCCTATACTCGCCTCTCTCCACTGGCTCCCAATAACTGCCAGATCAGATTTTTAATTGCTACTGCTTACCTATAAAACCCTGCACGGAATACTACCATCCTACCTGAGGGACATTATTCCCTATTGTCCTTCTCAGTCCCTACGGTCTTCAGGAGCTGGCCTTCTTTCAATTTGAAAAGTTAAAAAGAAATCAGGAGAAAACAGCATTCTCTTATCAAGCCACCTATCTGTGGAAAAATCTACCTATTGTAGTCAGTAAAGCTGACACTGCTGAGAAATTCAAATTCAAACTTAAACCCTGGATGCCTGGACACCCCCGTCGGCCACCAACTTGCTCAGTGGCCAGCACCCCATCACCATAGACAATACTTACTTCACATTTTTCGTAAGGAGTTTGCTTGTATTACTACCATCTATGTAAATGATGGCACTCATTGCAAACCTCATCCCTGAAAGGAGATATCCCACACTCTGCCTTCCTTCTCAAGATTTCTTCCTTGTTGATTTAGGGAGTTTTTTGTTGCCCTTTGGGGGGCTAGAGTTAAGGGGGTGCATTAATATATGGCCCATAAAGCCCTTTGGGAACTGTTACTGTGAAGGCTATATAAATACAATTGACTTGACATCGCGTATAACTCTGATCGTAACTGATAGGCCAATATGACTTGATAAATACATATATACACCTTCCAAATGCAAGATGCAGCTTGAGGTTAAACTAATAATAATAATACAAATAATAAGTGATACTTATATAGCGTTTTTCTAAGACTCAAAGACACTTTACATTGAGGGGTGTGATAATGAAACAAAACACAAACAGGGGTGATAGGGGGAGGGGGGCTAAGAGAAGGTAGTAAAGAATAGATGGGTGTTGAGGCAGGATTGGAAAACTGGGAGGGACTCTGAGTCTCTGATGTCTTGGGGAAGGGAGTTCCAGAGCCTGGGAGCTGCCCTGGAGAAGGCTCTGTCCCCAAAACTACGAAGGTTGTGGACTTGGGGTTTGGGGGTGGAGAGAAGGCCAGCTGAGGTGGATCTGAGGGACTGAGAGGGTTGGTAGGGGGAGAGGAGGTTAGTGAGATATTGGGGAGCCAGTTGGTTAAGGGCATAGTAGGTGAAGACCAGGATCTTGTAGTTGATCTGGTGGGAGACAGGAAGCCAATGGAGGTCCTTTAGGACAGGGGTGATGTGGTGCCAGGATTTAGTGTGAGTGTGGAGTCGGGGGATGCATTCTGGACCATATGGGAGTTTATTGATGGAGCTAGCACTGATGCCTTAGAGGAGTGAGTTGCAATAGTCAGTACAAGAGGAGATGAAGGCGTGGATCAGTTTTCAGTAGCAAGAGGTGTGAGGGAGGGCCTGATCTTTGCAATATTGTGAAGGTGGTAAAAAGAGGATTTAACAACTTGGTGGACATGGTGGTTTGAGGGAGAGGGTGGGATCAAGGATCACGCCAAGGTTGCCTGTCTGGGAGGAAGGGGAGACAGTGGTGCTATCAATGGTGAGTGTGGGGTTGTTGATTTTGCTGAGGGTGGAGGAGTTGAGTTTTGTCACTGTTGAGTTTGAGGACATTTTGTTTTTCTTTTGTTCTTTTATTGCGAACAGGCAGGAATCAATGTGAGGGAAATATCTGGCGAGGGTGAGGGTCATCAGCATAGCAGTGGAAGTTATTGGAGAAATTTACTATAACATCTAAAGGAAATATATAATCATTATCTTGCCTACATGCTAAATGAATCAAATAAGTGTGCAGGAAAACATTGAGTTACCAAGGTATGACTCTCCCCTAGTACAGATGCTTTATGCTTTCATTGTAGTTAAACTCATTGAACAAATCTTTAGAAGAGTCTCAAGCTATAGGGCCAGAATGGAATGTTCTATTCTAAGAGGTACCAGGGAGCAGCATATTTCCAAATAAGGAAACATACAGTATCATATGTAGCTCTGACCTCAGAGCCAAGAAAATAAGTGAGGGAGCAGCATGTTTCCAAATAAGGAAATGAGTGTATGGGATGAGGTGGCGACATATGGATATTGGATGTGCAGAATGGAGCATAAAGGCTGAAGTCTGGGGAGAGGCATGTTAGTTCTTTGCAAACCAACTCAGGTTTTGTTGTTACTTGTTGCAAGTGATAAAGTATTTATCTTTCGGGTTGAAATGCGGTCTCTGAGAGGGAGGATGTAAATGATGAAGAGGAGTGGGCCAATTACAGAGCCTTGAGTAATGCCTTGTGTGACTGTGGATGAGACAGAGGAGTGATTATGAAGAGAAATGAAGTGTGATCTGTTGGAGAGGTAGGACCGGAGCCAGCAGAGTGCAGTGCCTTCAAAACCAAATTCTTCGAGTCTAGTGAGCATAATGTTGTGGCTCACGGTATCGAAGGCTGCACTCAGGTCGATGAGGATGTTAAGGGCACCAGTGTCACCGGAAGTGAGGTCATTGAGTACTTTGAGGATTACAGTTTCTGTGCTGTGGAGTCCTTTTTGAGAAGAAGGGGAGATTGGAGATTGACTGGTAGTGGTTAAGGCAGACCAAGTTTATTGAGGATTGGGGTGACGAGTTTTGAATGCAGAGGGAACGATTCCATTGGACAGTGAGGAGTTGAAAAGGGTAGTGAGGTACGGGCATAGGACAGGGAGGCACGACTTCAGCAGGGGGGTGGGGAGGGGGTCAAGGGAGCAGGTTTTGGGTTTGGATGAGCTGATGAGTTTAGAGATGATGGAGGGGGCAACCGAAGCAAACCCGGATAGGCGGATATGGGGGTGAGGGGTAGGGAGGTCAAGAGGGATGGAGAGGAGAGGGGCTGGAGTAGGGGCAGCTGGATCAGACGCAGAGCACAGGGATTTATTAATAGTTGATCTGCAAAGAATTTAAGGAATGAGTTGCATTGTTCAGGTGTAGAGGTGGAGAGGCTGTCAGCACGGGGCTTGAGGAGGTTGTTCACAGTGGAGAAGAGGGCTCTGGGGTTACGGTTGGAGTCATTGATGATGGTGGAAAAATAGGCAGACTTGGCGGCGGTCAGGGCATCTTTGTGAGCGGAGAGATGGAGTTTATAGGCTTCATGGTGGACAGTTAGTGATGTTACAGTTGGCATCTCATCTGTTTCATTTTGCGAAGGTCAGGTGTGAACCAAGGTGAAGAGATGTTGAAGGAAACAATTTTTGTTTTGAGGGGGCACATTGAGGTGACAAGGTAGTGTTGAGGTTATTGGTGAGATCATTAGGTGAGGTGAGGGCTGATTCCGAGGGGAGAGCATTTGACAGCAGTTCTGAGAGTTGGAGGGGATCAATAGAGGTTGTTGTTGTTTCGTAAGGTTATTTCTGAGGAGTTGGGGATGGGATAGTGAACTGGATGAGATTATAATCTGACAGGGGAAATGGAGACTGGTGGATGTTGAGTACTGGTAGATTGACAGAGCAAACTAGGTCAAGGATATGACCTTTAACATGGGTGGGGAAATTGACTACTGGGTGTGGTTGGAATTGTCGAATAGAGTGATGAATTCAGATGCAAACTTACAGGTGGGTGAATCAATATGCATGTTTAAATCGCAGAGGAACAGTAAACCTGAGGAGAGAGATGAGGCTATTGTGAGGAGGTCAGACAGGAAGGATAAATAAGGTTTGGGTGGCCGGTAAATGAAGATGACAGTCATTGACCAACATGCTTTAAAGGTTAAGAATTAAAAAAATGAGACTGCACAGAGAGTGAGTTTTGTGATCCTCAAATTGTGATTGAATAAAAGAGAAAGACCAAGACTGAGGTTAACAGTGTGAGGAGGAAGAGTGAAAGCGGGCCGGTGGGAATGAATGATTAGGATGTTGGACACCATATGGCTGGTGGGGTAAGTGGAAAAATGTAGATGGTGGGTGTGTTTGGCGCCACGATGGTGATAACGACGGCGGTGGAGGATGCCAGCAGTGGAGATGAGTGCATTAAGGGATAACCGGTAGTTTTTGTTGAGACGGAGAAGTTTGCAGAGAGAGTAATGTAGGGGAGGGTAAATGTTATTCAGGGGACAAACGAAGAGGGTACCAGACATCCATGAGATAGTGGGGGGGGGGGGGGGGGGGGGGTAAAGTTAGTAAAAATAGGCCTTAGTAGTGGTTCCATAGCAGCTGACAGGTGGGTTAGTGTAACGTTAGAAGCAGTGTGGAGTACAAACAGGAGGAGTGACTTTAGCTGCTCATGGTGCTGTTGATTCTATGATGGGGGAAGCAGCCAGGGATGGTGATAACGCTAATAGCCCAATGAATAATGATAGTCCAATGAATAAACAGAATCACCATAGCAGGGATCAAGAATCTCCTAATCCAACAATACCATCATGACTTCACAGATCAAATATACAACAAGAATGAAATGTCCTTTGAAGAGAAGCAGTACATGAAGATTACTTCTGAATCAGTCCCACTGAGAGAGGGACCATACTACTTTTTGCTGCCTTTCAGAGAGAATGATGTGAAAGTGCCCAATAACCAGAAGGTAGCAGAACAGTGTGTGCAGAATCTCATCCAAAGATTCAGGAAGTACCCACTGTTCTTTGAGGATATATGAAGAGGATATATGAAGTGCATGGAAAAGATCTTCTGTGAGGGATATGTTTAGAAAGTACCAGAACACCAGGTAGACAGACAATACGGCAAAACTTGGTATTATCCACATCACAGAGTTTATCTAAAGTCTGCTGTTTATCAGACTTTAGTATTGACCAATGCCGGAAGCCCAAAGACATGGATATCTGACATGTCCAACTCCCCCACTTCAGTGATGCTAATGAAGCCGGGGACGGTGTAGCTACCTACCTGTGACTCACCATAGCAAGGGGGCCATTCATGTTTGGCTTGTGATGGGCAAGGAAAGTGTCACCCCTCTAAAACAAATCACTGTTCCCAGATTAGAGTTTAGGACTGCTGTAGTGGCAATACATGTAGACCAGATGCTCAAAATAGAGCTCCAGATCCCATTAATGGAATCAGTCATTTGGACTGAGTCATAAAGTACATAGCCAACAATACAAGAATGTTTCATACCTTCGTGCTAATGAAGTCTCTACCATCAGTGACAATGAACAATGGAAATACGTAGCCTTATCACATGACCTCACATTCTGTTTCGCTACACGGCTCAGTCTGGACCTCTGACTGGGAGTAAACTCCTTCAGCAAATCAGCGTAACAAAACATGTGACGACATCACGGCGCGCTGCTCAGAACAGTGAAAACGTTTTTTTCCGCTGAGAAACTCTGCTAATGCATTCTTTTGTCCTTTTTAATAGTTGTTATTGAGTCTATTTCTGCAATAACTGCATTTATGGCTGTGTTTACTTTACCTATGTTAACATTACCACTTGTTTCTTCAGTAGACACCATTACTGTTTTGCCAGCGACAGCCTGTATTTTACATCATCAACTACGACACGTTCCCTGATTTGACCAGTTGCATCATCAACTACGACACAGTCCCTGATTGGCCCCGATTATGAAATACATGGATTCATAACAAAATCCTGGCGACGACACCTCTCGTGGATTGAGAGCCGAAAATATTCTTACAGCCCAACAGATGGCTCAATGGACAATATAATCAAACTAAACCTGAATCAGAACAGCCAAAGCATCCAGAACAGAACACCACACTATCTTGTAATGACCCAGAAGATAAGCAAACCACCACAGTCAATAGCATCATTATAGCAAAGAATCCCATTACCAAGCTACTCAAACATTTCTCAGAGGGTCACAGTCGTGTGGAGGAAGAGTGTGACAGAGCCTTGGACAACAAAAAAGGGCAACATTTGGGACAAAGATTTGACTCTTCAATTCCACAAAGTCTTTCTATTGAAGGACATGCAGCAGACTGAGAAGACCATAATCATTCTTTTTCAAGGGCAGCATCAACTCTGCATTGAAAAAGGGTAACTATGTTAAAAAAGGAATTTCTATGCAAAGATTGGATCGAATGATGGATGATGGCATCCTCTGGTTCGGAGGCCGACTCAGAAGAACAGCTCTGACAATGGAAAGCAAATACTCACCCATTCTTCCAAAGAACAACCATATCTCCAACCTCGTTCTGACTGATATTCACAAGAGTCTTGGACATGCGGGCAGAAACCACATAAAATGAAGGCTTCAAAATTAAGGGCAACAAGAGATGGCTGATCTCCCTCTGGACAGGCTGACTGATAACCCTCCATTTACATTCTGTAAATGGATTGCTGTAGATTTATTTGGGCCTATCAGATTGACGCGAGGCAGAAGTAACATGTTCAACTGAAGTATACTTCTTTGCATGTGCAACCCAATCTACTTGGAGACAACATATTTACTCAATACCAGCTCCTGTATAAATGGCATTAGACGGTTCTTCAGCCTAATGGGTCAGGTCACAGACATGAGATCAGACAATGACACAAACCTAGTCTGAGCTGAAAAGGAATTGCAAAATGCATTGAAGGAGATCAATCCAGATTGAGCGCAATCTGTTTCAGGATGGCATCAGATGGAGTATCAATAAAAAAAAATCTGCATTTTAGGTGCTCACTACAGTGGAGTTTGGAAAAGGATGGTAGGATTGGTCAAAGGTTTCTCAGTTAAATCCTGAAGGATCACCAACTGGCATTCTGCTCTGCCAGGTCGAGGCAATTCTCAACAATCGCCAACATCTGTTGTTATTGATCTGAGTGACCTCAGACCTCTCACCCCAACCACCTGCGACTTCTGAAAAGCAAGCCAATCCTGCCATTTAGATATTTTTTCAAACGGTTGACGTCTGCTCTTGTAGAAAATGGAGAAGTGCACTATTTATTACATTTATTTTGGAAATGTGGTTCAGAGAGTACCTCCCTATAATGCAGCAGTGACAGAAGTGGACTCGAAAGAAGACAATTATTATTTTACTGTTATATTTGAGAAATTCATCTAACTTTAACCATATAATATATTTCTGAATTATAATGATCATTATTAAGTTATAATGCATTTCTGTTCTCTCTGACTTGCTATTAATTACTGAAATTACTTTGATATTTATCAGCCGAAAGTTGAGAAATGGCGAATAGGAAATGTCCCGCGTTTGGACAAATAGTTTTCAACCGCAGTAAGCAGGGCAGTCTAGGTAGTAGGATAGGACAACAGGATAGGATTTTCTGTGATAAATGTATTATTTTGGATTGCATTGGGCAATAAATAAGTTTAATCTAACTCGACTGGATATAGGAAGTTTCTGTCTGTCTCCATCTTGTCTGTCTGCCTGTCTGTCTGTCCCCATCTGTCTTTCTGTCTGTCTGTCTCCATCTTGTTTATCTGTTTGTCTACCTGTCTGCCTCTGTCTGTCTTGTCTAGCAGTCTGTTTATCTGTCTTGTCTGCCTCTATGTCTGTCTCTCGGTTTGCCTGTCTTGTCTCGTCTGTCTGTCTCCATCTGTCTGTGAGGTCTAGAGGTGTGTTTGAGGTCTACAACATGAATCTTTCTGCATGTCCAGGATGGGGAAGAATGTCACCTTCAATAAACCAAAAACTCTCAAATAAATTTGTGTGTGCCATCCAACAGAACAGGCTGTTTGGATAACACATGCTAGCAGAGTTCTGGGTATTATTATTTATTATTATTATTACTTACTTTGTTCTTGTTCTTGTATTGATGCTGCTATGTGACTGTTGAGGATCCAAGCCTAAGAATTTTACTCTTGCGTACTTGTACGTTAAGATGTCATAAAAGCAACTCTGATTCTGATTCTGATTCTGTGTGTGTGTGTGTGTGTGTGTGTGTGTGTGTGTGTGTGTGTGTGTGTGTGTGTGTGTGTGTGTGTGTGTGTGGGTGGGTGGGTGGGTGGGTGGGTGAGAGAGACAGCTCAACAGAGGGGAGAGAGACAAACACTGACACAGTGGGGACTAGGGAGAAAGAGAGAAGATATATGATGTAAACATTAATGTAAACATTAGCCAACCTCATGATAACCCGGTGATGTTATACAAGACAAAGTATTGTCATGTGAGTATGTAGGTCACATGTGACTTGAAGAGCCAGGACTACTGTGTGTTTATGTTTATGCATGTTTTAAACTCTGCACGATTATGTAATATATGCATTTCAGATGTGATTCCCGTGGTATAATGCCTCTTCCTTTTGATGAATAATACATGTTATATATATGTAATGTTTGTTTAATATGCGTAACATAAACCCATATACTTGCTTTTATTGTCATTGGTAATTTTGTCCTTAAAAGTAATTAAGTACTTTTACTCAAGCACGGTGCTTAAGTAGAGTTCCTAGTTATATTGGTTCTTCACTTGAATAATTGTAACAATTTTATTTCACCACATTCTAAAGTATGTTTTTAACAGAACTGAGAGGGAATACATATCTACTTCTTGAAAGCAGCGCTTTATTCTCAAATAAAAATACATAATATAAAAATACACTTGTTTTACAGAGCCAAAGAGATTTATTGTATCTTGTGTAATAGCATTTGAGTAATTATCCTGTTGCATTTAATTGGTAAAAACACGAGTGAGATATGGAACTCCTTTTTTTTATAGTTAAAAATGTCTGATCCAATACTTTTTTGGTTTGGACAATTCTCAATATGTATATGTAGCCTGTCAATCATTCACCAGCGGGGTTGGACGTAGACCGGAGCAGTCCATCAGTATATCATGAGTCGTAACCAGCAGTTTTGAGGACTACGCACTTGCCATTATGGAAAGAAAAATTGGACAGTAATCACATGAAAATAGAATGTTGAAAATTAACGGATTATTTGAGTCATAAATTAAATGAAAATGCAATCATTCAATTTTTATTTGTGTTTTCCAAAAATCCTCTGCTATAAAGTGAACAATATTCAAATGCAAATGAAAATCTAATTGTATTTTCATTTTCTAACTATGCCGGCTTTAAAGTGGACAATAATTAAATGCAAATGAGTGGGCGGGACAAACTCCACCCATTGGATAACAGGCTGAACGTGAAAATCATTCTTCACATCACATCCTTGTCACCTGTAGACGTTGTAACTTAGCAAGCCTCATACTAACTTCTGTGTAATTGTAGTAGTATTAATAATAATATGACAGCAGGAGGGACCATTAGTATGACCTGCTGTTGGTCCAAGGCAAATAATGCCGTTCATATTATGTCAAATATAAAGCATTTGTGCTATTGCATTTGACTATTGTCCACTTTATTGCAGGGTCAGTTTTTTTTAATGCAAATACAAATAGATTTTCATTTTCATTTCAATATTGTCCACTTTATAGCGGGGCATTTTTTAAAACTGCTCATTAAAATTAGATGATTGCATTTTCATTTTATTTATGTCTCAAATGTTGCATTCATATTATGAAAAATAAAATAATTAGTGCTATTGCATTTTCATTTTCAACATTGCATTTTTATTTGATTATTGTACTAAATTGCTTCCAAACTGTCCACTCATATTTATGGACATAGATCCCAATTAGTATGATTTTAGGAAAAAAATTGTCGGCCATGTTGATAGTTTGTTTTTGTGAATGGACGAATGGTGCGTCGTTTTAAATGTTCCTGCCGCAAGGAATTTAGGGACGGCATTATCTCCTTTCCTTTCGTAAAAGATGGTCCAATGTAACCTATGCTAAAGGAGATAAGAAAGGAAGCACTGAAGCACCTTTCCTTAGCATTAGGAGAATGCGAACAGCTCTTATCATGGCTCCCACTTAGATACTTCTGGTCATTTCAGTCAGTTAGGAACCTTCTTAAGCAAAAACGACTATTCGATCGCAGCCCATGTTTGATTCTTCAATAGTGGCAGACTCTCTTGGTTACGATTTATGATCTATTGACCGACTGCTCTGGTCTATGTCCAACCGCGCAGTGTGTTGATTGACAGGCCTCATTTACATATTGAGAATGGTCAATGTGAGAAGGATGATAGGTTAATGAAATAGAAAAGAAATTGATAAACTGATAATTAGTAAAACGCCCAACAAGACAAAAACAACTATTAATCCAAACATATATAGAATGTTTTTTTTTATTGAAGTCCATTTAACATTTAATTCATTTTCCATCCAATTTAAACATTTATTCAATCAATTTAAACATTTATTCAATAAAATGTAACCACTATATACATATTCAATTAAATGTATATTTTTGATGCTGAATTTATCTTATTTTCTCACGTGGCACAAATGCGTTCCATTGTGAGATGGAACTTTTGGCAAGTACCTTTGGGCAATATATCAGTGATTTAAACACCTGCCTACCCTAGCATCCAAGGTGATTAGTGTCCCTCATCTTGCCATCTTCATTTATTCAAGGTGTTTGAGAGATCTTGAGATTCAGCACTGAAATAATATAGAGGAGAGGGTTGGGGGAGAGGAAGTTAGAGAGGGAAGAAGAGAGGGGGAGTGAAGGAAAGAGGGGGAAGAGAAGAAGGGAGATGGAGGGGGAGAGGGTGGGAGGGAGGAACAGATGGGGGAGGAAGAGAGGGAGGGAGATGGAGGGGGAGAGGTAGGTAGAAGTTGGGGGAGAGAGGGGGGAGAGAGGGGGTGGGAAAAGAGGGAGGGAGATGGAAGACAGAGGGGGGAGTGAGAAAAAGAGGGAGATGGAGAGAGCTGTTTTGTTTTATATTTTCTTCTGTGTTTCTATTCTTAACTTGCCTAGCATTGTTAACATTTGTTTCCCATGTCAATAAAGCTTAATTGAATAGAGAGAGGGAGGGAGAGAGTGAGAGGGGAGAGAGGAAGATGAAGAGAGTGAGAGTGATATAAATATATATAGAGAGAATGAGAGTGAATGAGAGACGGTCTCACATTTCTTTCCATTGCTGGTGCTGTCAGAAAGGGTTTGCTCTGAAACCGTCTGGGGAGCTGTAGTGAGGGGGTTGGGGTAAGGTTTTTATCAGGTTCTCTACAGGGAGTTCAGAGAGGTTGTCTGCTCCTGAGGGAGATGCCTGCTGACATTACAGGTGAGACGTGAACACACGGTCTGCTCACCTACGAATCCTGTTCCAGAGCCTAGACTTCTTAAATCCACCGCTTCAAATTAATATATATACATTACGCTTTGTCATTTAGCAAACACTTCTATCTAAAACCACCTCCAGTGAATTCAGATGCATGTCATTAAGCAGCAGGTTTGGGTCAGGGCGTCTTGCTCTAGGATGCCTTGCTACAGTCGAACTGCAGACATTGGGGATCGAACCCAGTACTTCTCGGCTGGGAGTCCTAACACTCTATCCACAACACTATCCTGTGTGTGTGTGTGTGTGTGTGTGTGTGTGTGTGTGTGTGTGTGTGTGTGTGTGTGTGTGTGTGTGTGTGTGTGTGTGTGTGTGTGTGTGTGTGTGTGTGTGTGTGTGTGTGTGTGTGTGTGTGTGTGTGTGTGTATATCATCTGGTTAGATGTTGTTAAGGCTTGACAAACTCAACATAGTGGTTCTACTTGCCATTCTCTCTAGCTCTAGAGTTTGTCTTACCACAAATGACATGCTCTCTAGCTGTACAATTTGTCTTACCACAAATTACATTCTTTCTAGCTCTAGATGTTGTCTTGCCTCAAGTTACATTCTCTCTAGCTGAGTTTGTCTTACCACATGTTACGTCACATTCAAGTTAGTTTTGGTCTGTTCATGTTGCCTTACACAAACCAGCTTTAAAGTCTAAAATACATCAAATCAATTTGATTTTCTCCATACTTCCACACATGACTTAACTGGATACCAACCTGTGAGTTAACAGTTAACTAGCAGTGGGGGAGGACCACCACTATCTGCAACAGACAGGAAGTAGTGGGGGTGGCCATAGAGATGTCTGGAGAGTGTCTGCACTAGGACATTAACACACAAAACTATGAATGATATATTAGCCAACCAAAAATATTTTACAGATTATTTAACAATGAATAATACTGGTGTGCTATTCAATCTTTCTCTTTCTCTCTCTCTCTCTCTCTCTCTCTCTCTCTCTCTCTCTCTCTCTCTCTCTCTCTCTCTCTCTCTCTCTCTCTCTCTCTCTCTCTCTCACACACACACACACACACACACACACACACTCCATTCATCCACCACAGATGCTATTTGATAATATCAGCACAACTGCAAAACTGAGTGTGTGTGTGTGTGTGTGTGTGTGTGTGTGTGTGTGTGTGTGTGTGTGTGTGTGTGTGTGTGTGTGGGCATCAATTTGGTATCCCCTCGTGACACACATGTGCACGTGTGGTAAGGAGATCTCTGGGATAGTTAATTCATGTATTTGAAACCAGGTTCCTGTGTGTCTTGGCTTTTCAGACCTTTATTTTGTAGAGGCCGGGAGGAGGGTGGGGGTGCTTCCTGTCAACCCAGGATTCTTTGTTCCCTGCGGCTGAGTGATGCTGGCAGCCTTTACCTCTCTGTTCACCAGCCAGCAGGGACCGGCTGGCTCCCGGTCTGCTTCTGGGGTCCCGGTGAGTAAACTGCAGAACCACAACCTTTACACACACAACATACACACAAACACACACACACACACACACACTCTCTCTCTCTCTTTCTGTCCTAATGTCTCCCTCTCTCGCTTTCTTTCTTAATGACTCTCTCTCTCCCTCCCTCTCTCCATCCTAATGTATCTCCCTCACTCTCTCACTCTGTCTCTCTGGATGATGTCATCTCTATCAAATACTGCATAATTCAGCCTAGTCCCAACTGGTCAACAACAACTAATTCAGAGGTTTTAATTGCCCTAGCTGCTGTTTAGCTCTGTTATAGGTTCAGATGAAAGTGACAATGTCAGTAAAAAGGCAGAGTGGACTTTTGGTAAATTAAATAGAGACCATTAAACAAGTGATCAATTGAAGTGGGTCTTAAAGCTGGGGGTGGATGTGTAACTGCCAGTGTGTGTCGCTAGCCTTAGTAAACATGGAAGACCTTGTGACATATAGCTGGTTTTCAACAGGCTGCTGGCTGCTTCCTCTGATCAAAGGCAGCGTTATCACTTACTGTCATGCTCATAGATTGCTAAAATATGATTTTACACATACATAAAGAAAAATAAATGGCTTAAGCACTTTATAGCTGACATAATCAGCCTGTTCTCCAACATAAACGACAGAATAGGTCAGTTGTCAATCTTACCTTAAACGACCCATATAAGCGTTCGCTTATCAAATAAACAGCAATACGTCAAGTTTCTGTCTGCCAAAACAAAATGAATGACATTCATTTAATTATCAGATTAAACAACATTTCTAGCACGAAATGTGAATTTTTTCTTCTTTCGACGGACTAGGCTGACGTGTTTTGTGGGGCACACTGAAGGCTTATTTTATGAGGCCTTTGCTTCCATCAAAAAATCTCATTTTATAAATAAAACATTTTAAGAAGATAATCATGACAAATTAATACCATGTCATTCCTTGGACCCAGAGGAACGTGTGGAGGAATTTTGACTTCTCAAGCCAAAATTCATCCACAGGAGTTCAAAGGTGAATGACCTCCAAAATAAGAGTATAAGAGTAAATTGGCTTAAAACTGCAGTTGTTTCAAGTTCCCCATTTCCGGTGGGACGGAGATAAAACCTTGTGCCTTAAGGCATGTAAACAAAGCTGGCCTGTGAACAAGTTTTTCATAGTTGGGCCGTGGGGAGAGACATTACGAGATGGAGTATTTGATGATGCTTTGGGAGTCACTTTCTGTAGGGCTAGAGCCCCCAAATAGATAATAGTACATGTCCTTGAGGACCTCTTTCATATCAAAGAGACGCCAGGTCTTTAGCTCACTCCCAAGTTTCCTTGGCCACTTGTGGTAGGTCACCTTCTAATTACATCACTTAATTCAGGGCTAGAGCAACCACATTGAGACTTTTAGTTGATCTTGAAGCCATGATTCATATACAAAGACCAGATGTCTCTATCTCACTCTAAAGTCATTCTGTGCCCCCATGAATTATGTGTTTGCATCCCTTCTCATAGGTCTGTGACCCCAATATTGATGATTTATTTAATCTTTTGAAAATCCTTTTCATCTTCCTTTTAATTTATTGATGCATTCACGCTTCAAAAAGCTTTAAAGTGTTTTGTCTTTATCTTTTACAACAAAAAGTATATATAAAATGAACTTTCAGTATTCTTTTGTTTAGGTCAGAGATCACTCATACAGAGTTCAGATCAAGATAGAATTCATACAAGTCATTGTTGAACATTTGTAAATGGTTGTGATTCTGTTCTAGAAGGCTGTTTATGCTTAAGTTATAGGATGTTGTGTTTCTATGATCTATACGGTTGTGTTTCTATAAGTTAATAAGGGTTGTGCTTCTGTGTAAGGACAGGTTGTGTTTATATAGGGTTCTGATTATATGTTAGGACAGGTTGTGCTTCTATAGTGTTAGGATTCTATAGTAGGCAAGGTTGTGTTTCTACGTAGGGGTTGTGATTCTATGTTATGACATATTTTGTTTCTATAGGATTGTGATTCTATCTTAGGGCAGTTTGTGTTTCAAGAGTGCTGTGTTTCCAAGGACAGTTTGTGTTTCTTTTTAAGGAGAGGTTGTGACTCTATAGGGTTGTGATTCAATGCTAGGCCAGGTTGTGTTTCTATAGGGTTGTGATTCTATGTTAGGCCAGGTTGTGATTCTATAGGGTTGTGATTCTATGTTAGATCAGGTTGTGTTTCTATAGGGTTGTGATTCTATGTTAGGCCAGCTTGTGTTTCTATAGGGTTGTGATTCTATGTAAGGACAGGTTGTGTATTTGACATTGTGTTGAGTTGTTCCTTGGCAGAAGATCAGTTCGTCCTGAGAGCTATTTCTGCTAGCTCTTCTGAGGAATGTTCTCATGTCTTAAATTTCCTGTTACACTCCCATGTAGTCCGAGGAGACGGGATTTTCCCCAGTTATCCCACACCAGAGCCCCATACCCTCCAGTGAGTTTGCGTTCCGATGTTCGATCAGAGACGATGCTGGAAATGATTGTTTGAACGGTGTTAACTGAAACTGTCCAGTTTTGGCAGAGTCTCAGGAAATGACCTGTGAAAGAGCAGATCATTGTGCCTGGAAAAGAAACCACCAGAGAATAAAAAATGAATGCAGTCATTCAAACAAAAAAACGTACACACCGATGTGCGTTTGTTTGATAAACGTACTTTATAGTGCATTCAAACACACACATTGTCACATTGACTAAGTAAGTCTACTGTGTGTAGTGAAGACAAACAGGCAAAGTGTTCAAGGCTTGTATTGTCAGATACGTTAATGAGTACACAATCCTAATGGTTAGCCAAACATGACTCATAATGCCTTACCGATGCATTCAGGTGCTTAGCAAACACACACAGCGTCTTTAGCCATGCAGGACTTTTCTGTTTTGTCTCGTTGTCTATGTCTTCCTACATTAGGGATGTTTAACAGCTAGCTGTTTGTGCTCCCTAGCAGTAAAATGTTGTAAACAGCGGAGGATTGGACCCTGAGTTTGCTGTGTCAAAGCGAGAGAGACACTTAGAGCCTGAGGATGGTTAACAGAGGTCTGAGAGTAGCTGTGAATACAGTACATGGATTAGGAATGCGTTTAGACACGCTGCGAAGAAGCAGACGTGAGAGGGTATATAATAAAATACTTAGCGGTAGGACTATTACGTTATAAAAACTTAATTGACCCGGTTGACCTCATGTCACTAAGGCATGGAAACATGATCCCGGTAAGATACTAGGGTGAGTGGAATATCCTGACCAAACTTCATACACACCTGTGATATATACATTATTGGGCTGCCCCCAACCAAAGTTCCCATCCAAGTTGACTAGTAGTTCAAGTCATTAATCAACTGGTTGTTGCACATTCATGACATACATTTTATGATTGTAATATATATTTGGGCATCAGAAAATGGTTTAAGTTCCAGGGCTGAGAAATAATTGTATAAGTTATATTGTTAACACTGTGCTACATTACAGAGAAATAAAAAACGTAATGATAAGCAATTTAAAATATAAGTTTTACAAGCGTAAACATAAAGTGAGCCGCCTGTTAACGACACCGGCAAAAGCAGTAATGATTCTGAATGTGTCGGAACAACCAGAAAGGAGGGCATGTTACTCTATGCTATCTCACATTAAAATGGCCATGCTACGAGCCTAGCGTTAGGCTGCTTACATGTTTCAAATGATAACTCATGTTTGAGGTTGACGAATGATAGACAAATGTTTGCCTGCAGAGTTTGCAGGTCCCCTTCTTGGTGTCGTCCTTTGCTCTCACAAAATTATCTCACACTATGTATTTCCTGCCCGACATAGCCTACTTTATGTAATAACCGCAACGCTAATGTCTGTCCTTGATCACCCAGGTGTTCGGGACTACCTGTGTCCGTCGTTTCAATAGAAAATGCCCTCTAGCGTTTCAAACACGGTCCAACTTTAAAAGTTCTGACCTTAAGGCTCAGCTTTTAAACTTTTTCCTGCGACCATCTGACCAATGAAAACTTGGTTGATTAAAACTCTTCTCATTGACTAATGTTTGGTAGACGATTAGGGGCAGCCCTACTAATCCTACTACATTAGGTCATTAATAGTACTAGACAATAATGATATGAATACATTCATCATTCATGATATGGTTTGTTCAGACCCTGGGCCAGCCTCACTCACTCTCTCTTTTTCTAATAGAATGCTAGAGTTAAACCATGAGAAGACTCTCTCTCTCTCTCTTACTCTCTCTCTGACTAGCTAGAGTTGAACACTCTCTCTCTCCAACTTAGAGCTCTCTCTCTCTCTCTTGTAGTAAAGTGGCTTAGAGATTACCCACTAGAAGACTTTCTCTCTCTTTCTGTCTCTCTCCTCCTTTCCTATAAATCTCCCAAACCCAGCAGGGTTTCTGTATGACTGTCTGTCACTCTATCTGGTAACAGGATGTGAGAACTCAGCCAGAGAGAACTTCCTTGCAGACCTTGCTCATTCAGACAACAGGAATAGACATGTCTGTGCTCCTCTCCTCCCTGTTGACATAGCGTTCTTTCTCCCATTCTATTTCTCTCTCTTTCTCACTCTCTTTCTCTCTTCTCTCAATTAAATTCAATTGAAAGGTCTTCATTGGGATTGAGAATGTAAACGTACATTACCAAAGCACAAAAAATGTAAATGTAGCTTTGAGCTGTTGGGTTTGTCTGTCTCTCTTGCTTTCACTCTCTCTCTCTCTCTCTCTCTCTCTCTCTCTGTGTCTGTCTCTCTGTCTCTCTGTCTGTCTGTCTGTCTGTCTGTCTGTCTGTCTGTCTGTCTGTCTGTCTGTCTGTCTGTCTGTCTGTCTGTCTCTCTCTCTCTCTCTCTTTCTCTCTTTCTCTCTCTCTCTCTCCTGTCTGAGAGAATAGGATATTGTATTGTGGAAAGGGGCCTTACCCCCACGCTAGTTAGAGACAGAACATACTTCCTGTGTGAAGAGATAGTCGTGTTCCTCTTCCTGTCCAGATGCTGTCATCAGCTGACAACGGCGTCAAAATACTCCTTATTCCCCATCATGCATCACTGGACAAGTATTTTTTGTGTGTTTATGTGGTGTGGGGGGGGGCGGGGGGGGGGGGGGGGGGGGTGTTAGTGCGAGGTGTTAGTGTGTGTGAGTGTGTGTGTGTGTGTGTCGGTATGTGGGGGGGGGGGGGGGTATGGGCTGTCTGGGCGAGGGAGGGGTTATTTAGTGTGTGCATATGTGCATGTGTTTGTGTGTGTGTTAATATGTGCATGTGTGGGTGATACCCACCCACATGTGTGTGATTGTGGGAGGGGGTTAGTGTGTTTGATGGTTCAGTGTTGTTGAGGATAAGTCATCTATATTATATTATATTATATTATAGTCTATGTTAAACCTAATAAGCAGCTTTGATTATCTCCTGGCCCACACGTTACTATACTGGAGTGCGTCAGCAGCTTGTGTTGAAAATAGAAGGATGATGAAATTCATGGTATCATGCTTATTTTAAAAGCCTAAAGGGAAGTAAACTGTGTACTATATTTCTGCAATTCTGTGTAGACTCTGTATGCCAGCTTCAGTGACTGAGGAAGTAGAGCGGGTTGTCAGGCAACAGAAAGGTTGCTTGCGCGATCCCTTGCTCCTCCTAAGTATCTAGGTTTCCCAGAGTAATTCACCTAACCCTAACTGCACACAAGCTGGCTGTGGCCTTGCTTGGTTGTCACTGCTGTTGGTTTATGAATGTGTGAGAGGCAATAATTGTAAAGCGTTCTGAGTGGCCACATGTCTTAAAAGTGCTATGTGGTCAATTAACCATTTAGGTCCCCAATTCATCAGCTGTGTGCTAGCTTAATTTGCTCTCAGGTTTTGCTTTGTTGGAGCTCTGTGTGCTAGCTACGATAGAGCTACGTGTTGTTATCTCCATGACACATATTCCATAGATAGTTTTGGATACTTTTCATGTAAATGAACTAGCAAGCTGAAAGTGAGATTTTGTTAAGACTTTATTTCAGCAAGAGATTTCAAACAATGACAATAGGTAGAATAGACACAAAAAAAAAACATTAATAACTGGATAGTAACTCATTTTGAGAACAATAAGCAGAAACATTGGCGTCCTCGTGCAAGCCATCTTAGGCCTGCTATCCATTTCACTTCAGGAAAAACGGCCGTTGGTCAAAACTAACGGTCGTCTTCACTAATAGAGCCTTGTTACGACGACCTGTCGCCTTTAGTAAAAAGTTAGACCTCGTTTATTTATTTGACCATAGACTAACGGTCGTTTGGCCAAAATGAAAACGTTTGACGACCTTTAGACTGTAGAACCACAGCTAGTTAACCGTTTGACGTTTTCTTCAAGATCTTGGACGGTTGCCAACGGATGCTCCCCAACAAATAACCGATATACGACCAATCGTAGAGCTACCCGCCTTATACGACAAATTTCGTCTTCTCAAAGTTCCATCACCAATGACAAATCGAATATAACCAGGACTACATTCTGGTGTTCACCGGGAGAACACGTACTCGGTGTAGCTGGTCCAGATCTTGTCTTCGTTGGGGTCGTTGCTGGTGTAGGCGCACGTACCGGTGGAGCTGCACGCCACCATGCGAAGCCCAGCTTCCGCCAGACGATCGAACGCCTGCTCCAGAAAGTTGTACTTGAGGTAGTACCTGGCCGTGTACTTGTCCGGGGGGCGGTCGGGGTCGCGACTCTCGTTCAATGTATCCCCAAACACCTCCTTAACTAAGGAGATTTTACCGCAAACCGTAATCCTGGCCACTCTCCGGAACCTGGCGTCGGTTTGGAAGTCCCGTCCGATGGTGTACGTACCCCGGTAACCGATGGTAACGTAACCAGTTCGGGACCTCGAGTGGGTTCCCCAGGGGCCCAACCGCTGGGCTGATGGCGGACACAGATGAGTGGGGGATGACCACCTCCTTGCTGCAGGGGCTGTCTGCTTCGCTGTCCGCATCGAGGCGCTTGGAGAAGTCGTGCAGAAGAAAAAAGTCAGCTTCCTTTTGTAAGCGTCCCCTCTCTCTGAACGAGTCCGGTAGAACGAAGTTCGAGTCCCTTAAATAATCCAAGATGTAGCGGAACAGAAAGCCGTCCCGGTCGAAGAAGAAGCGTCCGCCGCCGTCCTTGGCTGCGTGCTTGGGTGAGCCCTGCGAGAAGGTGTTCCACAGCAGGGAGTTGGGGACCGCGGTCAGGGTCTCCAGCCGAGTCGTGTACAGCTGTCCTCCGATGTTCAACTCAACGATCTCCGGGAAGGAGGAGGAGGAAACCTGGCTGTCGCTCAGCGCCATATCCGCATTGGTGTGGGAGGACTGCGTGCTGGATGTGGAGTAACAACATGGCAGTTTATACTGAAGTTTATAGGCTATGGTTGGAGTTGTTCTGTGTGGGAGGAGTAAGGACGTACTGTTAACTCTTCACGGTGGCGTGAAGGAGTGATGGAATCGGTTCCAGCTGGCCGTGTGTGTGGAAATAGCGTTATCCCTCATACTACTTGTCTTTTTTACATTAGTGTCTGAGTGGGTGGGGGACTTTAACTTTGACTCCGCACGCCATGCGCCCATGTGCTGATATGATAGGTGAAGCCTATATATGTTTGGAATGATAAGCTTTGTAAACATCAGCCCAAAAATAGATAGGCCTAGATGGAAAATGTTGGACGAAGCCAAAAACGTCCAAAAAGTATTGCCGTATACGGCAAAGATGGCACTGGTTAATATTATGAATTCAGATTTGACATGATGGAAACACACGACAGTAGAGTAGAAAGAAAGTAATTGCAAACGGGTGTTTGTTATTCCTTGGGGGTGTAGTTTATTCAACAGTCTAACCTTTTGAAGAACGTGAAGGAATTAAAGAGGGAATGAATGCTTAATGAAGGCGCCGTGGCCGGGAACAGGTGTCAGGAAACCGGTTTGTTGTGAGAGGGTGACATCTAGTGGACAATACACGTAACTATACATTTTGCTCTCACAGACGCACACACACTTATTAAATAGTTCTCAACTGAATGAACTACATTATTAAACCATCATTTTCTAACATGTTTAGAATATTCATATCATAATAAGTGGGCTACATTAATATTATTCAAAGGACCACTTTACATCCTTTACATTCACAATGGGCTTCAGTTAAGTGGCTGCAAATGATCAAATGTCTCCTTCCTGATGATTTGCTTGCAGCCTACAGCAAGGGTTTTATTTCACTGTCTGTTGGTAAAGGTCAGATAATTAGAGCTGGGAGGCTCCCTGGAGTGTGGAAAGGTTACGGAGACGCGACTGATTTACATGTCAAGAGGAAACCCTTCTCTTTCCCACTACTAAAGTGTCTCCTTCAGCCATCAAAATATGTTACACTATTTTTAAATACTGCCCAGTGTTTTTACAGACAGTGAGATGTACTTGGTCAATGTCTCCCTCTGGCGGACTGAAACGTAACTACTCCAATCAAACATTTGGACGGGTAGCTCTGACCCAGCAATGGTCTCGTTTTCTATAAAATACCTCTCTGATTCAGTTGGATTTTTTTCGAAATGAGACAAATTTTTTAAAAAGGTAAGAAATCGATGTATCTATATATATTTAATATATATATATATATATATATATATGATAAATTAAAACACAGAACGTACATATAGGCTATATTTCTTTGATTTCCTTATTCCTTATGTATATGATAAGGAATAAGACCTTTATATGATACAATTAAACATAGAACATACATATAGGCTATATATACATATATATAGCCTATATGTATGTTATAAATTAAATAAATTTAAATTAAATTTAATTAAAACATAGAACATACATATAGGCTATATATACATATATATAGCCTATATGTATGTTCTATGTTTTAATTTATCATATATATATATATATATATATATATATAGAAGCTTTGTGTGTAAAAGAGGTGGGTGGGTGGGCTGATGGGTAGGTGTTTACAAGAGTGACCGATTTTATTAGCAACGTAAACAACTGTGATGTGAAACTGAAATAGAAATGTGTGATTTACTGCTGTAATGTGTGTGTATGTGTCATTGACTGTATAGAATTATGTGTGTGTGTGTGTGTGTGTGTGTCAATTTGTGTGTGTGTGTCTAAGTCTGTTTGTGTTTTTTGTGTAATTTTGTTTCTCTACATCTGCATTTGTGTGTGTTTGTGTGTGTCAGAAGTAATGTGACCAGCTGCATGCGACCCAACGCAGCAATGCTAGCTCTCCTGTCAATCATGTTATGACGTGTGCGTTGGCGCGTACACACGTCTGTCTGACCTTCCTGGCCCTCCTCACACCTCCCACCCAATCTGTCCATCTGAAACTCTGTCCTCTCCCCTCTCCCATTTCTCCTCTCTCCTCTCTACCACGCAGCATGTCTATCTGGAACTCTCCCCTCTCTGCATTTATAGCCTCTCACCCCTAGCTCGTCACTCGCTCTCTTTGCTGGAGTCTCGGAAATACACCATAACTGTTTACGGAGACTCTGTTCTGGTATCTGAGATTACTTTACAGATTACATATATGGATTACACTTGATGGATTAGTCAGTGTTTTAGGATCAGATGTTCAGTGAGGGTCATCTATGTACAAAACCACAATGACAATCAAACTAAAGTAGTCTAAAATACAATTTGAAATATGAGGTGCATTATTTAATTAATCGATTACAGTAAGGAATTACATTTGCAAGATATCATCTTTAAGGTTTCATGTTTTACTCTATATTATCATATTATTTCTGCTTAGTTCAACATGTATGATACCCCTATCATACTTGGGTGCTCCTTCTCAACCTTTTTCTCTCTTCTTTGTTTTTTTAGGGACTATGGGGAGATTTTGACCCCAAAACTGCTTGCTCTTGATTAATAAAGCTTTCCCAGCCCTCACGGTTGCTGTTGGAAACGTGGTCGTGCGGTACTTAAACGGTATGGTTGCTCTGATATTCAATGTTTGCTCTGATTTATACCAACCCCCTTCTCCTCATGTTGGATAAAAGCTTCTCCTGATTTCATATGAACCTGAAACTCTACCATCGTCATCACAGAGGGCAACCTGTGTCTTTTTGTGTGTTTGTTATGTGTGATGATACCTCATTTATGGCCACAAAAAAAATACTATTTGACAGAAAGTAATAATTAAAGTGAAATTAATGTTATGTTTTATCATATGCAACTACACACACACACACTATATACCCCCCCACACACACACGTTGTACACACACTGTACACTCACACACACCACAGACACAGTTTGCAGATGATATGACTAGGCATGGTATGGTGAAAGAGTGGAGTGTGTGTGCCTGTGTGTGTGTGCGGGTGCGCTCCTGCGCGAACTAGTCTGTGTGTGTTTGAGTTGGTGTGTGTTCTCTTGTCACCTTCTCTCAGGGTTAAGGCAGTGCTCTTCAATCTGCTGTAATGGAAGCGCTGGCTCAGACTCGTCCTGCTATTGATACTAAAGACACGATAACCCCCCCCCTCCCCCTCCCCCCTCCCCCGCCTCTGACTCACAGGAAAGGGCGGAGCATGGCGGGGCAAAGATGTAATGTAAAACCTCTATCCTCCATTCTGGATCCATGATGGATCCAGCAATCCCAGTTTAGTTCATTTAAATAATATTTATATGGCGTCACCAGTGCATCCTTATCCCAAAACGCACCAGGACTACATGCTAATGCTAGTGGCTAGTTCACATCCAATCAATACTCATACCAGCTAGTGAGGCAAGATATTGAAGTGGCTATGGTGTTGACTAGTGAAAGTTCAAACTCCCAATATCCTCAGTCTATCTGTAAGCATCCCTGAACAAATGCCCTAACCCCTACCTGCTCCTTAATGAGATGTCTACAAATCAAACAAAAAGTTATTGTACATTTCTTTGGATAGATAGCAGCCGAACCACACCAGTCCAATCTAGTTAGCATCAGAATCACACCAGTCCAAACTAGTTAGCACCCGAACCACACCAGTTCAATACAGTTAGCATCATTACCACACCAGTACAATCTAGTTAGCAGCAAAACCATACCAGTCCCATCAAGTTAGCATCGGAACCATTCCTACCGGTTAGTCAGAACCCCACAACTAATTGTCATGATAGTATGGATAGGGATATTATCTAGTGTAGTATTTCAAATGAATGAATGAGTTAGATAAGTATTAGTGCAAGTATACAGTACTTGTATGACAAAGGAAGGCTCTATCCTAGCCTGGTAAGACGAAGAGCTCATGTTTTATTTGCTCTGGCAGATGGTCTTACACAGATCAATCTGGGAAGTCATCCTTGGAAACTGTTTGGATAGGGACAAAAATACAGGTGACTGGATGAGCCATCCGTCTCCATCACTTTCCATCACGTATATTGTGTAGTTTTATAGGATACTGATTGTGTCACGAATTGTCTAGTGCAGGAACCCAAAAGCAGACCAAGACGAGGTAAGTTGGAATTTACAAGGTGAGTGTTTATTTGGAAGCTGGATTTTGAATGTTGGTCGGGAGTGGGTGAGGCTGGAAGGCTGGAGGTCTTTGTGCTGATCCAACAATGCTGCAGTGAAGTAGACAGCCAGGCAGGTGTGAGTGACAATCCAGGTGAGTAACTGTAGACAGGAGTAGGCGGCAGATTAGCGACAGGCAAACGGAGACATAAACAGCAACTACTTTGCAAAAACTTGAAGCTGACACGACAGATAAACATACTGGTTACACTAACAATCCAGCAGGGAATGGATGTCTGGTCATGGCTTAAATAGTGCAGAGGTGAAGATCAGGACAAGGTGTGCAGATTGCAGCAGGTGAACGTAGTTGGAGAATCAGCCGGGATGCGTTCAGGAAACTCAGGAAAATTGGACTTCAGGTCAGAGGATAAACAAAACTAAGGCAAAACAGGCTCAAGGTGCAGGATTCATGACAGATTGGTACTCCTAACTGGAAGCCTGGCATGATGGATTCTTGCGGGGTCATGATCTCGTGAATCCAGCTGCCTTGCAAGGTTAGGTCTGGCCACCCTCCCGTTCAGACAGATTTCGAGCCGACCTGGGCCGGGTCGGTCCAATCACAACCGTTTATTTCATATGGGGTGGGTGGTGATAAATGTACAGGGGAGCACAGTTGAGGCATTTTCGTAAACAACCAAGATGGCTGATCAACTGATGGCAGTTGAATCCACTATTGCAACAGTATTAAACAAACTGGAAGTTATATTTTCTCTAGTCGCTCTGCGTCTATACAATTGAGGTATTTTGCTCTGCGCCCATTGATAATGCCCCTTGGAAATCTAAATTAAACTGAGCGGTTCCAAACTAATTTGCAAACAATTAGCAAACACATTTGCTAATTGGTCTAGTGATGTCAGGCTAGCTCTAGCCTACAGTTCATATAAAACACTCTTGAAGACGAGGAATGTGGTCATGGTGAGTTATGTCTGAGAATAGTGTCTGGTTGGGGGAGTTACTGTGTGTGTTTATGTATTGTGTGTGTGTGTGTGTGTGTGTGTGTGTGTGTGTGTGTGTGTGTGTGTGTGTGTGTGTGTGTGTGTGTGTGTGTGTGTGTGTGTGTGTGTGTGTGTGTGTGTGTAAATAGATCACATGGGACCTATTCACGTCTTCTTTGGTTACTGTTCTCTTGGAGTGCACAGCTCCCCTGAGGCCACTTGGCTTCTGTGTGTGTGTGTGTGAGTGTATGTGTGTGTGTGTGTGTGTGTGAAAGGAGAAAGAGACAGGGAGAGAGACAGAAGAGTGAGTGTGTATGCACGCAAAGGAAGAGAGAGTGTGTGCAAGAGTATGGAAAAGAGAGAGCGAAAGAGATGGTTGAAAGGGGAAGAGAGAGACAGCGATGGAGAGAATGACAGAGAGTCTGGGACTCTGAGATGATAAAGTGTCCCTCCATCTCAACACACCCCTTTATTCACATCCTCACAAAGAGAAGAGCTGGGGGGTTCACGTTATATTACATAACGACCCCCACGTGAATAGAGACACACACACCCACACAGACCAGGCTAGGGTTGGCTGATCTAGGCAGATAGCCCCTCCTGGTTATCTATGTGGAATATATCTGCCTTCTGAAACACCCACTACTGAGTATCTACAGAGATAGTTCTATCTCCTGAAACTACCACTGGTGAAATATTTCTGAAAACCCTGCATTGGTTATCTAGTTGGAATAGTATATACTATCTAATGAGTATAGATAGTTCTCTATTTAAATATCTAAAAGATCTCCTGAATGTTAGTTATCTAGGTGGATAGTTATATCTCCTCAACCGATCCCTACATTTAGTTTCTAGGTGGAATAATTATATCTCCTCTCCCAACCCCTATATTGGTTACCTATGTTGAATAGTTATGTCTCCTTAACCAACCACTACATTAGTTATCTAGGTGGAATAGTTGTATCTCCTAAACCAACCACAACTTTTAGGATCCAGGTGGAACAGTTCAGATCCATGTCTTGTGTCCGGGTCGTTACAGGAAGTGGTCGTGACATTAAGAAGGTCCAGGCTGCCGGTGTTGGTGGCGGTGAGCAGCGCTTCTCATTCCAGCAGAGAGAGGGAGGAGAGATAGAGAGATAGAGACAGCCCGGGCCGACCTGCCCTAATCAGGTTCCTCTCTGGATGATCAGATTAGCGGCGTGGCTACGGCTAATTCTGCTGGAGAAGACCGCTCTCTTGCCTCTCATTGATACTAATGGAGGAGGAGAGGAGGTTTCATCCCTGCTTTGTTTCAAGAATCCAGGGAGGAGGTAGAGAGTTACTTGCAACTAGCATGTATCTAGAATGGCACTAACATCTCTAAAAGCCCGCCGTTAGGTTTTGGTATGTGAGTATTTCGATGATGATGCTGATGCTTGTTTGTGCTCTTATCTTTCCTCCAACCACAACTTCATCTCCATCTCCCCTCCCCCTCTCTCCCCCCACTGCCTCGTTGAGGTCCGTCGTGATTCAATAACAGGGGACATCACTTAGAGGGGACATAAATATCAGGAGCTTGCCGGACCCTCTGCTCCTTGCTGCGTCACCAGGGGGCGTCACTGCAGGGGTCGATTTATCATCCAGCCCCCTCCGTTAACCTCTCTATTCCCTTTATCATTCTTCATATTGATAAATCACACATCACGTCTTACACTTTTACTGCTCCCATGCGCTTCTGAGGCAGGATAGTCTACTTGTTAGGGTGTTCGACTCCAAGAAGAAAGGTTCTGGGTTTGATCCCCAATGTCTAGAGTCTTAGATTACTCCTAACCCTTACCTGGTCCTTAATAACATATATCGGCATTCACTGTATGTCGCTTTGGATAAAAGTGTCTGCTAAATGACTGAATAGGGAGTAGAAGGTAACATAAAAATATCAAAAAGGCATATAGGAATTTTTATCAAGTGTGTGTGTGTCACGCCTCATTAGATTAAAACCCCTCCTATCGCCTGCTCCCCACCATTCTCTGCCTGGCTGAAAGATGTAAAAAAAAATTATTTTAATGGCTTATCTGTTCTTCGTCCTAACTGATTGCCTAAGTTTCTATATGATATTGTCGGCCTGTAGCAGACCCCTGATTAATGTACTCCTTAACCCCATGGCCAAACATAAACAAGTCGAAACAGAGTTTTTTTTATTTAATTTTATTTTTTTATTTACTTATCTCTCATTTCATTGTCAGTATTATTGAATTGGTTTTCATTGGTTATTGTTGTCTTCCCCTTGTTATTTCTTTTTATCATATATATATATCTATATCTATATCTATCTATATATATCTATATCTATATCTATCTATATATATATATATATATATATATACATATATATATATTCTTTTTTTCGTAATGTGTGTTGTTGTGCAGGGAGTGGGTGGGGTTTTCAAAATAAAATATGAAAAATGGTGACCTGTAAACCCGGCATTGTGTTTATTGTTTGCTTATATTTTTCATCAAAAAAGCCCACAACCCCAGCAAACGACCACTTCAACCCCTGCCAGCAACACCACCCTAACCCTAACTTCCATCTCTGCATAATAAAAGCATATGTCGATATGTCTCGGTGTCCACTCTGCCAGGGACCTGTAGGAGAGATTACTTATCTGGACCCTTTGGTCGCTTCTCTCTAATCTCATCCAGGAACATCCAAGATAAAGACAAAATATACTTTGTGATGTAGTCTCAAAATTCCTGCATGTCCAGTTTCATGAAAAAATAAATCTGCCTGTGTTTCTTTTGATGGAGCGCAGACTATGATTATCTTGGTGGCGGTCCAGGGGAATCATCAAATAAATTGATATTACATATTATTTCCTTACCAGGTCGCATGTAGCTCCTTTATTGGCTATTAGCCTTCAGAAGCTATAAGGGGGACATTAAAATGATGCTAACCCAGAGCTCCTCTGAGTTTTCTCTAGAGGTCAGTTTTTACCATTCTTCAAATGAATGGAAAATAGCACTAACAGCTTTTTACACTTTCAAACTAACAGAGGTTTCCTTTGGAAT
This sequence comes from Lota lota, assembly GCA_026745465.1. Taxonomy (NCBI): domain Eukaryota; kingdom Metazoa; phylum Chordata; class Actinopteri; order Gadiformes; family Lotidae; genus Lota; species Lota lota. The sequence continues at coordinate 2,196,389 of JACYXH010000462.1, forward strand.
CCTAGTGGAATGACATTTAGTTGTAGTCATTTCTGATACGGTTCATATATAGATATTACACTTAGATATGAATCCTTTCCATCACTTCTGTAGAGGAGGAAGAGGAGGAAAGGGAGGAGGAGGAAAGGGAGGAGGAAGAAGTGGAGGAAGAGGAAGACAACAGGAGAGCAGGAGGAGGAGGGAGGTGGAGAGGAGGAGGATGAATGGGGGAGGAGGATGAGGAGGAGGAGAAAAAGAGGAATGGGGAGAGGAAGAGGAGCATGTCTAGACAGAAACTGAGCACATAAGCCAAGCCACTGAGCAGCAACTCAGCAGCAGCACTGAAGAACTCATAGATGATGGCGATCTGGGTTCATCCTGGAGTTATGAATGAATGATTTGGCTTCAGATACCAGATTGAATGGCTGCTGCTATGCTCTCTACTACCTCCAACCCTCCCCACCAAAGACCTTTCACCCCACCCCTCCTCCTACAACACTCCTATCCCCACTCCTCGCCCCTCCAGCCACCCTCTCTCAGTAAGTGGATTGTCTCTTGGCTGCGAGCCGGTTCTGTCATGATGCTTAATTATGAGGAGTGCTTTGCGTTGTACTTCCTATGAATGGAGAACAGGACGCTCTGTCTCCTCCCCATCATCGTCTTCGTCATTGTCTTCGTGGTGTGTCTTCATAGGATTGGTCCCCTACAACCAAGGACGCGCGAAGGACGCCATACATGGGCGAGGCCGGGCGGGGCCGGGAGGGGAGGAGCTGGTGAGCAGGGGAAGGGGAGGGGCACATGCGTCATCCCATCCTCGTACGCATGGTGGTTGGTACCGCAAATCGTGACAATCCCAATGGCGGCGACGGGCTACGTAACCACACCCCACCCCACCCCCACCCCCACCCCCTCTCTCCCGCCTCTCCAACATCCATCCAAGCAGCCCCCACCACCGCCAATTTCTGCCCCCCTCCCCCCTCCAGAGTTAACAGCACTCAAGGTAATGTAAATAACCCGCCAGAGCTATTTTAAGACACCGTCTTTTCACTGCGGGGATGATGGTGGACAAAGACGCCAGCCAAGCGATTGTAATCTCAGTCACGTTTCCTTCCTTCTATGTCCTCTTCCCTGGGCTGGGGCCTCGTTTGGTCCCGGACACCATCAAAATGGCCCTACATTCATTTTCTCATGCATTTGAAGAAATAACTTCTATGTTTTTATTTATCTGTATGCTAGGTAAAATATCATAATCATACATCATAATATGTGCAGATATCATGGTGTAATGCAGAATGAGTTACAAATATCTGAAAATGCCAAACCATGGAATGTATAGGTGGAATCTTATCTTATATTTATCTTAATGCTATCTGTAAAATTTGGCAAAATAAATAATGCCAGTATCAGTTAGGTGAAATCATGTTGACTCATTTTGAGTCACAGTTCTGCAGTCCCTTTAATACTAATGCAACAAAGTAATAATACAAATGTGTGTTTATATAATTTATTAATTTCTTTTGTTTATGCTTATAGGACATCAAAAATAAAGCCATCGACAGCCTTCGATAAGCTAGCTCAGAATTTTCCCTGGCATAATTAGTTTACCGTATACTTGTTTTTTGAATCACATGTATGTTTAAACATACATCAGAGAAAAGAGCTGTACATTTCTTTCACAACAAATAAGTGACATGATATTTCTACGATGACAATCTGTCTTTTGCTGCGATATTCAGTGTTTGTCTTTGCAAATCACAAACTAAAACACAAACACACACACACACACACACACACACACACACACACACACACAGGTGGATGTACACCAGACACAATACGATTGTTACATTCATTTAAGTCTTTGTTTGCTGATTTTAAAAACCTACTCCAATGATACAGTTGACAATAGGGAGAAGAAGAAAAATACATTTGAACATTTTACTTAAGGCAGCTTCTTTTCTTTTTTTACAGGCAAACCTTGTATTTTTATTTGACATTGATTCACGTATGATTGAGTTTAAAATATGATTCTGCTGTGAAGCCTTTCTCTTCCTAAACAGTTACGGAGTTTCACATACACTACCAACACTACGGCGACTATATGACCTAAT
>JACYXH010000462.1:2203478-2268478 GCA_026745465.1 Lota lota
CTTAAGACATTGTATGAGAGCATGGTGTGTTTAAGACATTATATTGGAGCTGACAAGGCATCACTTTAATGGAATCAAAGTAATTGAACGGAAAAAAAGGCAATTAATGTATGACGTTGAAAGATGTGAAATGAAGATTAGGATGCAATGTGCTAGGCCTGTGTCCAGCAGAGACCCACCAGGCCGATGAAGATGCAGAACAGCTGCACCACGTCGGTGTAAGCCACAGAGTAGAGCCCTCCCACCAGAGTGTAGAAGATGGCGATGAGCGCGGACAGAACAACAGACATCTTGATGTTGATGTCCACGATCACGCTCAGGGTCGCACCTGGAATCACAGGTATACAAATTTAAACTTTATAGATACAACACACAACATAGCACACACAAACACACACACACACACACACACACACACACACACACACACACCTAGTCTACTAGACACTCACCAAGGGCAGATAAGATGGCTGCGGACCAGAAGATCTCTCCCATGAGCGCAGGGATGAAGAGCAGCCCCCCCATGCGCTTTCCGTACAGTTGCTGGAACGGGTCCAGCATGGTGACGTAACCACGTGAGCGCATCGGCTTGGCAAAAAAAAGACCACCTATACGCAGAGCAGAGGACAAGCACGCAAGCACGACTTTTGCGTGAATTTGACCGTACAAAAAGGTTTAATTACTTTGAATACAAAGTAACCGCGTCACCTACCCACTACAAGACTCAGTGCGTATCCGAACGGCGCCTGCGCCCAAGCCAAGCCGAAGCCAGGTAGATAGACATACTCAGCCGTGCCATTGATGTACCCTCCTCCAACCCAGGTCGCTGAAACAACACACAATTAAATAAAGAAAACTAACTAAATTGAAAGAACCAACTTATTCTAGTTTTTAGATTTTTGGTTTTAATAAAACACGTTTTAAAAAGTGTTTCTTAAAGCTTTTTTTTCTTCTATTTTTGTGATACAAATATAAAGTAAAACCAGTTTTTTTTGTCGAAAGAAAAAACTAAAAACTGGGGGCTATTACCGGGTGACTGTCCTGGACTAACCTGTCATGGTGAATCCACCAACGAACAAGCCGATGTCCCTGCCCCCGACCATGATGGTCTCACTGCGGTCCGTGCCCTCTGCCTCCCCGGAGTGCTTGTTTTTCCACGCGGCCCAGATGCCCACAACGAGAATGAGCATATAAAAGATCGCGATGGCAACGAGACCCTCTATGTGGATAGCCATGGTGGCTCGTGCTGGGAACGCACTGGTGTCTCGCTAGGAACGGCAGGGCATGGAGGAGTCCTACGTGGGGCACACGAAATGACACGGTGTCGTCATGGGACACGCACTCTCAATGAGGGTTGCGCAATGACTAATCACAAAAATCTAACTGAATCTTAAATATAACCATATCATATAGCTTTGAGTTTCATTCATACCGATCTGCCTGTGATTGTGTTGCAGTTTGGACAGAGATGCGCGTAAAGCGCTTTTTACGCGCGTCCTTTTTAACTTAAAAACATATATTGTCATATCCGAATACTATTCCGGGACGCCACATACCCACAGTTTGGTTTCAAACAACATGTTTATTTATTTTTATAAATGTAAAACTTATTTTTATCCACGCAGTAAGATTTTTAAATCCAAGCGAGGAGTTACCACCGATACACGATTATTAATCAAATATACAAGCCTACCTTAAGTACTTTCACAATCATGTACTTCGAACACTTTGTCAGTGTCGTGTGGAGAAAATGTGGCTTTTGAAGAAAATGTGATAGATCGTCCTTCGATCCTCCTTGGACAAAGCGTCAACTCGGATCTTGGAGAGGTCTCCCAGTGAAGCTCAGTTAGACTCCGGCGCTCACGTCACAGAAAACCCAACGTCCTTTACATTAACATAATTCATCGAAACACGTCACCGAAAGCTGTATCACGAATCCTGACACGCGCTTTCTTTCGAAGTAAATATATATAGCCCACGCCAAGCTACACAGCGACCACAAATTATTGCCCGTTTTCTTTTAGTGAAATACATTTGAAAAGCTATTGACTTTTAATTTAATCAGTGTAAACTTCTCTATGTTATTTTGATAGCTTTTCCCTATCTTAATATTAAACACGAAGTGTCTCTATTTAATGGCCTCGTGTCCCTGAAGCTCCGGTCAGTTATTCTTCCAACTGTCAAACTGACAGCCAATTAGGAGGAGGATCCGCGTGTAATGCAGAGATGTGGAAGAATATGAACAGACTTTCACTTCCACAAACCCAGACATCATGGCGCGCACGGAGGGGAGATGGCCTATACACGGAAAGGCGTGCGCGTGAGTGCTCGGTATTTAGCCCACAGTTCGAATATGAGCAAAGAAGGGAATACTTTCTACTTGATCAAGAGTCACAATATCAAATGGGAAACGGACTGCGTGGACGTCATCCATGCATGTTTCAACAGAGCTCATAGGAGAGGAGGGGAGGTGTTTCGGCAGTGGAGCCTCTTGAATCAGGTTGCTTCAGCGCCATGGACAGAGACTCGGGAGAGTCTTCTGGTTAGTGGGTTACTTGCCCAGTTCCAACGCTAGGACATTTTAAATGTCCTAACGTTCATTTTGATGTCAGCTTGTTGTAGTTAAGAAACAAATACATGATAAGATGTTTTTGCCAACGAAACGTCACTGTTAATTGTGGCCTGTTCGGCTTAACAAGTGTCCGCGCGTTGCTGGAAGCAGGACTAATTGAGTCCACAGCAGATGGCACGGCACGGCACGGCACGGCACAATACGAAAATAATACGCAAATGGACGGTCTTCTCCACGTCTGTAATGACTATTATTCGACTTAACTACATTTTGCAAATAAAAATATAAAAAGATGAAACTTGAAGGTGTTGCACATCACAAATCCAAACGTAAAACGCGGTCGAGACCTGGACGACATAATGTTTGATTCCAGTTGAACTATTACATTCCGGGCTGAGCACTAACGGGCAGCTGTCCCTGGCAGCACAGGCACATACACGCACGCGCACACAAAATCATACACGTCAGCTTTATTCATCGTTTTATTATTTCCATAATGAATAAATACATACATTTCATTGAATATATATATACAGGATATACTATGTTGTCTGCAGTATATTGCACTATTATAACAGCTGCTATAATGGACTGTATTGGGAGAGCCATCTTCCAACGGTAGCAGCGCTGTAGAGAGGTCTCCCAGGTTTGACAAGCTGCTGATAATGAGGATGTAAACAACGTCTGTGGCGGTCTCCAGAACGCCCTCATTACTACAGAAGCTGCTATCATTTCTTAGGAGAGGCAAATAAGTGTCTACTAGTGTCTGAAGTTGCATTTAGACCTAGTTACTTATTTAAAAACTCGGGATTGTGAAGTGGGTAGTGTTTGACTGCCAGGCGAGTCCGATCCCCATGTCTGCATTCTAAATGGTGTGGTTTGAACCTTGAGCAAGATGTCTTAACCTGTACCCGCACTATACATGTATCTCAAATATAAAAATCACTATGTTGTTGTTATTATTATTATTTTTCTTAAATATTTGACAGTAAAGTAGGAAAATAAAATACTGGTAATAAGCCAGTAATGGATAATATTTTATAAAGACTGCAGTAGGCTACTGGCAAGTGGTGTAAGCTGCTGTTTGACACTTGGATGCTCTCTGAATAGTCCAGACATCTCATTCATCAGGTCAAGAAAGCTGCCAATGCATCAGCTGTGTTTTATGCTATTTGGTATGAATAAGCGCCAGGTTGGTTCTGAGAGGTTAACGATGGGAGAGTTATAGTGGGTAGTTGATATGAAGTCACAAACACACCGTACCATTGTCCAAGAGACAAATGACGCTACTGGCCTCATCCGCTGCTCTCGGGAGAAAATGGCTCCAGACAAAATTAACGTATTACCGCACTTCCATAAATCTGCCGGGGCTTTAAAAGTGATCTTCTCTGGTACCCGACAAGACCAAATGCTCTCATTCAGAATAAATTAACATTGGTTTTGCCCGGTTCGTAACAGCAACATCTGTCAGTTCCACAGCTAAAGAAAATAAAACAATAAACAGAGATAGATGTTTGTATATACATTCACAGAATGCAGCGTTCCTAACTGTCCTCACTGAAACACAAATCATGTGCACTATGGATGGATACATCATCATACATCTCGTAGCTGTAGCTTCTAAAGGTCAAAGTTCATACTCACACATCTGTCACAATGACCAAACAGCTAAATGACACACCGTCTCTGGAATTTATACAACATACATTGGTTTCATTGGTTTTCATAAAAGGAAGAGAGTGAGAGAGAGGGGAGGAAGAAGAAGGAGAGATAAATACTTTGATACATGGAGAAGGGAGAAAGAAAGACAAAGAAAGATGGAGACAAAGAGGTGGGGAGGCAGAGAGATCTCTATCTATAGAAATATAGATAGAGATCTATAGAGAGAAAGAATATAGAAAATAAAAAACTAGAGAGAAACAGGTTTGCTTTCCTGAAATCAGGGCACCTGTTCCCTAGGGAACCAGCAGGTGCCGGGTGACCCCTGGGTGACCCATGAGACGAACACTCTGCAGCGTCCAGTAGATGAAGACAGGGTCGTTACAAGAGGGGAGGGACTAGAGAGGATCTGGACAATGAAGTGGCAATGTAGACACACACACACACACACACACACACACACACACACACCTCTACCAGGGAACGAAGCCAGAGGAGGTGACATATGTCGCACAGACCGTCAAATAAAGTAAAACAATGCATTGGATGAGTGTTCCCACCCCAGTTCATCAAGAGGTCATTGATTATAGGTAATCCCAAAGCATTAGCGAAACTATGTAAATGGTAATGTTCTGACATCGGGGCATGAAACTCATCGTGATTTCAACTGGGAACAGAGACTTGCCAAGGAAGTGACATCAAGTGAAAATACACTAAATCTGCGATAGTGAAGTTTGACCCAATAGGAGTGTTGTATATGATGCTATCATATGACAGCAGCCCCATCTGAGTGGCCCACAGTGTGTGGTTTACATGTCCCACAGTAAAACAGCAGTGTCACACTAAAACATAAAACATTCAAACACATTTAGACATGACAGGAGGAATGGTTGCAATATCCCCAGGGTTCACCTCACCACTGAATTGAATTATACTCAGCAGTGTATCTTGGTGTCAGGACGTTGTTTAGAGATGAGAACAACATGATAATGTTGAGTTTGCTGGTCCAGTCTTTATGTGTCGGTGGGGGGTCACATCGTTGGGGGGGTTGCACCACGCTCCTTCATCGTTGTCATGGAGACGAAGGGGCTGGTTGGGTCTTCCCAGGGCAACGTCAGGCTCTCATGTCCGCAGGGTTCGGATCTGATCTGAAACACAAGGAAACATGCTTTTAATGCGCCCTGTACACATTTTTTATCAAACAGGCTTTAAACACGTTTTACACACACATCTCGTTGGCCTCTGTTGGTAATCGGTGAGACTCATTACCCAGACAGAGAGAGACTGACGGGTGAACACAGTTTACTCTGAGAGGACCATTATATGTTCCACTCATCATTAAAACTGTGGGAGTGGGCAGACAGAGCTGACAGCGAGCTGCTTCCAGTTTCCTACGCCAGGCTTTATTAAACACAGACATGTGATCTGTAGCCTGGATCCTCCCCAAGATGTCAGCCGCAGTTCTGACAATTATTTTAATAAAAATGAAAAAGCTAATACATGGAAGCAGGGTTCTTAGCTTAGCTAGCAAGGGAAATGCTATCAGAGATAGGTTTACTTTGTCAATAGTTAGTCCAAGCCCTTTGATCAAACTAACTCAAAAACCCTGTTTCAAAGAAAGAGCATTGAATGTTACCACAATATAAGACTAAAGATATAAAAACTAAGAGAGTAGATGTGAAATCTGCTCTATGGAAAAAATATGAATGGGAAGAAAAACAATGAAATACAATAGAATGTTCTACCATCTGAAGACTGAATAGAGCAGACCTTAAAGTGACTCTACTTTTAAGACATGTTAGAGTGTATTTAGTAAATATTGACATTACAGACAGACAGATGCACAGAGGCAGAGAGGAGGTGAGAGAACATCTGTTCACACACCAACACACACGCACATACGATTTCCAAATAATTAGGACTCCAGATTGTGGAACAACCAGATGGGAGTTCCGTCACAGGGAGCAACAGGAAATAAACCAGTTAAACTCAACACATAAACCACCATGTTGTGTCTAGTCATCTAGCAGTGGTGGTGCTCTACTCTGGCACTCATTGCTTTAGTCTAATGACTGTGTCATGTTGGGATTAATTAAGTACCATTTTATATAATATCTCAAATTGTATATTATGAAATGTAGTCTAATCTAATCTAAACTCAGTGTGTAGTTAGTTGTTTGAAACAATATTGTCTCGGGTTTAAAAAGATGAATACTGAAATTCCCCTCAGTGATAAATAAATAATCCATACTCTAATCGAATAAAAACCAACTAACCTAATCTAGTATCAACAAATTGAATCTAGTCTAATCTAATTTAATCTAATCTAGTGTAATGTAATCTAAAGACTAGTGTTTATAACCCTACCTTGCAGCCAGTCCACCCCCTCCTGTAGACCCTCTCCTCTGAGGGCGTCGCTGGCGCTGGAAGACAAACACACAGCAGAGTGGGGTTCAGCATGTTGACCCCCACTCTCAAGGACCCAAGGAGAAGCTAGTTTGATGACGTTGTGAAGTAACGTGGTGGCTGGCATGAGCCATGAATCAAAGTAAAACCTGTAGTAATTACTGTTTACACGTGTTTCCCCAGAAGTTAGCGGGTAAAGTACATATGACACCATTGACAAGCGACCAAATGTAACGGACCCTTAACTTGACAATCTATGGATTTCTCTGGGTTTAAACATTGTTGAAAACAATTTTGATAATTTAAGTACACAACTCAACAAACTATATAATATAGGTTTAGTAGTTTTTTGATATTGTAATGCGGAAAGTGTTGGTAAATATAGGTATTGGTAAATGCTTGACCCGTGTGTGTCCCTGGATTGTTTCAGTCCGTTGTTTTGTGTTAATGCTTGAAAAAATATAATATAGAAACATTTGCATAAAGCAAGCATATTTTGTCTACTCCCATGTGATACGAGTATTAAAACATTGACAAATGACCTTTACGGTACATTTTGAACAAATAAAAAAGTAAAATCTAAATTGCACTCGTGATAAAATATTTTAATCGATTGACAGCCCTAGTATTTATGTGTTTGTGAGAGTAATTGACCGTGTGTGAGAATGAGAGTGTGTGTATGAGAGAGAGAGAGAGAGAGAGAGAGAGAGAGAGAGAGAGAGAGAGAGAGAGAGAGAGAGAGAGAGAGAGAGAGAGAGAGAGAGAGAGAGATTGTAAGGGTGTGTGTGTGATTGTATGTGTGTATGTACCAGATGTGCCAAGGTTTGTCTTTGATATTCTCCAGGCAGAGCAGCTGGGAGACCTTGACTGAAGACAGAGCCTCACGGACGTCCATCTTGTTGGCGAAGAACAGGATGGGGACACGGCGGTGTTTAACGTCTGGGGAGAAACAAAATGGAGGACCACTCTGGGTAACAATAACAACTGAACGCTCCTTATCTATAAAATAAATTTCTTCACTTCAGTGAATTACATAGATAAAGTAGATACCGTATTACCCATTCGATAAGACATACAGGTATTAAACGTGGTTGAGGTGCATTCATTAAACGTTGCACCAACTATAGACAGATTGAAAAATGGGGAATCAAAAGCATTAGTAGGTAGCTTTTGTCTATATTTTCATGATAGAGATAAAGCATCTGCTTGTAAAGATGTATTTGTGAATGGATCTCCATATAAGGAGCTTTATTGTCTAGCTATGAGGCACCAGAGCTGAACACGGAGTCACTGAGTCCCTCATCAGGGACTGGAATAGCACTGGACAGAAGACAGTGGCCCTCCAGGGGCCTCAGAGCCTTCAGTCAGGGGCCTCCAGTCAGAGGCATCTAGTCAGAGGCCTCCAGTCTGAGACCCACAGTCAGGGGCCTCCAGTCAGGGGCTTCCAGTCAGGGGACTCCAGTCAGGGGCCTCCAGTCAGGGGCTTCCAGTCAGGGGACTCCAGTCAGAGGCTTCCAGTCAGGGGCCTCCAGTCAGAGGATTCCAGTCAGGGGCCTCCAGTCAGAGGCTTCCAGTCAGGGGACTCCAGTCAGAGGCTTCCAGTCAGGGGACTCCAGTCAGAGGCTTCCAGTCAGGGGCCTCCAGTCAGAGGATTCCAGTCAGGGGCCTCCAGTCAGGGGCCTTCAGTCAGAGGCTTCCAGTCAGGAGCCTCCAGTCAGAGACCCCCAGTCAGGGGCCTCTAGTCAGGGGCCTCCAGTCTTAGACCCCCAGTCAGGGGCCTCTAGTCTGAGACCCCAGTCAGGTGACTCCAGTCAGGAGCCTCCAGTCAGGGGCATCTAGTCAGGGGCCTCCAGTCTGAGACCTCCAGTCAGAAACCCCCAGTCAGGGGGCTCCAGTCAGAGACCCCCAGTCAGGGGCCTCCAGTCAGGGGCCTCTAGTCAGGGGCCTCCAGTCTGAGACCCTCAGTCAGGGGCCTCCAGTCTTAGACCCCCAGTCATGGGCCTCCAGTCTGAGACCCCCAGTCAGGGGCCTCTAGTCAGGGGCCTCCAGTCTGAGACCCCTGGTCAGGGGCCTCCAGTCTTAGACCCCCAGTCATGGGCCTCCAGTCAGAGACCCCCAGTATGGGACTGACCTGGGTGGTTGAGCAGAGTGTCCAGCTCCTCCTTTGCCACCACCATCCTTAGCTTGTCAGCGCTGTCAATAACAAATATGATGGCCTGGCCCTCCCTGGGAGACAGACAGGAGAGGGGAGAGGAGTGTAACCAGGACTACATGTGCAGACTAGACCTATCTGGTGATGTTCCCAACATGTATTGTTTTACCCCCAAATATTTAGCTTGGCCTTAATCAAAGCAAACAACCATCTCTAACTTAATACCTAACCCTAACCCTATCTCTAACCAAATACCTGAACTTAACCATCTCTAACTTAATACCTAAACATAACCACCTCTAACCTAAACTAACCATCTCTAACTTAATACCTAAACATAACCATCTCTAACCTAATACCTGAACTTAACCATCTCTAACCTAACAACTAAACGTAACCATCTCTAATCCAATACCTAAACTTAACCAAGTCTTGTGAATAAGCTACAGTAAAGCCCATGTACAGTAATATCTTCAGAGCAGCGTTGGAGAGGACTCACTTGTAGTAATGCTCCCAGAGGTTCCTGTAACGACCCTGACCCGACATGTCGAACACCGTGAAGGACAGACTGGAGGGAGAGACCACATGGAACCACATCAGCATCACGACATATAACAACCACCATAGCAGCAGAGGATTCATGTAGTGTTCTGTCGTTGATGACCTCATACCTGGAGGTCTTGAACTTCTCTATGTTGAAGCCAATGGTGGGGACAATGTCTTGTGTCTGGGCCTGGGGGGAGATAAGTGTATTTAAAAGTGTGTTCAAATGATAAACATATGTTATGTAGATTACAGCTTACAAACAGATTCATCTGTTTGTAATCATCAAATAGTCAAACACCGTTTGACAGTATCTATATTGAAAATGGAGGTGTACCATTGATACATGCTGCTGACCATTTTGTAGTAACTATAATAAGTGTAAAACTTCGATCATCACTTCCAGGGGGAAATAGGAACTGGGGTTGGGTCTGAGGAGTGACAGTGGTGGTAACCTCATTCCCAGGTGTTCTCTTCTCACGAGGGAGACGCCTGGAGGCTTAGAATGTGCAGATATTGGCGAGAAAGAGGGAGGGACTTCCGGGGAAGGCATAATCTCCTCTTCTTTCACCAGCGACTTGCTAAGAGATTGGAATTTGCGTTTCGGTGGTAGGCTAGGAGAGACCAGAGCTCACCGGATGCGATAATACTCAGCATTCGCCTCTAGACTACAGTTGAGTCAAAACAGATCCAGCTACACTGCGATACACCAATCAAACAAGGCAGCTGCTAGACTATCGAAATAAAGCTACACATCGACCCTAACAACCATTATAAGTGTTGTAGCGTTCAGATAATTTGCATAATCTGAATATTAAATATTCTGATTAATTAAATATTATATTCAATAAAATATGCACTTTACTATATCTTAACATCATACAGAACCCAAAGAAACGAGAAATTAACATCAAAGTGGTTTAATCTTCAGGAGTCTCGCTCACAGCCAATCACAGCATGTTCATTCTCATTAGCTCACAATTAAGTTCACCCACTGCTCTGTTATAAGCGCAAAGGTGGGGGCTCGGCTTCTTTTTACATCAGACTGCGAAACCAAGGTTATGTTTAGTGTAGCACGTTTGCGATTTACATTACCTTGCTAGTTTTGTTTTTTGTAGGCTAGTAAACTATATTTGAAAAGGAGACCATTTTCTGCTAGTTCGATTTTGTGTTCTTGAATAATCTGGACAAACCAGGCCACCAACTGGGGAGCTTCGACAAGGTACTCCACTGTGAGCATTCCTACCCATTTATTACATTTTATTGCATCAGTTTGCTGGTTGAAGTGGTTTAGATTTGTTTGCTTCAGGTGAGCAATATTGGTGTTGATTTGCGCTGGATTTCTTAAACACACACATCTCCTCAAAAGTCATGTTCTTCAGCAACTTTAAATAGTTTACTGAAGTTATTGTAAACATGGCTTTTGTGATTGTGGATTGTGTGCTGCATAGAGTATACGTGGTTTAGGTTTAGAGCCAGGGTAAGGGTTAGCCAATGTAACCCTCACCTTGGCTGTGTCTCCAATTAATACAAAACCATTGGTTCTGTATTAATTGTGGTCAATGAATTGAATGCCTGCGCTACTTGGGGGCTGCATGCCACGTACCACGTTTCACCAATGAAAACTTTATTCGCTGGAGTGCAATGTGTGCTCTGTTGACTATGGTAACAAAATGGGAAAAAAATAGAGAAAATGTCAACTATGGTGGGACAACGGCACATATAGTGGGAAAACAGGTGTCAACTGTAGGTTTTTTGATCCTTTGTATCCTTTGTATAGGCCACTGTCAACTGACTGTTGGTGACAGGTTTTTGTTGAACCACTTTCTTCTCATGCAATTGTTTGGAGCTTTGCACCCATAGTTAGGTAGATGGTGATCAACACATCCACACACACCTGTGCCCAGACGGAGCTCCACATACACACACACACACACACACCATGGTGTTATACTATGTGTCCTAGAAGCTTAACCCTCTCTTGTATGCGGGCATCAAAATCAACCTTTGCCCAGACGGAGCTCCACACACACACACACACACACACACACACACACACACACACACACACACACACACACACACACACACACACACACACACTGTGGCATTATACTATGTGTCCGAGAAAATGACCAACACATAGTGTTGGTCATTAGTAGTGATAACTGATAACTATAGTGATAACTGTGATAGTGATAGTGATAACTATACAAATGTAGTTTACCACCATAGAAGCAATAAGAGGACTGAGTGTTGGGAAACGTAAATAGGCTATTAAGTAGACCTACTTCCACCTACCTCCGCAATTGTTGCAGTCAAAAATCGACCTTAAACATTGCTTTTTTGCTAAAATGAAATACCTACTGGCACTTTACCCAATACATGCGAGTACAGGCCACCGTTGTCGTAATCTCACTGCTAGTTGCTACTAAATTCTACACATTGTACCGTTAAGGTTTCTCTTTTTCCCCACTTGAGCTTTTGAGTTTGAATCCTGGGCATAAATGTAAACCAGATATCATCTCTGAAATATGTATATGAAACACCTGTTACTTCATAAATAAAAATACATGGGTAAATGTAAGGTGACCTACATTGGAGGGCTTGAGTTTGTTGATGATGGTGGTCTTGCCGCTGTTGTCCAGGCCAAGACACAAGACGTTCACCTCTTTCTTCTTCAACCCCAACCACCCTGCTAGCTTGTCAAACAGCCCCATCGCTCAGTCTGCATGCAACACAAACCTCCTGCAAAAACATAGCAGCGTTTTAATTCACCCATCATATTACTAACGGAAAGTTATTACAATAAATTGATTCTATCAAATACAATTTAAAAATGTTCCTTGTATTTAAAACCAAAAGCCTCAATCTCATACATTTGTGTATTTTAATCTGGACATTCTAATAGGCCTAACAGTTACAGATAACAGTGCTGAAACGATTTTTTACTGAAAACCATGTTTAAACAAAACAATAGCTTATAATAATTCCAATATATCACACCATAATGTCACTGCTATGGTAGTCCATTAAAAACGATAATCATAATTATCTAGAAATGAACATCATTTCAATGTGATGACAACCATATATCATTCATCATTAACTGCAGACTGCAACTGCTTGAGTGGCATATGATCCACTCAAGTATGTTAGTGAATCCAGTTAATCTGATTCGATTAATATACCGTGTTTCCATGTAAACAATGTGTAGTAACAGGTAATGTCATCGTGATTTAGTTTCCCTTTAGGGTTAAACGTGCGTTATATCCTAAATATATTCATGTAAATAAGCGTTAGTGGCAGTTTAGGGTTTAACATGTATCATAAGCATTATGTACACATGCTTTGGTTTCAGTTGAGGGTTAATCCCTGCGTTATCTAAGTGAGGCTAGCTGAAGCTAACTGATGTACACGCTATAATTATTACTCATATTCCATTTTCTGATAATACAACTACACATAAGCACACATGACCTGTTAAGTGTTCGTATTCATATATTTAAATATAACATTAACAGGGAGAATAAATCGTGTAGGAACAGTAATGCCAATAGCCAAAGCTGTTAACACTCATTCGCTTGTGGGTTAATAGGCTAATAGCGTGCGAACGATAACATGCCGTTACAACGGATTTACCTGAACAAGGCTTAAGAGCTGCAGATTCCAAAACTCGTTCTTTCAGAACGTAAAATAATAATTATTTTGGGAGATAACGGGAGAGAGGGTCGATCCACATTCACTTCCCTGGCTCGACTAGTCTGGTCTGGAGAAACGATTACACCCTGTTGCTAAGGAACCAGGGTTTGTGCGTTCGCATGACTCAAGACTGACATCTAGTGGTCAGAGATGTGCACATGTATCATTTGTATTATGCGTTTGTGTTTTGGTTTTGGTTGAACAATTTCAGTTCATCCCGTCTTTTTTTTTTGGTTTGACTGATAAGTAATTGAAAAAAACACTAACAAATATGTATAATATTAAATGTATAATAAGAAATAAAATGTACATATTTATAATACATTATATACGTAATATGCATTAGGCCTACTATTTAGCAGACACTTTTATCAAAAGGGGCTTACAGTGAATACAGTCAGATATCATTAAGAAGCAGCAAGGGGTTAGGTGTCTTGTTCAAGGATGTCTACAGATAGGTAGACATTGGGGGATTTAACCTAGAACCTTTGGGCTGGGAATCGAACAGTCACCAACCCCCCCCCACCCCCCCCACCCCCCGCTATAAATCGTGTACATCTAAAAATAATATTAATAAAAGCTGCAGTTATTCCTATTATAATAAACACTTTCCGTACATGGGTATACAAGAGTGAGAACCATATTGTTTTATGTAATATGCTTACGCTTGCTGGCGTTTATCTTATGTTTTTTTTATCTGGAAAAAGTGGGACCACACTACATAAAGATACACATGCAAACAAGTGTATTTGTGTTTGGCTTGGTGGAGCTTTCAGACATACTCTATCGATCACCTACACCAGACTCCTGTTGACAAACACACTTGCCCATCCTCCACGTCCAGAACATGTGTGCAAGTCACTTGAGTGACAGTTAAGTGGATACTGTCTGGTCTGTGGCGTGGCTAGCGTGTGTGTGTGTGTGTGTGTGTGTGTGTGTTTGTAAGAGAGACGTTTGTGTGTGTTTATATCAAATAGGAAATCACACACACGTTCCTGTTGTGAAAAAGTGCTCTATTTTACTTTTCATCAAGATTCATGATGTCATCTCCATCACATTGTCCTCACCACCACCACCAGCAATATCATCATTATCATCATCATCATTTATCAACACCTTCATCAAAACCTTCATTAATAATCATAATTTTCATAATTATAATCAAACTCATTCATTCATTATAATTAGACCTTCCATAACTATCTGAAAAGTCATCCTTATAATCATAAAACTCAAAATCTTACTTTTAAATGTCATCATTATATATAGTCATATGCTTCATCTTTATCAATATAATCATAATCTTTATCATCAGAATAATAATCTTTATCATCATCATGATCAACATCCTCACCTTCTGACACCAGTGCTACAATGTAGCTCCTCAGGGCTAACCAGGAAGTCAACCAAAATCCTGTGCCTGATTTCACCAGGACTTTCACCATCTGGTCTGAAGAGAGCTTCCACACCAGTGGGCTGAATCTAAGAGAAACGTATGCGTTTTGAAAATGGAGGGGTGTTGGCTAAACTGAATGAGAATATTGAATAAAATATACACTTTGAACAAGACGTGACACACAGATAGTCTGTTACTATCTTCAGAATATGCATCTCTATAAAATCTCATAACATTCAATGGTCTTCAGCTCAAAAACAAAAAACATGTCACATGAATTAGATCAAGATACATGTTCAGCTCCTTCACACTGTCATTTCCATCTCCTCTACACCACTGAGGGGGTAGAGTTTCACCGGTCGTAGAAATGTACAATTTGCCCGAACTTCATAAGCAATAATGTTCATATATCTGCATCATGATTCTCCTCTGGCCACCCTGAAGTTATTTTCTACCGCGGCGTGAGGTAACAGGTTAGATCCCAGTCGTAGTGGAGGGAAATCGCTGGATTGTCCTTGGGGGAGATGGGGAGAGAGAGAGAGAGAGAGAGAGAGGTACTGGCGGCCAGGTGTCTTCTGTAAAATAAAAATAAAACAAGATCTACGCTGACAGAGGTCACTAGTTGTCTGTTCATTCCTTACTGAAGTCCAAAGAAAAAGCGAGAACAGAATAGCAGTCGAGAGAGGTGTTTTAGAAGACCGCCACCCCTGCCCTCTACCCTCTAGTCTCTCTTCTCTCGTTCATTGTGTGGTGTCTTCTACCACAAGGAGTCAGTGTTGGGGTGAGTAGTGGATATTTTGTTGGACACCAGCGCCAGAGTCTTGCCTGACAGTCCTGACGCCCAGGTGGCTGGGTGGTGGGGATCAGACTTGGAAGCCACTCTGATGGATGTGGTGGAGCTGTAGGCGGAGGGACTGGATGCTGCTGACGATCCGTCGCTGGTGGCCAATCAGACACACCCCGATACGTCTGATGTCGCTGGGCGGTCGGGGACAAAGAGAATACACGGCTCAGTGAGAAAGAGAGCTCTCATTGCCTCTATAACTTCTAGAAATGATACCAGGGTGAACTGTAAACACAGGGACTAGGTAGTAAAAACAATGATAATACTACTTTCTATTACTTTTTTACAAGTAAATAGAAAAACCGACCCATCGACACTCCTCTCTGTGCTCATCGCTAAATCTTGGGCTTCTCGGGAATCATGGTACTTTAATACCTTTTATAATCGCCCAGGGAATGCTTGAAAATATGTTGTTTCTTCTTTTTTTTCACTGAGCATTTCTGCTCAGTGGGTACCATACAATATAACAGTTTATTTTGTGCGGCGATACAATATGTATTCTGGTTCTGTAACTCTTGTGGTTCTGTCAATATTGAGACACGATATTATGATTTTTCTTTTGCAATTTCATATTTTCTGCAGTTAAACATATATACATTGTGGTTCAGGTTCTATGTGGCCAAACAAAATAGAATGTAGTTGATTGACAATAGGTGAATACACTATGGTGCCCTCTGTTCGGATGGTACCAGTAGTTATTTTCCCCTAAGATAACATTGAGTCAACATAACAATACACCTATTGAGGAAGCAACAAAGAATGGCAATGCTTAAATGTATGGATTTCCCCCCTCCTCTATTGGAATATGTTTTCAAACCTACAAAAATTCCAGTCACTGGTTGGGAACCACAGCTCTAGGATAGCTACGTCTTGTGTTCTTTCAAACCACTTACTCTATGCACATAGTGGAAATAGAATCCAGCGTGGTGTAGCCGGCCACCAGGAAGTTGTTCTTGTATTGGCTCATCTGGATTGAGTCCAGCCAATCACCGATGGAGATAAACAGAGGGTAGTCCCTCATGTCCTCTGGGGACTCCGGGAAGCTGCGACCAAGCATTGACATACTGTGTGAAATAATATATGATATGCCTATACAGCAAAGCTGAAAGTAGATAAAAAGATGTTTGAATGCTATTCTCCTTGTTCAAATGTTCAGTATCTTTGTCGTTTGTGTTATTGCTACGTATAGGAATGAATCATGTAACCCAGAAGGTAACACCCTGTATTATTGATGCTGTTGTTTATAAAAACACCCTGGTATTCTACTCATGTTTTGCACCCCAGTACTGAGAGGTACTGGGGTAGAGGTCTGGTCAATTCTGAGGTCTTATGTCAATGAGTGTGTTCAGCCTTACCTGTGGTCGTGGTTATGTCCTGGGGTGTGCACAAGTCTTAGTGTAGTGTTAAAGGTACAATATGTAACACATTTAATGTACTTAATCATAAAATGACCATGATATATCATCAGAGATTAAGGAAACATGCAAAGTCAAAATACTAGCTTCTCCAAAAACAATGTTACATCCAGTATGGTATCCTTTAAAATGTCTGTTCTGGGTCGGAACGTTTGTTTTGTTTTGGCCTGTGTGTTGAGATTCATTATTATTGAATTGTATTACATAGAGTACCTCGGATGGCCAGATATAACAAATAGGAAGAAAACACAGCGTACTACAGCAATGGAAGAACTTAAAAGCCTCGTCCTCTTTTGAAAAAGCTCCATGACCAGAGCCGTGCTAAAACATGGATCTTGGAGTTGAAAGAGGGAAACAGCTTAGATATTCTAGAAGGATTTCAAGAGGGATGCTCCATGAGCTGGTTTCAAACAATAAATAAAGCTGATCAACTTACAGTGTAGGACTCGTCATCGCATGTCATTGTCAAAATAAAATAATTGTGCCCATCTCAAAATATAACGTTGTGCTCGGCTCGCCTTGCGCTCGTGTTCATTCAGTGTTCTCAACCTGGCAACCAGCCTGAGCTTCCAGTCTGGGGAGGAGGGGCCGGGGCGGAGACAAAGCTCTCCAATATTATGAATTTGGACTGCAATACCAATTTTAAAAGCTTTGTCTCAATAACTTTAACCTACATGCTGGGGTTCATGAGTCAGTAGGTTCTGTATGAGATGTTCTAAGCTGTGTTTATGGGTCAGTGTGTGGGGTTGTGTCTCAGACATTGATTCTGACCTGTGGTCATGGTTGACCAGGGCCAGCAGGGTACTGGGGTTGTGGATCAGCTTGTCAAGGAAGGACGCCACATCGGTGAAGTGTGGGCGCTGCAGGCGCTCCTTCTGCCAGCAGTGCAGCATGAGCTGGTGCAGGGCCACCGGACAGCCCATGGGAGCAGGCAGGCGGTAACCCTCCTCTATAGAGAGGATGACCTGGACAGGAGAGGAGAGGGTTAGGTCAATCAGACAGCCATGTACCCAGCATGGAGCCACAAACAGGCTGACAGACAGACAAGGCATACCACAGACAGACACATAGACAGCCAGACAGATAGGCAGTAGGCACATAGTGTGGAGCAGCAGACAGACAGACAGGCAGGCAGACAGACAGACAGGGACACAGCATGGAGCAAAACCTTACATATATATCATGAATCTTAGTCATACTACCATACCATACTATTACTACTACTTCTGCTACTGCTACTGCTACTACTACTACTACTACTACTAGTACTAATAAAATACTACTACTACTAGTAAGCCTACTACTAATACTATTACTAATACTTGTAATTATACATTTAATTATTATTTACAACCCAAATAAATTGAGTTATTTCAAACATACATACTCATACATTATATTTATAGTGTTTGTATTAGTAATATATATACTTGTGTATATATATATTCATATTTATATTAATAAAATACATATATATTTCTATTTTTGTGTTTTTATTATGTATTAAATGTAGCATAACGCCATGTGAATCTCACATCCTGATTGGACATCTCCCAGTAGGGCCGCTCGCCGTATGACATCACTTCCCACATGAGGATCCCATAGCTCCACACGTCGCTGGCCGACGAGAACTTCCCATAGGCCACTGCCTCGGGAGCCGTCCAGCGAATAGGAATCTTCCCTCCCTGACATGGGACAAAAACCAACACTGAAACAGTCACTATATAGACCAGGCAAGCCTTAGTTTATTTATGTAGCAGCCTTCATGCACAAAGGCCTCTCAGAGGGCAGGCATCATAGGCAGGAATAATTTTAAAGACATTCCAAGGACAATCATTAAAAGACAATAATTTCAAAGATGAATGTTAAGGAAATGTGAATAAAGGAAGCTGGTAAGCTGGGGAAATAATATATATATAATAGTGCAGACATAGATTTTAATGAAAAGCTGTGGCAAACCGTTTTGATCCCTGATTTAAAAGTTAAAAGTGTTGAGGCAGTTTTCTGAGTTGTGAAAGTTTGTTCCAGATATGTGGTGGTAGATAAAAACTAAAAGCTGCCTCACCATGCTTGGTTCAAACCCTGGGAACAGTCATTTACGATTTATTTAGCAGACGCTTTGATCCAAAGTGACTGACAGTGATTTTACATTATTAAGCAGGTAGGGGTTAGGGCATTTTGCTCCATGATGCCTACAGGTAGACCGTGGACATTTGGGTTCAAACCTAGACACTTTCAGCTGAGAGTCCCATCAAAATATTTCAAAAGGAAATCCTTGTTTGCAGTCTGTTTTCCTTCAACACTGCCAGAAACAGATAAGCAAAGCTTAAACTCTAGGTTGCCAGAAAGCATTTAGCGGGGTTAAGAGTGTCTAGTAATATGCAGGTTAGATGTAATACTCGTACGAATAACTGTAAGCATACAGACATTTTCATAGTGTCTGGCTGAGCCTCAATATACGTACATCTGCTCTTTGCCAAGAATAATTTAACCAAGCGCTTGACAAATTGGTTCTGTCGCTGAAATCAAATCAAAGTCCATGGGAGTGACTGTGGGATCGATGTATTGAGGAACAGTGGCATTATAAAACATTACACAGTCTGGCTCAGGCAACCACACAGGAAACGATATGATGTATTGGGCTGTGTAGAGTAGTGTATCTTTAGGTACTGTATTCTAATGTGTTGTAAGTCAGCGTAGCGTCAGATATGATAGTACTCCAAGATGGGAAATTCCTGAGTGTATTCAAGTATTTTATGGTCATGGTTATAACGGAATGGTTTATATTGTAACATGTATTGTAGTGTCTTGCTCAAATATGCACACACGCACTGGGGAAGGGTGTACATGGTTGTGTTCGGAGTGCACTGGCCAGTTTGAAGCCCCTAGCAGAGGGCTGAGGGGTGGATGCTCACTGTGCAGGGAGTGTAGAGATTGTCATAATGTTTGGGGGATTATGTTTGAGGTGTATTGGTCACAGTGATCCTCTTAGAAGAGGGTTTGGGGATTTGAAGGTCACTTCCAACTCCTCTATTTTCTATAAAAGAGACAGAGGGTATTGGGGGTAAAGAGTCATTATGTTCAGGGTGTACTGGTCAGCATTAAGCTCCTTAGCAGAGGGTTTCAGGGGGAAAGAGTCATTATGTTCAGGGTGTACTGGTCAGCATTTAGCCCCTTAGCAGATGGTTTCAGGGGTAAAGAGTCATTATGTTCAGGGTGTACTGGTCAGCATTTAGCTCCTTAGCAGAGGGTTTCAGGGGTAAAGAGTCATTATGTAAAGGGTGTACTGGTCAGTATTTAGCCCCTTAGCAGATGGTTTCAGGGGTAAAGAGTCATTATGTTCAGGGTGTACTGGTCAGCATTTAGCTCCTTAGCAGAGGGTTTCAGGGGTAAAGAGTCATTATGTAAAGGGTGTACTGGTCAGTATTTAGCCCCTTAGCAGATGGTTT
The DNA here is from genome assembly GCA_026745465.1 of Lota lota. Taxonomy (NCBI): domain Eukaryota; kingdom Metazoa; phylum Chordata; class Actinopteri; order Gadiformes; family Lotidae; genus Lota; species Lota lota. Next base: position 2,223,617 of record JACYXH010000462.1, read on the forward strand.
CAGGGGTAAAGAGGCAGTATGTTCAGGGTGTACTGGTCAGTATTTAGCCCCTTAGCAGATGGTTTCAGGGGCAAAGAGGCAGTATGTTCAGGGTGTACTGGTCAGCATTTAGCCCCTTAGCAGATGGTTTCCGGGGTAAAGAGGCAGTACGTTTGGGGTGTGCTGGTCAGCGTGAACCCACGTAGCGTGACCTCACCGATGCAGAGTAGGCGGAGTCGGGGTCGTCCTCTACCACGCGGGACATCCCGAAGTCTGACACCTTGCAGACCAGGTTCTGGTCTACCAGGACGTTGCGGGCGGCCAGGTCCCGGTGGATGTAGCCCATGTCCGACAGGTAGGTCATCCCCTCCGCCACCCCACGCAGCAGGCCTGACAGCTGCACCACCGTGAACTGGCCATCATGTGACTACCATCAAATAAGATGTGCTTTATTAATCCCAGACAGGGGATGACGGGTATCACAGCAGAATGTAAAGGACATTAGAAATGAAAGATGCAGTTAGTAAGATTCAAGAGTGTAATCTTTTAGAAATGCCATAGTCATCTGTCAGCTATTATTGAGTGAAATGCTCTGTATAGAATATCTGTTCTGGTTGATTGTACCTGCCTCTGTATGAGACCATTTTAATTTTAGACCACTCCGGGCTCATTTCTCATTGATAATCTCTTCTCTGATTTGTCCGGGAAATCTATCTTGCCTGTCAATCACGAGAATCTGAGACAAAACAATGCTTTTGAAAATAGGCTTGAATCCTTTTCAAAGCAAGTCGAAAAATCCAATCATGCTACATTCGTTAAAACAATATGATTCTATTTCCTTTTTATTTCCTGTGATTTTTGGTCTTTTCATGTTTGGTTTAATCTACAAAGGTGTGTTCTTACTCGAAGGAAGGTGTCAAGTGCTCCATTTTCCATGAACTCCACGACGATCATCACTGGTCGGCCTGTAGGCACAACACATGTTTTATGAAACAGCCAAAGTCAGCGTTACTTTCCTGCGCTGTAGAACCTGGGCTGGTGAGAAACAGAAATATTTGCCCACTCTTTCACCATGATTACAGCGATAAAACACACTAAGAATCACATCAATAACACACAGTGGAGTAGGATAAAGATGCATACATGAAAAACATGGTGACAAAGTGAGGACAGACTGAAGCGGTCTGTCCAAATTTGTAGATTGAAATCGAAGAAGTAATTTGCAGACAAACTTGTTTATACTTAATGCGGTGTCAGGTTTGACATGGAGACTGAATATCAGAATCACACTAAATCACGGTTGCTTTCCTTTTACGACTAATCACACACAACGAACGCATTGCCGGCATCTGCAGATATTTAGGCAAGCTTCTTGAAGGTTCAAGAAGTGCAGAAGAAAAAATTCAGCGGATTGAATTGGATGTATTTGTTCGTTTTCTCCACAATAACGCCATTTTGTTTTTACAATCTCTCCAAATGTATTTTCCGCATTAAATAGGCTGACCACTTAAAGGAATAATAAAGCCTAAACACTTTGACATCGCTATAAAACATATATTAGTGATGTACAACCCAGGTCCTATTTATGGCAATGTTCCTATTGCGAGACATCTGTAATTTAGTAAGGGGACACACGTTTTCTGGGCCAGCAGCCTCGTTGTCACGAAGGGCCAATCAAAATTTGATCGCCAACGTGGCATTCTATTGTATCATAGCAGAAGCCTACTGCCAAATGTTGATCTACCTTTCACAATTAATAATAAAGCCTGATATGCACATTGTTTAATACATATATATTTTTTACATTTATTCAATTTGTAAAATGTAGCCTCCTGATGTTGAGAGGGGGTAGAAGTCATTCTGGGTAACATAGGAAAATAGCACACTGGAGCAGATGGCAGGAAGCCTGACACGACAGCCGGTGACAAATTGCAAATATAGTACACTTATCGGAATTTACTTTTTTACAACAATGTCAATGTGTTTCGGCTGTATTATTACTTTAAGGGACAATGTGAAGACCAAGTCTGACAAAAAATTAATTTATGAGATAAAGCAGAATAAATGGACACATACAATTCACACAAGATAAATACACACCCACACACACACACAGTGACACACACTCTTACTCCTGGTGACCACGCCCTCCAGCCGAATGATGTTGGGATTCAGGAACTGGCCCATGATGGTCGCCTCGCGCAGGAAGTCTCGCCTCTGCTGCTCCGAGTACCCACCCTTCAGGGTCTTTATCGCTACGGCAACGTCTGGCTTCCCCAGTGTCTGCAGGCGCCCGCTACACACCTCTCCAAACTCACCTGACAGAGACACACACACAGGACCACGCACGCATGTGCACACACAGGAACACACACACACACACACACAGTTGCTTACATGGAAGCAATGTCACTTGTCCAACATGACATCAGGAATTAAATGACAACTGTTAACTCCAAATCCCAAAGAATCCAAGGACATTTATTCAGAAAGAGTCTCTTTAGAATATCTATATCTAGAAGATATAAGTTGAGTTTGCTAAGTACAACAAACAGAATGCTTTTTTTTTTTTATACAATTGAACAACCTTCAACTTTATGTGTTTTTGGGGTTATTTTCATGTTGCAGGCACACAATATATCCACTAGATGGCAGTCATGCATCTAGGATTAGGAGAACAAACAGCACAACGTCTTAAATCCCAGGCTCAATAGCAAACGGATCAATTAAATTAAATGAACAAAGAGTTTCAATGGTTAGATTACTTTTCCAACAGGAAGCATTTAGGCTGGACTTCTGTTCTGCATTATTAGAACAAATCTTTTAAAGGATTTTGAAGTGCTTAGTCAATGTGTCTCTCTGCCCTCTGTTTTCATATATATATATATATATATATATATATATATATATATATATATATATATATAGTTACGGCGTGGCTGTACCCAGCAGATTCTTCACTTTGTCTCCTCCTCTTGGTGTTTGCGTGTCTGTGCAATGGGCGAGGCAGTCCATTCATTTACCCTGACTCTTCACCTGTTCCAAGATGCACACCTGTCATCCGTCATCATCTCTGCTGTATATAAACCCCGGTTCTTCACCCACTCATCGCCAGATCATTGTTTCAACCACAGTGGTAGATAACCAGTCACAGCTTTCGTGAATATTGTATTTCAGCACACACTTCGTGTTCCGTGTATTTTCGTGTTCTCTTCGCCGCAGGATCGCCAACCACCCACCTGCCTGCCTTCCCTCCTGCGTGCTCATCTGCCTGCCTACCTGCCTGTAGCACTGCCTGCCTGTCTGTCCATCTTTTTCGTCCACCTACTCTGCCCTGCTCTGTCATCTGTCCTCGCCTGTCCACCTCCTGTTTTTTCCCTACCGCTCTCATTCTCCCTACAATAAACCTGTGGTTATCATTCAACCTCCATTGTCTGCATCTGTGCTTGGGCCCCCCATTCGAGTGTTACATATAGATATCTATCTATCTGTGTGTCTGTCCGTGTGTCTATCTATCTTTCTGACAGAGCGTATAGGGTCGGATGAAATATGAATACGAAACATTCCAATAAAGCATGGCATTCTGTAAATTAATTGCAGATGGAAACTTGTTCATGCAGCACTTAAATTCTTGGCTATCGATCGGACACTTTGATTGTTCTCAGCCTCCCCTGGATATGTCTTTCGATAAATGTAACTGTAAATACAATACTTTGTACATAAAGATGTGAGAAGATATTTCACTTATTTTTACGATTGCTTATCTTTACGATAATCATGCGTCTATTATTAACACCCCCAAACAGTGATGTTTGACTGAGGTCTGGATACTTTTAACTCCCAAACGTACATATAGGCAAGCCCTTTTAACATTTAATCAGTAGCGGTAATAGCAATTGTAGATATCAACAATTCCTTTTTACCAGTTTTAATTCCAAGCCATCATATCCATAATGTCATTTTGACTAGTAGCAATTGTAATTAAAGATATCTACAATTCATTTCTCACTAGTCAAAATGTTCATTCTTGATATCAACAATTAATTCATTACTAGTGGAAATGTAAATTGTAGATATCTGTAACTTAGTTACAACTTGTCAACTTTTACCATTGACTTCCATTCAAACTCAGTTACAGATATCTATAATTCAATTTTGATTTGTTATAATTCCAAGTCGACATATACATAATGTAATTTTGACTAGTTGCAATTCTAATTAATGATATCTACAACTCAATTCTTACTAGTGGAAATGTTAATTGTAGATATCTAAAAAAAATCGTACATTACAGATATCATTAATTGAATTCTAGATATCTAAAATTCAATTCTGACTAGTCAACATGTAATTATCGATATGTCGGCTTGGAATTGTAACTAGTAACAATGTAATTTCAGATTTCTAGAATTGCATTTCAGATATCTAGAATTCAATTGCAGATATCTGAAATACAATTGTAACTAGTGAAAACTATATTTGTACTAGTAACAATTATATTTGAGATATCTATAATTTCTTTTATAACTAGTCAGAATTGAATTTTAGACATCAAAAAAGGAATTTCAACTAGTCAAAATGTTATTGTAGATATCTTCAATGACGTACACACATATCCAAAACGAATATGGTAATTAAACGTCGACCAATGGCTTTGTGGTATTTTAATAATATGATGCCCACATATCTGAAATGGTTTGTTGAAATGTCGGACATATCGGAAATGCAATTGTTAATATCTGAAATGGGTAATTACATTTCCACTAGTTACAATCCTTTTTCAACATGTGGAAATTCAATTGTAGATATCTGTAATCGTTATTGTTACTAGTGAAAAACGAATTACTGATATCTATAATTAAATTAAAGATATATGTAAATCAGTTTCGACTAGTCGAAATGTAATTTCTACATGTGAAAATATATTTGTAACATGTCAATTTTTTTTTACAGATATCTTAAATTAACATTTTAACTAGTCAAAACGACATTTTGACATGTCATTTCCACTAGTGAAAACTAAATTGCTACTAGTCAGCCCAACTGATTAAATGTTAAAAGGGCTTGCCATGCACATAGCGACATCTTCTCAATAAGTGTTAAAACGTCTCCATCCACAAAAGCCTTGTATTAAAGCAGATGTGTTGCCAGAAAGGGCTCGTTGAGACTGAGTTCAGCACCGCTAACCTGATGGAGACGTTCCCTTGCAGAGCACATCATATTGTTTACCAGCAGGTGTAAAAGGCTGTGATTAGCCTGGACAGAGGACATGTTATGTAGCTGGCTGTAAACCCGGCCTGCAGGGTTACATTCCTCCATCAAACAACCGAACATGTGACCACGACATTTCCTGGGGGGGAGAAGGAAGGTGTACTCCATGTTTATTTTCCCTCTGTTCTGCTCTTCTCATGATTCCTCTCAGGGATTAAATTAAATGTAACAGTACTGGATAGGATATAACAGAACAGAACAGAACAGAACATGACAGCACTGGACAGCACTGGACAAAGTAGAATAAAATAGAATGTGACAATACTGTACAGAATAGACCATGATATATCGGATATAATAAAATCAAATAGAGAAAACATAACATAATAGGACAAGACAGTACTGAACAGAACATGCCATACACATGATATCTGTGTGTCACTTGCTGTGTATATTTAGGCCATGTATAGGTATGTATGTAAAATGTGTGTGTTTCTCACCTGCTCCGATGACCCTCTCAATGCGGATGCGTGAGGGGTCTATCTCTCTGGTGAACTCCTCCACTGCCTGGGTGGGGTCTTCATACGTGTCGGGGTCCACATAGGTCCTGATGCCAGAGAAGGGGACTGCAGTACAAACACAACATCCTCAGTGAATACATTATGGTTAAACTACACTAGCCCAGTCAGGTACATCAGACTGTACAAGAACTGAAATTGAATTCAGTGAATTGAATTATTCATTTACAGAACGAACAATGCAGATCAGAATACAATACAAGCAATATATTACAATTTATGTACTGTATTCTCTATCTTTTTCTCTCTCTACATTCTGAAGAATGAAAATATATCTAGTTCTTTCTAGAAAGAATAAATACGTTCCTATTCAAAAGTAATTTAAATAAAAAATGTATGCAATATTAGGATTTTCAAACCATAATTTATATAATACAATTATATAAATAAATAACAGATGGTGGGCTTTCTATTTGCATTGCATTAGCACATCTCCACTTGGACTGTTCATACAGACAAACAGCCAACAAAGTACACAGCAGTTTATACATGTCTTCCATATGTACAGAAAAATGTATTCAGAGGCTGTGTGTGTGTCTGCAGTCTGAGTTGTCTCAGTGTGTCAGCTGGGTGAAACACACACACACACACACACACGCAGGAAGCTCCAGTGCTCCCTGGTTCCCTCCCACGCCCGGGAGAGAGCTGTCTCCAGGTACTAGTTAGTGGTGTCTGCTGGAGGTGTAGAGGGGGGAGGAGGTGGTGGAGGAGGAGGTGGAGGATGGTGAAGAGGGTAATGGATGAGAGGGAAGAGAAGGTGGAGGTGGAGAGGAGGGTGGTGGAGAGGAAAAAGGGTGGAGATGGTGTTGGAGAAGAGGACAGAGTGGAAGAGATGGGGTGGAGGTGGAGGGAGGGGGTTTGAAGGTAGTGGAGAAGGGGTGGAGGTCGAGGAGGAGAGCGTGGAGGAGGTTGAGAGGTTAGAGGGGAACCATGTTATCTGTACCATATCCTGGCTAGCCTTATACAGCCTTGTTAACCATACCTTACCCTGGCTAGCCTTATACAGCCTTGTTAAGCATACCTTACCCTGGCTGGCCTTATAAAGCCTTGTTAACCATACTGTACCCTGGCTAGCCTCATAGCCTTTGAGACATACCACCCCATAGGTAGTCTCACAACAGCCTTGTTAGCTTTCCTACAGCCTTGTCTTTAATACTGTTCTTGAGGCTTTAATATAGCCTTTTTAACTTACCTTAAGGATAGCTAGGCTTACCATAGTATTGTTAGCTTCACCATAGCCTGTACCCTAGCTAGCCTTAATATAGCGATATCGGCATTCTTATGCTGAAATGTATATTTCAATGTGATATATGTTATGGTTACGGACTAGGACCCAAACGCAAGACACCGAGACAGAGATGGAACGGGGTCAAAAAGGATTTATTTGCGGTAAAGGCAAGGGCTAGGCAGGTGGGTAGTCAAGCAGGCAGAGGTTCGTAGGCAGGCGGGTGGTCAAGCGGGCAGAGAGACGTAGGCAGGCGGGTGGTCAGGCAGGCGAGGTTTGGCAACGGTAGGCAGGCAGGGGCTAGGAACAGGAACAGGAACGGGAGCAGGAATCGGAGCAAGTGCAGGAACAGGAACGGGAGCAGGTACAGGAACAGGAACGGAACCCGGAATAGGAGAGTCTAAAGTTGGGGACGAAGTTACAGACGAGAGGTTAACTTAATGAACTAGCACTGGCTATGTGGGAAGCCAGTGCTTAAGTACTGTGGTGGGTGATTGGTTATGGGCAGCAGGTGTGGGTGAAACAGAGGGAGCACGAGGGGTAATGGAGGCAGGGTGCCACTAGATGGCGGAATTGGACGGAAACGGGAGAGGGTGTGACAGTATACCCCCCCCCCCCCCCCCCCCCCCCCCCCCCGCTCAAGGGACGCCTCCATGCGGACGCACGACAAAGGAAGGGTGCTGGCGGTGAAAAATAGCGGGTTAGGGAGACGTCCAGGATGCGACTTAGGAGTACCCCAGACCGCTCCTCAGGTCCGTAGCCCTCCCAGTCCGCTAAAAACTGGCGTCGTCGGCCGCAACGACGCACATCAAGGAGGCGTTTGACAGTATACGCCGGAATGCTGTCAGTCAACCGGGGAGGAGCCGGCGCCGGGGATGGAGGAGACAGCGGACTAGAAGGACCGGGGCTTTTTCCCGGCGGAGTGCTGCGGGACCGATTTTCAGCGCTTGTATGCCTGGTGTTGGGAGCGGGCGGACGCACGTCGTCGACCGCGACGACGCACAACAAGGAGGCGTCTACCAGGGTACGCCGGAATGCTGTCAATCACCCGGGGAGGAGGCGGAGCCGGGGACGGAGGAGACAGTGGACTGGAGGACCGGGGCTTTTTCCCGGCGGGGTGCTGCGGGACCGGTTGTCGGCGCTTGTGTGCCTGGAGTTGGGAGCGGTCGGACGCACGGAGCAGGACAGCACGTACGCCCCCAGATGCGCTGGCAATGGCGTAGGAGAGCCTGGACAGTGGACGCGCTGACAAGGGTGTCGAGGGCTTGGGACCAGGAGGCAACTGCTGCTGGGGCTGGGGCTCAGGGCCAGGAGGCCGCTGGGGCTTGGGACCAGGAGGCAACTGCTGCTTGGGCTGGGGCTCAGGGCCAGGAGGCCGCTGGGGCTTGGGACCAGGAGGCAACTGCTGCTGGGGCTGGGGCTCAGGGCCAGGAGGCCGCTGGGGCTTGGGACCAGGAGTCAACTGCTGCTGGGGCTGGGGCTTGGGGCCAGGAGGCCGTTGGGGCTTGGAACCAGGAGACCACAGCTGCTGGGGCTGGGGCTTGGAACCCGGAGACCACAGCTGCGGGGGTTGGGGCTTGGAGCCAAGAGGCCACAGCTGCTGGGGCTGGGGCATGGGGCCAGGAGGCCACTGCAGCTGGGGCTGGGGCTTGGAACCCGGAGACCACAGCTGCTGGGGCTGGTGCTTGGAGCCCGGAGACCACGGCTGCGGGGGTTGGGGCTTGGAGCCAAGAGGCCACAGCTGCTGGGGCTGGGGCTTAGAGCCAGGAGACCACGGCTGCTTGGAGCCAGGAGGCCACGGTTGCAGCGGGGCTGGTGGCCACGAGGCTGCTGCTGCAGCGGGGGCTGGTGGCCAAGAGGCTGCTGCTGCAGCGGGGGTTGGTGGCCACGAGGCTGCTGCTGCAGGGGGGGCTGGTGGCCACGAGGCTGCTGCTGCTGCGGGGGCTGGTACCGGGATTTGCTTCCCACGGATAGCTGACGTAAGCTCTCGAAGGGAGGAAGCGATCGCCGGCAGAGTCGGGTCACAAGGAACAAAAGGGAGTCCCAGGCGGGAGTAAGCCTGGCGTATGGAATCCGTGTCTGCTGGGTCCATGATGGCTAGTTCGTACTGTTATGGTTACGGACTAGGACCCAAACGCAAGACACCGAGACAGAGATGGAACGGGATCAAAAAGGATTTATTTGCGGTAAAGGCAAGGGCTAGGCAGGCGGGTAGTCAAGCAGGCAGAGGTTCGTAGGCAGGCGGGTGGTCAAGCGGGCAGAGAGACGTAGGCAGGCGGGTGGTCAGGCAGGCGAGGTTTGGCAACGGTAGGCAGGCAGGGGCTAGGAACAGGAACAGGAACGGGAGCAGGAATCGGAGCAAGTGCAGGAACAGGAACGGGAGCAGGTACAGGAACAGGAACGGGAGCGGAACCCGGAACAGGAATAGGAATAGGAATAGGAGAGTCTAAAGTTGGGGACGAAGTTACAGACGAGAGGTTAACTTAATGAACTAGCACTGGCTATGTGGGAACCCAGTGCTTAAGTACTGTGGTGGGTGATTGATTATGGGCAGCAGGTGTGGGTGAAACGGAGGGAGCACGAGGGGTAATGGAGGCAGGGTGCCACTAGATGGCGGAATTGGACGGAAACGGGAGAGGGTGTGACAATATATCATATATATGATAGGAATAATAACCAGTACAGAATATGACATTCTAATCAATGTCAATGTCAATGTCATTGTGTGTGTGTGTGTGTGTGTGTGTGTGTGTGTGTGTGTGTGTGTGTGTGTGTGTGTGTGTGTGTGTGTGTGTGTGTGTGTGTGTGTGTGTGTGTGTGTGTGTGTGTGTGTGTGTGTGTGTGTGTGTGTGTGTGTGTGTGTGTGTGTGTGCATGCATGTATGTATGTGTGTGTGCTTGTGTGTCTGGGTGTGTCTGGGTGTGTGTTTGCATGCATATATTTTTTAAGATGTCCCATTTAAATAAATAAAAACACACGTTGTGGGAGTTGGTCTTAAATAGATAGCCCAAGTCTAATACAAGCGATTCATCTTCTTTTTTACACCAGTGTTAATCCTGTACCATGTAGCGTTGTGTCTGCTAGCAGAACAGTTGATCCTGTACCATGTAGCATTGTGTCTGCTAGTATGGGAGAAATTTACTATAACATTTAAAGGAAATATATAATCATTATCTTGCCTACATGCTAAATGAATCAAATAAGTGTGGTCAGTGAAGGACCACATTCCAAGGGAAACACATGTTGCACTTACAATACCTCCTGACAGCCCTCTGAAAGAAGCATATGTGGCACTCATGATACCTCCTGACAGCCCTCTGAAAGAAGCATTTGTGGCACTCATGATACCTCCTGACAGCCCTCTGAAAGAAGCATATGTGGCACTCATGATACCTCCAGACAGCCCTCTGAAAGAAACATATGTGGCACTCATGATACCTTCTGACAGCCCTCTGAAAGGAGCCCCTTCAATCTTCTAATGTTTAAGAAGTCTATTTTTTATAAAGATATCTACTGAGAAATTCGGAGAAGGAGGATGCTTGTTTGTAGGCCCTTGGCCTAAGGTATAAGGTGTTGTGAGTGGTCAGTACATGTAGGAGGAATCCATACATTTTGGCAATATAAACTGAAGCCTGATCCAAAAACGGGAGTTCTTTGGCAAACCAACTCAGGTTTTGTTATTACTTCTGTGCAAGTGATAATAAAGTCTTCATCCTTCAGGCTTTCTCTACCTCTCTTATTTTGTTAAAGTGTTCAAGGAAAGTGTTTATCCACGACACTAGCAGGGGAACAGTTTATCCTGTACCATGTAGCATTGTGTCTGCTAGCATGGGAACAGTTTATCCTGTACCATGTAGCGTTGTGTCTACTAGCAGGGGAACAGTTTATCCTGTACCATGTAGCATTGTGTCTGCTAGCAGTAGAACAGTTTATCCTGTACCATGTAGCATTGTGTCTGCTAGCATGGGAACAGTTTATCCTGTACCATGTAGCGTTGTGTCTACTAGCAGGGGAACAGTTTATCCTGTACCATGTAGTATTGTGTCTGCTAGCAGGAGAACAGTTTATCCTGTACCATGTAGCGTTGTGTCTGCTAGCAGGAGAACAGTTTATCCTGTGCCATGTAGCGTTGTGTCTGCTAGCAGGGGAACAGTTTATCCTGTACCATGTAGCATTGTGTCTGCTAGCAGGGGAACAGTTTATCCTGTACCTTGTAGCGTTGTGTCTGCTAGCAGGAGAACAGTTTATCCTGTACCATGTAGCGTTGTGTCTGCTAGCAGGGGAACAGTTTATCCTGTGCCATGTAGCATTGTGTCTGCTAGCAGGGAAACAAGGTAGAGGGTCTTTACCGTGGCCGCTCTGCAGACGGGTCCTTCTCTTCTCCTCTGACTTCATCCTAGCCTTGATGTAGCCCTGACACCTGAAACACAAGATATAATCAGCATTTTAGCACTGACACCTGAAGCATAAGATATAGTTGGCATACTATAGCACCTGCAATATAGGATGAAGTTGGCCTCCTAGCACTGGCAACAAACAGTTGGCATCGTAGCCCTGACACCTGAAACCCAATAGACATTAAACCATACTAGCCCTTGCACTTACAACAACAGATAACATGTGACATTCATCAACAGTGTATGCGATCTCTCCATCACAAGACTTTGTTGAATACTTGTTGTGCTTTTGTTGTACTTACAGGGGTTCTCTCTCTTTCTGTCCAAAAGTTGCTTACCAATAAAGTACATTTTATGCAAGCCCATACGTGAAATAATTTAGCATCTTTACTAGAACAGGTACAATGTACAATTAATTAATTTGATCTTTTTTGCCTGCTTGAAGATTAAAAGAGCCCGAGAGTGGATATAAAGGTGGCTTCTACAATTCCATCAGTAGTGCCTTTTGGTTTATGACTTAAAAACGGTATTTCATTTAATTAGTTTGTCCTTCATGATTCAGGACAACTTTGTTATAAAAAAAAACCTTTCTTCTAAGTGAGTACTTAACAATTATACAAAAGTGATATAGCATCTTATGCTTTACGTCTAAATAGATGCATTTAATCTCCTGAAACGTTTTTGCACAATAAAAAAGCAACCTCAGTATTTTTTGTGTTACACACAATTTTACAAAAAGAGCTTATTGGATGAACAAACAAACATAATTAACACAGCTGTCAAGCTGCAACACAACACACAAGCAATATCACTTGAAATGTGGGCTATTACACGTTTTTATTTTATTCATACCTTCAGAAATAGACCATTCCATTTTCCGGCATATACAGGCCATGCTCTCATATATCAACTTGCGTCTGCAATATAGCCCCTTAACAGACAACAGAGTTGTAATACACTTTAAGTTTGCAACGCTTGTAACCTCCAAAGACTACATGCATTGCAAACCCTAAATTAAGCTTTTCTAAAACACATTCCCATTCAGAGGTATGAGACAAAAAGAGGAGAGAAACAGAATTGTCTGGGTTCTTGTAAGCTCCAAGGAAACAACAGCATTTTGCATAATGCAGCTTTAACATTTATACTGTTCCCTGTATGGCCATTAAAATATGCACCAATCCCATTGAAACCAGCCCTGAACCAGGAGTAAATGTGGCATCTAAGGCAAACTGACAAGAGCATCTTGGGCAGGCCAGCCGCGACCGATTAAACCGGGGAACTAATGCACCACTGCATGCTGGGTAATTAGGCAGAAAGAGGGTCAACCAGCTGGAAAATGAGAGTGTCTGCCTATTGCCCAGACGACCCATTAGCTGCCTCTTATTGGAGCAGGTCGTCTGGGGGTTTGGGTGGAGGTGAGTGCACCAGAGACCCAGGCAGACATGGACCAAACCAGGGATCCCCAACCAGGGGTCCCCAACCAGGGGGACGCGTAGTTGAAATTGTGAAATATTATACATATATATATAGATTGTTGCTGATCTATGTTAAGCTCTGGAATGGAGATACGCCTCAGCTTCTTCCATTTCATAGGCAGGTCCACTACAATCTTAGTAACAAAGCTGAATGATGATATAATATTAGTCCCTAGTCCACTACAATATTAATAAAGAAGCTAAGTGATAAAAGTACATTATTAGTTAATGGGAAACATTTGTGGTTGGGTGTGGATGACACCCTAACCCTAACTTGAGCTGTATTTATGAGGCTGTGGGTGAAATGAGACTAAAAAGGTTGGGAAACACTTGACTAGACCACTAGAGGAAGCAGAGACCCAGAGAGACATAGACCAGACCCCCAGAACCACGGACAGACATAGACCAGACCACTATAGGAAGCGGAGACCCAGAGAGACATAGACCAGACCCCCAGAACCACGGACAGACATAGAACAGACCACTAGAGGAAGTGGAGACCCAGTCAGACATGGAGCTCACCTTCCTGTGATGAGCAGGAAGAGGGTGAGGACCACCAGTAAGGAGCAGCCCCCAACTGCTGCCGTGACAACCACCAACACCTGACCATGATCTGCAACGTTAGGATCTGAGGAGGAGAAAGAGGAGGGGAGAGAGGAGGAGAGGGGTAGGAGATAAGCAGGAGGGGCAGAGAGGAGAGAGGGGGAGGAGGCAGCTAGAGGAAGACATGGAGAGGAGGAGAGAGGTAGGGGGAGAGAGGAGGAAAGGGTGAAGAGACAGAAGAGGAGGGAGAGGAGAGCGGAGGAGAGAGAGAAGGAGGAGAGGTGGAGAGATTAAGGAGGAGATCAAGACAATGAGAGTTGACATTGAGTTGGAGATAGAAGATTCACCAATGTAGTGAGAGATGAGGAGGAGAGGAGGAGTAGAAAAGAGGAATCATGATTGAGATATAGTATTTCACAAGGCTACATTTTTCTAGAAACGTTCTGCCAGGCACATTCGAAGGTCAAGGGTGTTAAAACACAAATCAGACTGGCTTCTTTAGTGGATAGAAAAGTGTGAATTATTCAGCATTGGGCATCATTTGTGTACATCCTGTAGACAACCATTTACATTATTCAGTACCCAATACAAAAATAAATCAGCGCATGTTAGCTCTGAATCCACTCGGGCTCAAGGTGCATATTGGGGAGGGATAGTCCTGATAGGGTGAATCACTCCCAGCCAACTGGGTTCAAACACCAAATTCAGTCTACCTGATGTTTATACTTAAGCAAATGTCTTACAAACTTTAAAAGCAACTGCTAATGGACTAAATAGTAGTGAATAGTTAGTGTTGCATATAATGACTGACAAAATGCATGCACTGAGAACCAGCAGCATAGCGATCCACAGTCTTGAACCAAATCAGATTCAGAGTCCAATAGACCTTCACACGCCACGTCCGCAGAAAACCATCGTGCTTGTGTTTTCTCACTTGTTTTACTAAGCTGATGTTATTGGAGCTTAATTCCACCAAGCAAAACACCATATCTCACTGTGACGTGAAGTTGTCACGAAGATGATCTACTGTGTCAGCGTTTCTAATATTCCCTCAGATGTTGGTGTTTACCTTGTTTATTTATTCTCTCTTACTCCTTGTCTCCACAGTCAACAACGATGAAATGCAAAGCACAACGCCACGCTTTAATGAAAATTTCTTAGACATAAAACAAGTCTCCATGATTAAGAGTCTATCGACGTGGCCCTAATATGAGCATATCTCATAGGATTACAGACAGATCTGTTGGGTGTCTCCGAAGAGAGAGAGAGACTGCTTTGTCCTTGTTGAATAGGACTGCTATTATACTTCTGTCACACGGGCAGGTACATAAACTCATTGACAAATGTGTGGGATGCACACACATGTGCAACAAAGCTGCTATACGAGTGTTGTGCGATACAGAAAAGCTAAATTATAACTTCAATCATGTCACTCATGAGTTTGTTTGTGTTCAGTTGGTCTGATATGGTTACTGGTCAATTTTAAAGTGAATTAACTAGCTAACATACTAATTAACTGTCTTCTAAATAATCACACATTTCATCTTCGATTAGAGTTTTGATTCTCTCACTGTTCCAGAACAATCCAGGATCAAATTAACATCAAGTCAATCTCCTATTATGCACTTGACTAACACTAATAAATAGTATTTAAAATTGTTATAACTCTGCAAATTTTTTGTACAGCACTCTGACGTTACGCTCAACTCATTCTGATCGTATATTTGATTGCTCCCAGCCTCACTTGTAAGTCGCTTTGGATACAAGCCTAACCAGAGGAAAGTGTGTTGGACCCCCAGCAGAAAGGTTCGGGGTTCGAACCCCAAATCTTCACACGCAACCTGCATTCATCCCTGAGGTAAGGTCTAACCCCACCTGCTCATTAATGACATCTGAAGAAGTACTCTACATATTATTGTATGTTTTGATTTGCAGGAAGCCTCATTTGTGAGTCCCATTGGATAAGAGCGTCTGCTGGATTACTAAATGATAGTAAATAGTAGCCTCACAATGGATCCAAGGTTGCAAAAAGACACATGCTGGGATCTATTTAGAGAGAATCTAGACAGACTTCTAGCCGTACCCTCCTCTGCAGTGGCAAACTCAAACTTTGGGCAGTAAGCTGTGTAGCCGGCGGCGGTGCGGGCGCGCACGCGGAACACGTAGAGCGTGCCGGGTTTCAGGCCCGTCACCACCACACTAGGCAGCTTGGTGCGGGTCGACGAGTAGCTTAGCTGCTCCTGCTCCTGGAGAGGAAGGGGGGAGGAGGACAAGGATGTTATCCTTTTTTCTTTCTGTATTATGCTTTTATTTTACAGTGACAAAATACCATAGATTACTATGATTAAGATCATAGAACACATAACACGTAAAAATAAAAACGACGACTCATTTATTTTCTTATGTCACCCATAGACTTTCACCGTTGTTACTGCTGCATCTATCTACTGTACACAGATGGACATGAGAGTGAACAGAATACTTACAATTAATACCTATATGCTGTGTCTTCATCACTGAAAAAAGAACTGTATGGAGACTGTAGATACCAGAACGCAAAAGTTATGTTTTCAGTGGAAGACATAACTCATAATGAGATAAGATAAAATTGTGTTTATTGATCCCAGACAGGACATTTGGGATATAATAATACAATAGCATTAAAGTATATGCAGTAGCATTAGATAAAGAAGAGACGGAGGAAGAGTGTGTCAGTACCTTCTCGTAGTATTTCACCTCGTAGTCCAAGATGTCAGCAGGGGGCTGTTCCACCTCTGTCCAGGAGATGGCAATGCTGCTCAGAGAAGCCCAGTCCCTCTTCACTACCCCCACCAGAGCAGGACCTGATGGAGACATAACACATAGAGGAAAAGTGTGTCATGTTGTTAGTGTACAGTTGTGGTTGTCCTAGTATTCAGATCCACTGTTGGTTGGGGTCACGTTTATGTCCACTGACAGCATCTTTTCAACAGTTCCCTGTTCAATCCTTGGGTCAACAAAACCAACGACAATTATTTTTATAAATAGGGTTACAGAAACATGATTTTTCCGAACACCTTGTGTAACCCAGAACACCCATAGACAGAGGTGATATCTCGCCAATTTTAAAGTTCTCTCTGCAGAAGTGAAGCCAAGCATACTATCCTAGGTCACACAGAAATAAACACACATCACTACCATGTCAACTGGAGCCAGCCAACAGAACAGAGAGCTTTGAGGCCAGGTGAAAGGCAGTTATGCACCTCACCTAATACAAAATATGAAAGTACAAGAGCAGGCATGTTTTTATGTTTTTCAAACCGCAAAACGTGTCATAACTACACCACCACAGGTTACAGGATCATTGCAGCAGGTACAGCAAGCAGTCTCAACATAACATCAAATAAGATGGCACTTCATTCATCCCAGAAGGGAAATTCAGGATGTAAATTGAACTAGATTTGAGAAAGAAATTAGATCACAAGGTCATATGAATGAACACCTGACTAACGAGAAGATCTAACAAATGTATTGTTCAACCTTCTGATCTTTCTGTGCGTAGAACATTCTGGACAGGCGTCATCCAGTAGCATCCAAGCTAATAGCATCCAAGCTAACAGCATCCAAGCTAACAGCATCCAAGCTAACAGCATCCAAGCTAACAGCATCCAAGCTAATAGCAGCCAAGCTAATAGCAGCCAAGCTAGCAGAATCAAGCTAATATCAGCCAAGCTAATAGCTTTCATTTTACACAAACAAGAGTATTATTTCTTATCAAATATGTATGCAGCTGGGACATATGTGTCGCTTTGCTGTACACTACATGGCGAATAATGGGGCAAATGGAGTTTTGATGTGACGGAAATTAAACTTTCTCCAGATTCCCTGCTTGGAGGAATTGACACGCCACATGTATTTCAGCCAGTCGACGGTGTCTTGAACATCATTACACGCATCGCACGCATGATTTTCACGCATGTTTGTCATCATATTCCCACTTTTGTCATCATATCGATACACATATGTAGCGTCATCATCGTAAATAACCTGAATACACAGTGCTTATTTACACAGCTTTCATGTATTCGGAGCACAATGATACTTTATGGGAGAGGCTCAATGTTTTATATTACATGGTTTAATTGGACGACATTTTTTAATTTTTTGTTTCTCCCCAAGCTAAAATAGGCTGTATGACTGAGTGATGCAACACAAATCAAATACAGTACAGGATACATAAAATGTATATCTATCCTTGGCTGAAATAATTGGTAACAAACAGGCAGGCAGCAGTACAGTACTATAATGAGAGACTGGTTTGGGTTTGGATGTTATAATTTACCTGAATTCCCAATAAAATGCGTCCTTTCATCTTCCCCACCTTTCTCTCGTCCTTTCATTCTCTCCCTTTCACTGTATAATTCAGACTGGAGTAGTTATGTTATGGTATCTGGTAAAAACTAAAATTGAACTAAAATTACTAAAATTGAGTGTGTATATGTGTGCGTCTGCATTTGTGTTTGTGTATGTGTCTGTGTGCATTCATGTTTGTCTGAGTGTGATGTGCATGTATATGGGTACACCATTGTACACCTTTATGTATCTGTGTGTGTGTGTGTTTGTGTGCATGCATGCTTATGTATGAGTGTGCGTGCTTGCATGTATGTGTGCGTGTGCGTGTGCGTGTGCGTGTGTGTGTGTGTGTGTGTGTGTGTGTGTGTGTGTGTGATGGTGAATCCATCAACCAGTTAGCTAGTGACATGGTTGAGTGGCTCAGCAAGAGAAATCACTAACAATCATTCGTTTATCACAACTACCAGCAGCAGACCAATACACCGTATTGACAACCAATAAGATAATTATTGTTTATCGGCAATGTGGAAAATAGGTTAACATCCACTTTCAGAGGGACAGAGGGAGGGAGGGGGAGAGAGGAGGAGTGGTAGAAAGGGAGCAAGAGAGACATAGATGAAGGGAGAGAGAGGGAACAGGAGAGAGTGAACAAATAGAGTGAGAAAGGGGATAGGACGAGAGGGAGAGAACTGAAAAGGCAGAGAGAGAGAGAGAGAGAGAGAGAGAGAGAGAGAGAGAGAGAGAGAGAGAGAGAGAGAGAGAGAGAGAGAGAGAGAGAGAGAGAGAGAGAGAGAGCGCAGGGAGAGCTGGGTGTCCCAGGAGGTTAAATCTCCTAGCATCTGAGAGTATAAATAGAAAACGGCCTTATTCCCAGAGAGAGAGGGGGAGGAGGGATGGAAGAGAGGAGGGGAAGAAAGAAGGAGGAGGAGGTAGGGGTGGAGGAGAGGATGAGAGGAGCAAAGGGGAGGAGAGGAGGAGGGGAGGAGCAGAGGGGAGGAGAGGAGGAGAGGAGAGGAGGAGAGCATGAGAGGAGCAGAGGGGATGAGAGGTGCAGAGGGGAGGACACGAGGAGGAAGGGAGTAGAGGGGGAGGAGGAGGATGAGAGGAAGAAGAGGGGGAATAAGGGAAGAGAGGAGAATCGGAGGATGAGGGGAAGTGGAGAGAAAGAGGAGAGGAAGATGAGAGGAGAAGGAGGAGAGGGATCGTTTGAAAACGCAGGCCAGCGAAAAGCGAAGTATAGAAAATGGATACAGGAACCGAAAAAGGTTGATGCCATTTTAGAACACACTCTGCATGTAACCACTCCAAATCTGTGGTAGGTGATCAGGCCTACATGGTCACATCTCATTAAAACACACCCTCATAATAACCGTTTATACAAGCACAGGAGTGTGTGTGGAAATAATTTCGTTTGGCCTCAATTATTCTGGCAAAGCGTGAAAGTAAAGCAGCTAAAGGAGTTTGTATTGCTGCTATCTGAGGTACTTGATACTGCCCACGTCCGATAGTCAACACATCATATAATCATGCTAACAGCACATCAAACAGCAGAGATATAACTGGCCAAAGTTAATGATCTTATTGAACTCTCAACTCATAATATTATCGTGAAAAGAGTAAAATAATACAGGTACAGAATTAAGAACCCTGAAATCAAAAATTGGGTAAAAAACACACAAAAATGACAGCAGAAAACAAACAGCTGTGGTAGAAAAATCATTACAGATAAGATAAAATAAGATTGTACTTTTAAATCCCAGACAGAAAATGCGGCTGTCATGGCAGAAAGTACGAATTGCATAGTCTGGAACCTCTCCGTTAATTTCCCATTTCGAAGGGGCGTCACCAACAGGCACAGGTGGATAGGCCTACAACCAACCATAGCAACAAAACGGGTGACGCAGCACTGAGCGACATTTTTTTTTAAACAGACAACATGCTTGCAGAAAATACATCTTTCTTCTCTCTTCGTCGTTTGTTCTATAAGTGAAAATATACCGTCCAGTTAGTTTAATACTGTCTCGATAGCGGAATCAACTGACCGTTCTACATCATCAGCAGCAGCAGCAGCCATCTTTGTTGTTGTTGAAAATGCCTCTACGGCGCTCCTCTGCACCGTCATCGTATTTATCCCACCTCATATTAGATGAACGATCGTGATTGGTCGGTCTATCTCGTACCGGGCAGAAATCTTTTTGTATGGGAGGGGAGCCAGACCTTATCTGCAGAGGATACATGAGCTCGCAAGATTTGCCTGGTTCTCAGGCTAAGAAAGTACAAGACAAAATTCTAAATTGAACATAGAGATACAACATTTAAATAGGAGTAAAGTCTACCCTGCCTCTTGCTCTGTAGGTGCCTCCATGCAGAGAGGAAGAGACACAACTTGTCCTGGGACTGGGGCTAAACTCCCAGGCACCCATGGAACGAAACATAACGTCCATCGCCACCAAACTGTATTTATTGAACTTTATTGTATTTTTTAACGCTACACAGGCTGCATTTATTGAGCTATTTTTTAAGCCATTAGGATCTCTCAGAACACATTTTGTATGCATCACATTTGCTCAGGCTGCAATATCGCGTGATAAAAATAATCGAAAACAAGAGTGATAACCACGAATGGTGTCCCAGGCTTATGAAATCCCTTCTATTGCCGGCATAGCGCTGCGGGAGTGAGCCAACATCAGGTGTTTACGGTGGTGAGTTAGAATGTGGTGTACTTCTAATATATCATGGTGTCATTAAAGGCAATTAACTTGTCGTTTTTTCTGAGAAACATTGTTATTGCACATCTCACTCTAACAAAAATGATAAATATGCAACGTACACAGGCAGGACAAGCGCTGGGGGCAGGGGGGATAAGTAATCGTAATGAATAAATTTAGAGTAATTAAAAGGATAACGATGCATTAATATGCTATTTCCAAAAGGTCTGAGTGTGGGGAGAAAATCCATCTTACATAACATCCCTCATTTGAAATGCTGAGTGAAAACGTAATTCCTTCTCTGATTGGCTGAGCTGCCATCAACGGCGTCTTATAACGACAATCAATGTAATGAATTACCCTCCGATATGATAGCTAGGTAGGAATAAAGCGGTCTAGGTGCCGTCCAACTCCTATAAAAAGTTGAGGCTGGCAAATCAACAACAACAACAACACAGCCCAAAAACCCAAACCTGAAGAGAGCTGATTGTTATCCTGAAAACTCTTAAATTTCCATTATGGTCACTATTATAAATCATCGAAATTGATATAAAGCTGTAAAGTAATGTGTGTGTGTGTGTGTGTGTGTGTGTGTGTGTGTGTGTGTGTGTGTGTGTGTGTCTGTCTGTCTGTCTGTATGCATGTGTGCGTACATGTCCGTGGCTGTGCGTGAGACAAGCCATGAAGGCATTCAGCCAGTGTGTCGCACAACCTCCACCACTAGTTCCAGCAGCAGGGGGCTGGTAGACTGGTACCCTCTGCCTCATGTTGGCCTTTATGTGTGAATGTGAATATGAAAGAGTGAGAGAGAGAGAGAGAGAGAGAGAGAGAGAGAGAGAGAGAGAGAGAGAGAGAGAGAGAGAGAGAGAGAGAACGAGAAGGAGAGAAAGCCCTGTACAAGCCTTGTATGTGGGTCAAACCGATGTGTGTGTGTTTGCCAAATGTGTGTGTGCGTGTATTTGTGTGAGTGTGTGTGAGTGTGTATGTGTGTGTATGTGTGTCTGCATGCCTGTGTGCATGCATATGTGTGTGTATGCGCATGCCTGTGCATGCCTGTGCATGTGTGTATGTGTGTGGGTTTCTGTCAGTTATTGTATTAAAGCTGTGCTGACAGTTTGACAAGTCAATCCAATCTAAACAGTCACAACAGTAGCACCCCCACAGACGCCCTGGAAAGAATATTTACATTTGAACACAACTTCCACCCTTCCACCCACCCAGCCTCCACCACCACCACCACCAGCAATACTACCACTACCACCAGCACTACTACCACTACCACCAGCAACACCACCACCAGCAGCACTACCACCACCATCACCACCACTAGCAACACCATAAGCAGTACTACCACCACCACCAGCACTACCGCCACCACCAACAGCAACACCACCAGCAATACTACCACCACCACCAGCAACACCACCACTACCGGCACTACTACCGCCACCACCAAGCACCACCACCAACACCAACAACAGCATTACCACCACCACCACCATCACCAGAACCAGCACCATCACCAACAGCATCACCACCAGCACCTCCACCTGCACCTGCAACCCCAGTGCCATCACCACCAGCACCTCCACCTGCACCTACACCTCCAGCGCCACCACCACTAATAGCACCACCAAAAAGGATTGCATTCATCATGATACATTTGATCATTTCCCTGTTAGTTGGAGCTACAAGAGGATCAGTCCATGTACCGGTTTGCTTATTGCCACAGATCCTCAGGTGACCACAACTTGTCACCAACCGACCACTAGCAGCTCCCTGAAGAGCCGCGAGTTGGATATAGTAACATGTTACCTGAGTCAAACAAAACACAGAAAATAGAAATACTGTGGGATGCTCTGTCTGCTCTGACATTGATGGACTGCTGGCTGCGCCGCGACACCCAAGTTTAGCAAGCCCACACACACACACAAACACACACACGCTGCAGCCTAGATACCTAGGCTGCCTCTGAAAAATTTACATTAAAAATAGAAATGGCTTCCTTTTCCTACAGTAACTCTGACACTGGCTTGTCGTCGGATCGCTGCCCCCCCCCCCCCCCCCCCCCCCTCCCCGTCTAGTCCATCCTTGGACCATCCTCCTGTTGCTGACACATTGAAGTATTGGGTGGATCATAACACTCTGGCTGACTGTGGAGGGGGTCTTTCCCTGTATGTCGTTTGACGGGCAGGCGCAGGAGGGATGGGGCCTACGTGTCAACTAGGCTTGAATCCTCCAGGGTTCCCCCTTATTATGTGCAGCCTGAACATGCTTCTTATTATCTGCCAGCTCCACATGTCTTGGCAGTTGCCTGCTCACATAAGCCTGTTTTAATTAATTCTCCCCGCATGCTTTCCTTATAGGCTCCCAGTGTGAGGGGGTTTCACCGCAGGCTGGATGCCAACTGGTGGCTCTGGAGCGATGGGTAAGACAGAGACGCTAGAGTTTGTTGCCTTCACATTTCCTGACAAATACTCTTCAGTCAGAAGGCATAAACCTCTTCATTATCCTTACCCCCCCTCTCACCCCTAGCCAAACCCAAGACAAACCCAAACCTAACAATAACAATTACTCTAAATCCTACCCTATAACTCATTAGCACCCTTACCCATACCCTATACCCAAACCCTTACATAAGCCCTGAACGGAACCCTAACCATACCATAGCCGTTCATTTAGATCATTAAGGAGCAGGTAGGGGTTAGGGCATCTTGCTCATGAATGCCTACAGGTAGGATGTGGACATTGGGGTTTGAACCCACTACCTTTTTTACAAGGGAGTACACAAGGGTAATGAATGCTACAATCTCTTAAGAAAAGTTTAAATGTGTTTCTACTTATTTTTGTGCTCATTCTTTGCTAATGATAAGAATTCAGTTCATTGTGCAACTCATTGTAAGTCCAGACATGTCTCTTTCCATGTACCCTTTAGATTCACCATATTCTTTTTGAAAGATTGTCCATCTTGTGCACTACTATTATTCACTGTATACCTTGCTTTACAATAAAAATGACCACAATCAGTCCCAGACAGACCTTATTGTCTGAGCTTAAACAGGACCCTCTGCTCCTTACTCTGTCTAGTTCTGTCTGTTCATGGTTTGAACCTGAGCTCTAGATAAACTATGATATTATAGAATAGGTTTTATAATAACTGTTTCCTGTTAGTTTACACATCTATCACCCCTCTGCCAATCACAATGTTACATTCTCTCCTAACAAATTGCCTTTGGGAGTTAAATTAATTAATTAATTAAGTCAAATAAATGGATGGATTGTTTTAAAGAGAGCGAGAGAGACCAAGGTCACAAAGATAGTGATACTAGTTATTATGGTAAGTAAATAGTTTGAGGAGCAGACTGTCTAGTGTACACAACCCAGCAGCCAACTGCCTAACTTTCTTTCTGACATTGGAGGACACATTTCTCATTAGAGAGAAAGACAAACACATCATATGGCTCTAAATCCTGGACTTCCTGCGGCTCTCAGGCCCTGTCCGCATGATGCCAGGTTCAAACGCCCTATTTCCTGTCCAAAATGTCTGTCCGTTCTAGCGTTTTCAGCAGCGTTTTCAAAACACTATTTCATCTGTTTAATGTCATCTGCAATAAGCATGTTCACCGATTTCTGGATCACATCACATTACATGCAAGAACAAGCAGTTTTAATCCGTCCACATCTAACCAAACTCACAACCAGTATTTAGTCAGATCGCATATTTAGTCAGATCCCGTATTTAGTCATATCCCCGGTGGTGATTACATCAAGGAATCACCCCCGGAACTGAATGACTAATAACGTAGCGGTCAGGCCTGGCGGTCACACACACGCGCCACACTGTTCATAACTCTGTTTTGATGCAGGTATTCTGCCCAACTTCCCTCCTTTCCTTCATGAGCCAAAATGTCTGAAATAATGGATCCTTGCAGATTCCTATTTATAAGTACATGAGCTCCCCTCCACACTGATCCCTCCATTAATAATTCACTTCCTCATGCCTGCCTGTCCTTGGACTGGAAGGTTCCTGGCCTCCGGGGTTCACCTTAAACCCACGCCCACTTTCAGACTCAGTGTGGAGACAGAGGACCCCAGGTCTGACCTCACGTTGACCCCGGGCACCCCGAGAGTAGCAACAGCAACTCTCTCTCTTTCTTTCTCTCTCTCTCTCCCTCTCTCTCTCTCTCTCTCTTTTTCTCTCTCGCTGTATCTCTATATCTGTCTGCCTTTCCTTTTCCCCTCTCACCCCCTCTATACCTCGCTCTTTTTCCCCTCATTCCATCTCTTCCATCATCTCTCTATCTCTGTCTCTCTCTTGTTCTCTTTCTCTCTGTTTCTTTTTCTCTCTTCACAAACACATGCACACACACACACACACACACACACACACACACGGACTAGCACAATAAAAGTCCAGCATCAGCAATATGCTTGAATTATTTATTAACATATATGCGTTGAAAGTTAAACACTTAATAGAAGAGAGAGAGAGAGAGAGAGAGAGAGAGAGAGAGAGAGAAAGAGAGGGAGAGGGGTGCTTAAGAACAGGGAATCTTCCTGCAGGGAACAGTTTCTCCTGCTAGACTCATTAATGTCCAAACTACAAACTATCACGGTCAACAAGCTGACATCATCGCTCTGCTAATGACCATACTTCCGGTTTCCTGTTTTACATGTCTGAGATCTTAAGATAATCAAGTGAGACTTTAAAGTCACAATGTCATGCCACTCACTTTGACATGGGAACATGTCAAAGGATTCTATAGATTTTCATGAAAATAAGTTACATATTATCATGCATCCTAACCTAACTTGAGTATTTACATCTCGTTTAGCAAGTTAGTAGACAATCTGTGGAAACTCTCATCAAATATGTTCAGAAAACAACAACTTCAGAGATGAGTCTCCTCCTGTCTGAGTGAGACGATCCTGACAGAGAGCGTACATTCTAAATAAATGGCTGCCTTTTAGAGGTGTGAGGAGTGCATCAACAAACACTACCGCTCAGCTACCTCCCAGAGGAGAGACACGGCTAGGAGCACCCTGACAAATTATAACATTTACTCCAGGAAAGTGGTACTCACCACCGACCTTTACAGAGGGGGTCCCAGAGAGAGAGAGGGTGGGAGAGAGGGAGGAAGAGATATGGAGAGAGAGAGGGAGAGA
Organism: Lota lota; assembly: GCA_026745465.1. Classification (NCBI taxonomy): domain Eukaryota; kingdom Metazoa; phylum Chordata; class Actinopteri; order Gadiformes; family Lotidae; genus Lota; species Lota lota. The sequence continues at coordinate 2,249,231 of JACYXH010000462.1, forward strand.
CAGGGTTGGAGAGAGGGAGATAGAGGGAGGGAGGGAAGGGTGGGAAGAGAGAGAGGAAGAGGTTGATGCAGTTAGAGAGAGAGGAAGAGAGAACCAGAACCAGAAAGAGAGAGCGGAAGTGAGATAGAAAGACGAGAAGGATGAGTTGATACATTGAGAGAGATTCTTACCTGATTGGTGTGTCGTCACTGTAATGTTGGCCAGCGAGCGCGCCACCACGGCGAGGCCAGACACACCGTTTATCGCCTCTACGTGGAAGGTGTAGTTGGCGTGCAGTGCAAAGTCCAGCACCGCCACCGACGTGCCTGTGAGCCCCAGCGGCCGCGGGATGAAGCGCAGGTCTGCCTCGCATGGCTCGCACTGCGCCCTGACGCCGTGGTTACCTTGGCAGCGCTGGCACAGGACATTGTAGGAAAGGTCCTTCCTGCCACCCGCGTCGCTGGGCGCCGCCCACTGCAGGAAGAGCGCTGTGTCATTGATGAAGGAGACCAGGTTCCTGGGGGCCGATGGGGGCCCTGCGGGGAGACAGAGACTCGAGGTTAAAGGACAATACTGGTCTGGTGATGGAACCATCGTAACCGTATCGTGGCTTCAGTAGTACATCGGCTGTCAAGATCATTTGGCAAAATCGCTTCCTTGTAAGTATTCTGCCAAAGAGCTTTTAACATCACTGCTCCTGCCATGAATGTAACCAATGGCAATATAGCACTATGGTCTTTTGGAACCAATGTGCGATGGTCAGTATGGAGTTTGTGGACAGCATAACTATAGCTATATTGATGTTGATGTTGATTGATGTGTACAAGCAAGTCATTTTGACAAAGGATTTTGGTAACAAATGTTTAAGTGAAGCCAGGAGAGACGGTTACGATTATTTGTTCTCCCAAACTGGTACTGTGCTTTAAAGGTCCAGTGTGTAGAAGTTTGTAGCAACTAGCGGTGAGGTTACAGAAGGCAACCAACTGAATAACCCCCCACCCTCTTTCCAATGACTACGGTGGCATGCACTGGCCTGTATTGTGTAAGGTGTCAGTAAATATTTCCTTTTTGCGAAATAAAATTCGTTAATTTTAATCTCAATCTATTTATTTTAATCACAACAAGGTCGATTTTTGATGGCTCTAGCCTGCGAATGAATCTGTTTAACCAATCACAATACGGTATCTTTGTCATAGTCACCACGGTCACTTTACATGTTGTAGGACATAACAGTAAGGTAACAGTAAGGTTCTCAACACACAGTCCTCTTATTGCATCCATAGTGGTTAACGACATTTATACAAGGGCGTAGTAGCCATTGTAAGTGGGGGTGAAATGAAATGTCCCCCGCACATTTCAAAATTGAGGTTTTGTCCCCCACACTTTTTCTAATCTCATTTTATATTTCACATTGCCTGCCTGTCTGATTTTGACAGTAGCTATCGTAAACGTAGTCATGTCAGGGGAGCTCGCTCAACTGTTTACTTGTAGCCTTGACAACACCCAAGTACGTGTTGCTGCAAGGTCGCAAGCAGCAGAACCTGGTATGTTTTTCAGAGAGGTGGCTACTCTCGTGCGATGAAAACGGAATGGATTCATTTGGAGATGTGACTCATGAGGTGATTGTCTCTTGGACGGTTAGACTTGGTTCTCACAACCTAGATTTCTTTTTAGATTCACATTCGCACAACCTAAATTATTTGAGGTAGGATATTTTACCTCATGAAATTGCTGATTGTTTGCTGGTTTCCGGATGAAAAGTTATGAAAATAATAATTTAGCTTATGAAACTGTGAAATATGCATGCATTTGCTAGATGCAAAATCAGTGAAAAACAAGCTAGCTAACTATTTGCTCTCATAGCTGAAAATCAGCCAATATTGTTTGTATATGCCATTGCATCATGTCCATAAACGATTTAATGGTAACATTAATCAAAATGTTCACACAGAGCATCACACAGAGCATCCTTAAATTATGTTAAGAGGAAGAGGACCGAGGATGACCAGCAGGTCATAGGAGGAGAAAGGAGAGAGGAGTACGAGCTTGTAAGTTGTATGGATGCCTACTAGCTAGCTATCTATCTAACTAACTAGTAGCCATACATGTACAGCTAACTACATCATTATGTAGCAGCTAGTGTATATCTGTTCTTAATTATTATAGCAGTGTTTTAAATGAATAGTTCCCTGTTTGGATTAATATTAATAAATAAGTTGAGCTCCATCAGTGACATCCATATGGTATCTTGTGACATGGAATTTAAATTAAAAAAGTCTTATTGTAAAAAGTCTATATAAGAAGGGCTATGGCATGTCATCAGAGTTTGTATTGAAGCCAGTTCTGTGTTCATAAACATTTGTTGCTTTCCTAGATGAGGGATGGCAGAACAGGGAGTGTCAGGGCCAAGTGAGACACAGGTAATGAAATATGACAGATAGCTCACAAGTGTAGGACAACTGATGTCGTGGATAAACACAACACTTTAACAAAATAAGAGAGGTCAAGAAAGCTAAAGTTTAAAAGATAAAGAGTTCCCGTTTTGGATCAGGCTTCATGTTATATTTCCAAGATAAATTCCTCCAACATGCACTGACCAATCACAACACCCTTTGCATCATCGGGCCTAGAAATTAGGCACCTCCCCTGTGTCATCGACCCCAGTTACCCATTAACTGAACATACACTTATCCTCCTTCTCCGGATTCTCAGTAGATTACAACGTAAATCATTTACATCTTAAAGTACATTACAGTTATGTCAGATGTTGAGCAGTGAGGTACTCTGATATCTACTCGTCACCTTATTAATTAAACTGATATAAAAAGACATAATAAACCACATGCGCTTATGAGATGAAATTGTCTGTCAACCATCACTGGCTTGAGGTAGTTTACATGTGTGACAAACACAATCCTGAGTAAAGTAGCCACGTATAGTCAAAGAAAACAAATGCCTCTACCACATGAGTTAAAATGCAGATGTCTATGGAGCACAATGCTTAAATGTTTAAACAGTACTGCAATCTGTCACATCCATCAGGAGGAGTTGGATAGTTATAGAGCAAGAGTGTGCGAGCAGTTCATCTCAGCAAATGATCAAAGAAGACCTTCAATTAAGTACCATTCTCTGCCACAGTCTCTCTCCACCATCACCAGTCTCTGCCACAGCCTCTCTCCACCATCACCAGTCTCTGCCACAGCCTCTCTCCACCATCACCAGGCTCTGCCACAGCCTCTCTCCACCATCACCAGGCTCTGCCACAGCCTCTCTCCACCATCACCAGTCTCTGCCACAGCCTCTCTCCACCATCACCATTCTCTGCCACAGCCTCTGTCCATCACCACTCACTGATAATGAACTGTTTGTGTTGTATTTTCATATGTATGTCCTATTTTAAAGAAGTATATGATTTTTTATTTATATGATAGCCCGTCTCTCTGTTTGTACACCCCTCTTTATAATCTCCAATCCTCAGTCTGAGTATCCCCCATCTTCTGCCACTGCACAGACCCTCTTACAACCACATGCATTAGTACTCTATGTTCCCAAAAGTCACCAAAAATTAGCATTTAAGTGCTTTATTTTAAATATATATACATTTTATTATTTTCCAAGGGAAGGGGGCTCAGAGTTCGGTGTGAGGGAAGCCCCACCCCTGTAATGGGCAAGCCTATCCCTATGCAGCGCCACTTTTCTGCCTCTAGGTGGCAGCTGAACCCAGTAAACCACCTCCCCCATCCTTTCTAACACTCTACAGGGGCCCACCCAGTGGCAGTCCAGCTTAGGGCCCCGTCCCTTCTTCCTGCGGAGGCTGTATACCCACACCAGCTTCCCGGGCCTGAAAGTCCCGCCCCTTGGACTTCACATCGTAATTCCTCTTCTGTCTGATGCCAGCCCTCTCCAGCCGATCCCGTGTGAAGGCGTGTGCAGACTCCAGGCGGTCCTGGAGCCTCCTAGCATACTCTCTCCCAGGGGCCACGGCAGGGGTGTCGGGGGGTCTGCCAAATGCCATCTCAACTGACGTTTGCAGCTACCGCCCTAGCATGAGCAGGGCTGGTGTGACGGATGTGGAGTCCTGTACTGCTGACCTGTAGGCCATCAGTACAAGCGTAATGTGTGTGTCCCAGTCACGTTGGTGTACAGCTGAGAGGATAGCAAGCTGTTGTGCGAGGGTTCGGTTGAACCTCTCAACAAGTCCATCGCTCTGCGGGTGCAGGGCTGTTGTCCAGGTTTTGTGCATCCTCAGCCGCTTGCACAAAGTGGTTAACACCGTTGACTCAAAACTGCGCCCCTGATCACTATGAATAATCTCTGGAGCACCAAACCTTGTGAACATCCCCTCAAACAGGGCGTCAATAACTGTCTCCACGTCCTGGTCAGGGAGGCCGTAGGCCTCAGGCCATTTTGTGTAATAGTCCATTGCTACTAGTACATAGCGGTTCTCCTTGTCTGAGCAGGGAAAGGGCCCCATGATGTCTACAGCCACTCTCTCCATCGGTGCCCCTGCTGCCTGCTGCTGTAGCTGAGCATGAGACTGATCTAGGGGGTCCTTGTGTGCAGCACATGCCCCCAATAAAACCCCTGTCTGAGGAATCTGAGCAATTTAAAGACCCCAAAATGCCCCGCCCCCACAGTCCCATGAGCGGTTTTGAGCACTGCCTCCCTAAGTGCCCTTGGAACAACAACCTGCCACCTCTCCTCTCCGGTGGCTGGCTCCTTCCACGCCATCTGTAGCACGCCGTCTCTGAAACACAGTGCATCAAACTTGGCCCACAGTCCCTTGATTGCCGGTGGGCGGCCAGTCACCTCCACCCACTGCAGTACAGGCTCCAGGTCCGCATCCTGAGCCTGCTGGGTCCTCCATTCCGCCACATCCAGTGCCTGGGAGGTCGGACAGCCCCAGTGCGAGTTGCAGCTCTCCTCCTCACACAGTTCTCTTTCCCTCTCTCTCCGATTGCAATGGCGGCAACCGCCAGATGCACAGGGCCGGCGAGACAGGGCGTCCATGTTAGTGTGGCGGGCCCCGGCTCTGTGCACGACTGTGAAGAAGTACGACTGGAGTTCTTTCAACCAGTGGGCGATCTGTCCCTCCGGCTCCCTGAAGGACATTAACCACTGGAGGCCGGCGTGGACGGTTTTGACGGTGAAGGGCCGGCCGCACAGGTAGTACTCAAAATGTCTTATCGCCATACACCACCACCCTCTCTCCATCCGGCCCTACCTGAGCCAAGACAGCGTCCATGCCGACATTGCTGGCATCTGTGTCGACCACAAATGATAGGATGGGGTCGGGCGCGGCCAGGATAGGGGCTGTTATCAGTGCCTCTTGGAGAGAGGTGGAGTTCTGTTGACAGTCCTCTGTCCATGAAAAGTCAGTGTCTTTCTTTTCCTCGACAGTCCCAATGCCCTCACCGCCAAGCTTGTGTCCCAGAAATATCATCTCCCGCCTCAAAACATGCCACTTGTCTGGATGTAACTTGAGGCCTGCCGCCATCACCCTCTGGAGCACCTTCCACAGTGCTCCAAGTGCCGCCTGGAACGAGCTTCCATGGACCAGGATATCGTCTAGGTACACAAGGCATTCCTGCCGAGGAATGCCGGCCAGCACCCTGTCCATCAGGCGCTCGAACGTGGCAGGGGCGTTGCACAGACCAAAGCTGAGGACGCGGAACTGCTACAGACCCCCACCCTTATAGAAGGCCGTTTTCGGTCGAGCCTCCGGGGAGAGGGGCACCTGCCAGTACCCACTCCACAGGTCCAGCAAGGAGAACTATGCTGAACCCGCCACCAGGTCCAAAGACTCATCAATTCGAGGGAGGGGGTGGGAGTCTTTCTTGGTCACGCTGTTGAGGGGCCTGTAGTCCACGCAGAACCTCCATCTGGAGCTGCTCTTTTTGGGGACCATGACCACTGCTGCAGCCCATGGGCTCTCAGACGGTTCGATAATCCCAGCCTTCTGCATCTCCTCTAGCGCCTTGTCTGCAGCCTCTTGCCATGCCAGGGGATGACACCGGGGACGCATTTTGATAGGATAGATTCGAAACAGGTCCTTGAACTCCATCAGTACCTGCCACAGCTGCATCTGCTGCTGGTTGGTCAGCCCCTCGCTGTTCTGTCTCCAGATCTCCTTCACCATGGACAGCCGGTCTGCAATTCCCTCTGTGGCCGGGGAGGTGAGATGGTTGCTCTCCTCCCTCGCAGGGATCTGAAGGGGGCTTGGGGTTGGAGCGGTGGTGGGACATGGGTGAGAATGCGGAGGAGGGTTGGTACTCCGCATTACATGTGGTTCTGAGGTGCTAACAGGCAGTATGTGCGGCACACTGGGTTGTGAGGGTGAGATTATGTTGACTTTAGGGCCCCTAGCCAAACTAAGTGTGTTGTCACTCAGATCTATGAGGCAGCCCTCACTCGCACCAAAGTCCATGCCTATTATACAGGGGTCTTGCACCTCATTTACCCATACCTCAAAGCTCACAGCTACCCCCCCCCCCCCCCCACCCCACACTTTAAGGTTAATCTTTGCCCTACCGCTCATGGGGGCTAAATCCCCAGTTACCATCCGTAGCTGTACTGAGGTCTTTTGTACTACTGTACTGCTTGGCAGAATGTCGGGCCTGACTAGTGTTGCAGTGGAGCCCGTATCCACTAGTGCCGTGCATGCAACCCCCTCCACTGTGATAGGGACATGGCAAAAGCCCCCACTACAGTTCCAACCCACCGCAATCACAGGACCCACGGCGTCGTCTGCTTCTGGGTGTAGTGAAGCCCTGTTTCCCTGCTATGCTGTTGGGCTCCTCCGCTGGGGGTCGATGCAGGTCGGGTAACCATGTCAGGGGTCCGTATCTTCCCGCTTATACAGACTCCCGGTCGTTTCCCTGGGCCCCGGAAAATGTGGGCCACTGACGATGGCCCACATGGCCAGGCTGGCCACACCCCCAGCAGACCATGGCGCGGCGTCGAGGTGGTGTAGGCAGGTCATTGCGAGCAGCTGGAGGTCGGCAGCACGGATTAGTTCCATCAGGTCAGCGACCCACGCTGGCTTTATTTCCGCAGCATTCTCCCCAACTGCGGTTTTCGACACTGCAACACCATCAATCAACCGGCAGTCCGGCAGCACCGCTCCCACAGCCTCCCTCTCCAGGGCCAGTTCCAGCGCGTCCTGTATGGTCTGGGGTTGTGCTAGTTAGGTCTGCACACGTAGCTCCCTGGGCAAGAGCGCTTGATTGAACTGATCTCTGGCCCGCTAGCGAGGTATTCAATATCATTAGCCATGCGAAGTGGCTCGCCCGGTTGCCTACGCCTATTGCACAATTCAGACCTAAGCACGCCTGGTTGCGAATACTGTCCAAAGCGTCTCTGCAGGGCTCTGGTCAAAGCCTCATAGTCCTGTCTCTCCTTAGGGCTAAGTATGAGGAGGCATGCCAGTGTGTCCTCCGTAAGGCATACTGCCAGCTGCAGGGCTTTAACCTCCCTTGACCATCCTGTAGCCTGTGCTAATAATTCAAATTGTGCTTGAAATGCTTCCCAGTTCGATTTACTGGAGTATTTCGGAGTCTTCACATTGAAAGCAACGTGGCGTGTTCCACCATCTCTGTTACTGCTTGTCTCCTCCCACCGCGATGATGTCGCGGCGTCTCCGCGACGTGTTTTACCGGGGCCGAACCTCACTTCAGCCCCTAGCCTCCTCGCGGACTCACTCACGTTGTCTCTCTGCTCCATCACCCGGCGGAGTTCTCGTGCGTGGTCCCGCGGTAATGCGTATGCCCCCAGGTACTCATCGTCAGGATCCTCCTCCTTTATCTTTGGCTTTGTACTGGACCAGACCCGGCTCCAGACACAAATTCACGGACGGGCGTGCCATTATTTTTGGGGGGGCACAAATTAAATAAATCTCAACATTATCTTAATTATCTTGCAAATGAGTATTGAATGAATGCATACAGGTCTACACGTTTAACACATTTTATTTGGTATTGAAACAGCATTAATTTAGACTTAATTTTCACTGCGCAGTGTGTACACTGAACATTCAACTATTGCGCACAACCACCATAGGCCTATACAGCATATACAAATAGGGTTAATTGCGTTAGCCTAAATCATGAACAACATGGCGATACAAATAAAAACAGGGAGAATAATGTAGACCTTGGCAATAATTAAGCATCTTAATCACAAGTATTAACGTTACATTTGTATTACATTTTGGGTGTTTTTTAGGCTGTTTTTTTTTACTGTCTCTCAGCCTCTAACATGGACTACAGGGAGCCAGCATAAAATACAAGCTCACCATTAGTAGAGCGGCAGGCGACGCTTTGCTGCAGAGTGAAATCTTCTCCAAAGGCTGTCCTTCCACTCCTCCCTGAATTTCTTTGTTAAGTCCTTTTCAAATGCCAACTTCATTAAATTGGCCTTTCTTCGATGAAGCATGCTGAGACGATGTTCTGTAAGAATGTTCTTTAGTGTGGAAAAAGAGTTCTCACAGAGTGCAGTGCTTGCACCAAAAGTCAAAGCGTGTTTCAGCGCTATCATCACGCTCGGCATTGCTTCGAGAGGTTTGTGGAAGTGTTTTAGAACTTTTTTCATTGTCCATTTACCCCCGTCAGGTGGGGATGAGACCTTCATTTGCTAAGTTAGGAACCGGCGAGCCACTGTATATTCCGACTCCACAATGGCTGTATTAGAAAGGTCCAGTAAAGGTTTCACTTTGGACACATCCAAAAAAGTAGAATCCTCCGGGTCGAGAGATTTGAGCGCACCCATTAGCACACAGTTGCGCTCCCCAAAACGCTCCTTCATTTCCCCACAAACTGCATCAATACAACTAAAATACAGCCTGCGCAGCTCGGTTTCGTTGTTGGGATCTTCACGTGTAATTCTTTCCTCAACTACATACATAGCAAATGATGTGTTTGGTGTGCGCTGTCTCTTTGGTGCGGGCTTCTCTGTTGCATCCTTGCAACACTGAAAGAGTGCCATGAATTCTGTCTCAGAGCGCAGATTTTCAACACATGTACATGCTGAATTTACAAGTTGCAAACCTGTAAACAGATCCATGTCCTCTGCCTGTAGCATTGTGTTAGGGGGAGCGAGATATGACAAGATTTTGTGCGCCATCTCAGCGATGAATCTGAAACTTGGTTCAGACATGGCCTGCAGTAAACCTGTTGCTTCAACTCGCACGTCTTTGGGATAGGCTGTGGTGCTGTTGACTTCGCGCAAAAGGGTGGTAAGGTCATCAAATGATCTTAAAATAACAGAGACCGTGCCTAGATGACCAGTCCAGCGTTGATCTAAGAGTCTCTTCAGGGTCTGTCCCTTATAGAGAAGGGAGACTGTGGGTTTTCTGCAGAACTTGTAGAGCATGTTACACATTGTGAAAAAAATCCAAAAAGGCTTGCTCAGTTGCCAAAGCATGAATGACCACCAAATGAAGTTGATGATTGAAACAGTGGACATATGGTATGTCTCTGTGCAGTTTCTGTTGCAGAAGTTTCTGCACTCCTCCGTGTTTGCCCGACATCAGGGAGGCGCCGTCATACACCTGACTGATGATTTTTTGGGGACTCAGTCCTGCTTGTGTTAATTCCTCAATAATTGTGTCAGTCAATGTAGCTGCATCCCCCTTGTCAGTCGTGGAAATGGTCAGAAGACGCTCAGTTGGCTCGTACAGGTCATTGACAAAACCCACAATTATGGAAATATTTTCTGTTCCTGTAGAGTCTCTAGTTCCATCCACTTTTATAGTGTAAAATGACTCACCAACCTCTTTCACAATCTGCTCTGTGACCATAGTACTCATAATGTCTATGATGTTGTTCTGAATATCATGGCTAGTGTATCTAGCGTTGTGTGGAATAGACTCTGCTATTCTGGCCAAGACAGGATCTTTCCTTAAAGTGTATTCAAACAAGGACAAAAATAGGCCACAGCCATCTCCAGACATACTATCAAAACCATCATTGTCCCCTCTAAAAGGTAGCTGGTTTACTGTAAGGAACTCAATGGCATCAATGATGGCTGACAGGTAGTATCTATTACGTTGCAACTGTTCTGTATTTACCAACGTAGCAATTTCTGTACCCGTCTGAACACGTCTCTCCTTATTTCTCCACATAGCTTCACAGAGCTGGTGTTCTTTTGATGATGCATGTTTGTTAAGTCCTTTCCCAGTCTCGACTGCATGCTTCCAATCGCAAAATCCACTCAGCGTAAAGGTCGAGTCTACAGCAGAGGAGGGTGCTCGGAACTTTCTGCATGGGTAGCAAAATGCAGCGTCTGCCTGGATGGAGTATTCCAGCCAGCCTCTGCTACCATACCAGGCGCTGTTGAAAGTTCTTTTTTTGCCTGAGAACAAGCGTGCAGGAAAAGTTTTCAAGACAATTTGATTTGGTTTCTCAACGCCGAGATCCCCTGGTTCTGCCGCTTGTGATGAAGACCCTTGCTTTGGGTTACAGTGTCGGCCAGCAGCACCGTGGCTAATGCTAGCTTCGGCCGTGACAACTTCAGAACTAACGTTACTCCCTGTACTTTCGCCGTCTTTGTCACTTTCTTCCACCAACCTTGGAGCTCGTTGTTTAACATTAAGGAAACGCCGTATATCCATAGCCTAAATTATCTCTTTAGTTTACATAAAGTTACATATTCTCTCTTACAAATTCCTGATAGCTTCCTGACATGCAGGCTGCATGTCAATTTCCGTTTTGACAAACCAATCAAATCCATTTACAATTATTTTAATAAAATTAAGAACAAACACCCTTTTATTTTTATCATGATTCATGTATATACAACACAATATATGTTTATTTATTATGGTATATATATGTTTAAAAAAATTTGTACAAAACAAAAGGTGTGATTGGTGACAGGCTCGTCAGTTAAAAAAGGGCTCGTCCGTCCACGGCGGGCACAGCTGACTCTGGGGGCGGGCCCGGCCCCCTAAAGCCCGCCCATAACGCCGGGACTGTACTGGACGCCATCACTATCGTTTGCTCAAGCAGTTAGCCTCATGCGCTAATGCTAGGCGACGGGCAGTGAGTTTGGCAAAGTCCCGTCTTTTGTTTTCAGTTTTTTTTTCTTCGCTTTGTTTTTTACTTCTTACACCAAATGTAGCATCCCTGCTTCTACTCGTCCAAGCACCACACAGGTTGTTTTGATGAAATCCTTTTAATTGTTGTTAAAACACGTTATTGAATACTATAACAATGCCGAACATGAACTTTTCTATCTACCAAGTCTAACAAGTCTCCCGCGCTCTCTCTCTCCTACCTGTATCTCACCTACCCAAGGCCCGCCCCCTCCTACCGAACACCCAATCACAACATTAGCACTGAATACAATGCACGTCCAACTACGCAACCTAGAACCGTGAAAAGTGAAACTCCATTATAATTGAATCCTCTAAATCCATAGGACATGTAGGAAGCAGAAGAGCAGCACACTGCTTTCCTGCTCGCTCTGATATTTTTTCTCAGTGTGCGGTGGTTTTCTTTTTGGCACTAAGTGGGCGGAGCCACATGTTACATGTTGCAAGTCCAAACCCGTCTTTGAAGATATTTGACGATTGTTTGGGTTTACATCAAAGCAAGCTCACACTTAACCAAGAGTCTGCTGAAGACCTGACTTCTCAGAACATGAGACTAAACTGTTACGTACTGTACTTAGTCAATATGTGGCTTACAAGAATCCCAGGGTTGGGAGAGATGCCTAAAACAAACAGGCTGAGGTGGTAAACTATCTGTGTGTGCAGTCAATTAATGATTTTCTCCTCACATGCTTTATTGTTGTTATATAAGTAATACTGTGCTCGAGTGCAGTAAAAGTGCTCGCAATAATCATTTGTGTGCATGGCTATTGTAGTTTTTGCTCGCGATTTCTGGCAGTGATATCCCGCCACACCCCCCTCCTCCCCAGACTCGAAACTCACATGTGTTGACATGTTGAGGACACTGAACGAACACAAGCGCAAGGCGAGCCAAGCACAATGATATATTTGGAGACAAGCATCGTTTTTCTTTTTTGACAATGATTAGCAACGACTAGTCCTACACTGTATGAGGAATAACTAATGTATATGTTTACAAATTATTTATAGTTTGCAAATTATAAACCAGCTCATGTGGTTTCCCTCTTTAAATGGTTCTGTGCTCTAAGCTGTCTCCATCTTTCAAATGCAACTAAAAGAGATACCCCCCTGCTAGTATGGCAAGCCCTTTTAACATTTAATCAGTAGCGGTAATAGCAACTTCGTGTCCGTCTGCCCCACTTGCCCGGGAAACGAGTGACCTCGCCAGTAGCCCAAGGGGTCCTGGCGAGTCGCGCCCAAAACCCCTCTGTTCTTCGTCCTTTGCTCGATGCCACCTTCCTGTGGCGAGGTCAGACACTACCCCTCACCATCCTCTTAGATTCCGGAGTGGATGAGTTTTATCGACCAGGAGGTGGTGCTGCAGCTAGGCATTGAGACTAGCCCACTTGACTCTCCAATCGAGGCCCAGGCTCTTAATGGTAAGCTGCTCGCCCGTGCGGAGTGCTGGACGATTCCAGTCAAACTGTTGATTTCTGGGAATCACCATGAGGTCCTATCCCTCCACATGATAGACTGTCCGTTTACCCCAGTGGTGCTGGGTTACCCTTGGTTTCAGACACATAACCCCCAGATTGACTGGAGGGCTGGGAGAGTAACATCTTGGAGCACTTACTGCCACTCCCATTGCCTGCGGTCCGCCCAATCTCCCCCCACCCCGGAGCCCAGGATCGCTTCTGCAACCCCTGATCTGTCCTCTGTACCGGAGACTTACTACGATTTGGGTTTGGTCCCACGCCCTATCCCTGCCACCGCACCGCCCTTATGACTGTGCCATAGACCTCCTTCCCGGGGCCCCCCTGCCTAGCAGTCGCCTGTACAACCTCTCGCGACCGGAACGGGAGTCCATGGAGAGGTACATCCGGGAATCCCTCGCCGCTGGAATCATCCGCCCGTCTTCCTCCCAGGACGGGCAGGATTCTTCTTCGTGAGCAAGAAGGACCGCTCCCTCCGTCCGTGCATCAACTTTCAAGGCCTTAATAACATCACGGTGAAGAACAAGTACCCCTTACCCCCCATTAGTTCTGCCTTTGTTCCCCTCCATGGAGCCACGGTGTTCTCCAAACTAGATCTACGCAACGCCTACCACCTGGTCCGCACCCGGGCGGGAGACGAATGGAAGACCGCATTCAACACCTCCCTGGGGCACATCGAATATCTGGTCATGCCCTTCGGCCTCACCAACGCCCCCGCTGTGTTCCAAGCCCTGGTGAACGATGTCCTCCGTGATATGCTCAACCATACAGTTTCGGTTTATTTGGACGACATCCTTATCTTCTTCAAGTCCTTAGCGGAGCATAAGCTGCATGTGCGGCAGGTTCTCCAACGCCTTCTGGAGAATAAACTATGTCAAAGCGGAGAAGTGCAAGTTCCATGTCCCATCCATCTCCTTCCTGGGTTGCATCAGTGGCCAGGGGGAGGTGAAGATAGACCCCTCCAAGGTATCTGCGGTGGCTGAGTGACCTACTCCCTCCACCCGCAAGAAAATTCAACAGTTCCTGGGCATTGCAAACTTTTACTGCCGCTTAATTCGCGGCTACAGTCAGGTTGCTGCACCCCTCACGGCCCTGACCTCCACCAAGAGGTCCTTTGTGTGGACGCTGGAGGCCGAGATCGCCTTCCAGAGCCTTAAGGAGCGGTTTGTGTTGGCGTCCATCCTCGTACAACCCGATCCCTCTCTCCAGTTCGTGATGGAGGTCGATGCCTCTGACACCGGGGTAGGTGCGGTGCTCTCCCAGCGCTCCCCCACGGACCACAAGCTGCACCCGTGCGCCTTCTTCTCTCGCCGGCTTACCCCTCCAGAGCGGAACTACGACGTGGGAAACCGCGAGCTCCTGGCCGTTAAATTGCCGCTGGAGGAGTGGTGGCACTGGCTGGAGGGTGCGGAGCAGCCGTTCATCGTGTGGACGGACCACCGCAACCTATCTTATATTCAGTCCGCCAAGAGGCTCAACTCCCGGCAGGCCAGATGGGCCTTATTCTTTGGTCGCTTCAATTTCTCCCTCACCTACTGCCCTGGCTCCCGGAACGTAAAACCGGATGCCCTGTCCCGCCTCCCCTCCCCCGAGGACCCCTGTCTGGACCCTGAACCCATCCTGCCATCCACCTGCCTCGTTGCTACGCTTACCTGGGAGGTCGAGTCTGCTGTCCTCCAGGCGCAGAGACAACAGCCAGACCCCGGCACCGGCCCTCCCAACAGATTGTTTGTCCCGGACGTGGTGCGGTCTAAGGTGCTTACTTGGGCCCACTGTACAAGACTCACATGTCACCCAGGCATAACCCGCACCCTGGACTTTATCCGTCTACGGTTCTGGTGGCCCACCATGGACGCGGACGTCCGCTCATTCATCGCCGCATGTCCCACCTGTACACAGAACAAATCCTCGACCGGACCCCGCTCCGGCTTGCTCCGGCCCTTGCCTATTCCCAGTCGCCCTTGGTCTCACATCACCTTGGACTTCGTCACCAGGCTCCCCCCATCCGAGGGGAACACAACCATCCTCACGGTCATTGACCGATTCTCCAAGACCGCCCACTTCCTGGCCCTGCCCAAACTTCCATCTGCTAGGGAGACAGCGAACCTTCTGGTGGTCCACGTGTTCCGCCTGCATGGCATCCCTGCAGACATCGTCTCGGACCGGGGACCTCAGTTAATCTCCCAGTTCTGGAAAGCGTTCTGTGCGGCCCTAGGAGCCACAGTCAGTCTCTCTTCCGGATACCACCCACAAACCAATGGACAGTCGGAGAGGGCAAATCAGGATATGGAGGCCGCGCTTTGTTGATTAACCAACGCCAACCCACCCTCTTGGAGTTCCCAACTCCCCTGGGTCGAGTACGCCCATAATTCCTTCGTCAATGCATCCACTGGTTTGTCCCCCTTCATGTGCTAATTGCGGTACCAGCCACCCTTGTTCCCCTCCTTGGAGGCGGAGATCGCAGTCCCCTCCGGCCAGGCTCACATGCGCCGGTGCCTGCGCACCTGGAAACGTGCGCGCGCTGCCCTGCTCCGTGCATCTACCCGCTCCCAGCACCAAGCGAACAAGCGGCGTCAACCGGCCCCGCAGTACATCCCCGGGCAAAAGGTCTGGCTCCAGTCGAGGGACCTTCCACTCCCCCCGTTTTATCGGCTCCTTTGAAATTGAGTCCCTTGTTAATCCCTGTGCTGTACGTCCTAAACTCCCTTTGTCCCTTCGTATCCACCCCACTTTTCACGTCTCCCAGGTCAAGCCCGTATCCACCAGCCCACTCTCCCCTCCTGCGACAGCTCCGCCTCCGCCCAGGCTCATTGACATCCACCCAGCGTTTTTGGTCCGCCAACTTCTGGATGTGCGTCGTCGCAGCTGGGGATACCAATATCTCGTGGACTGGGAGGGCTATGGTCCTGAGGAGCGTTCCTGGATTCCCCGGAGACTAATCCTGGACGCCTCGCTCATCCGGGACTTCCACAGAGACCACCCGTCCAAGGTTGGGCGTACGCCAGGTGGCGTCCGTAGGGGGGGGGTACTGTCATGCCATCCATTTCCACCACCTAGCGGACGCCGGCTGTCACTTCTCCACGTGCTTCTGTTTACACACCGGTCTGCAATCATCATTAGCATGTTCTATATCAGCCCCAGATCTCCAAGCAGCCAGCGCTAGTTCGTTGTTCACACTTTCATAGTTATTACCTCGTCACTGGCTCTTCCTTGAGATTTGATCGCTTGCCTGTTCTCTGCTCTTTTGTTAACCACCTTCTCCCTCTGATTAGTCTGCCTGACCACCCGCTCCGTTGCCGTACCCCGCCTACCTGACCACCAGCCCTTTGCCAAACCTCCGCCTGCCTGTCTGACTGCCTACCTGTTGCCAAACCCTCTGCTTGCCTGATTACCCGCCTGCATTAAACACCTTGCTACCCAGACTGTCGTGTCCGTGCCTTTGTATCAAGCATTTGGTTCCTCTCGCTCATTTCTCCTTAACAAAAATAGCCCTCTTGTCAAATTGATTAATACATATCTTTACTAGTAGTCGTATTCCTGCATACACTTGCATTGTAGTCCGGCTACACCATATGGTGTAGGCGAGGGTGCATCATGATCCCACCGTAGTGATCATGTGGCACACCCATTTCATAAACAATGAAATAACTGTAGTTATATAGCCACCCACTATAACTACAACACTTTGTCCCTCCGCAGATAATGCACCCCTTGTTTACAACGCATCTTCTCGCTAGTTTCAATTTGCCATAATGGACGAAGTGCGGTTGATAGTCGAGGTGGAGAAATACAGCGAGTTGTACGACCCCATACATTGTTTATAAAATGACAATTTAAAGAAAGAAAACAATTTGAAGACAATTCGTTAGTTCGGTTGGAAGATCACCAATGAAAACATTGGCACTATACATGACTAAACATGTACTGTATGCACAATCCACTTGTGATTGTTCACAATAATGAAAAACCATATATAGCTGAGTACTCAGTTGTTTTATCTACTTTATATGCTCCTCTTGCTCTGGACGTGACCCGGCAACGTGTCCTGTGGAGCAGGTCGTAAGGAAGCGTGACGCATTGTGACGCCACGCAACGTGACACTTTTCATGCTCAGTGTAGCTCCCGGGTTACCCTTGTTTTAGCAGCATTAAGATTAAAGACATTGTGTCCCAGACATTATACATTTATATTTTCTATTGTGAATATTTGTTTTATATCTTAACTTTTGCTCCATATCCTGTACAGTTGTTTTGGGGTATTTTTTAAATATTGTATATCTGCATGAATACGCCACAATAAGTTCCTTGTGTGTGAAAGCTCACCTGGCAATAAAGCTCTTTCTGATTCTCATTCATATTTTGATCTCAGGATATCTTAGCGGTTATGTCTGAAAAGCACTCAGAGATGCCAGGAGATATAACAGCAAGCAGGGAAACTTCTCATCACAGTCAAAGAAAGATGAATGAAAGAAAAAAAACATAATATTTATGGGAGAGTGGTGAAAACACAAAAAACACGAAAGAAAAACATGAAATAAAACACTTGAGGTCTTAACACAAAAAAGCAGGAGATGTATTCACATATGGCTACAGTCAGGCGTTTGGCGTGATGATACGAGCGCTAGCTGACAGACAGACAGGCGGGGTCAGGGCGTCTGGTACTGACTGGAGCAGGGGGAGCTGGAGGGGTCCTTGGCAGCTCGGTAGAAGCCCTTGTCACAATGACAGATGCTGGCCGCCTGGTCGTGGCTGGAGCTGTGTGGAGGGCACTTGGAGCACTTGATGTTGCCTGCATGAGCCTTGTAGAAGCCTGGTTCACACGCTGCGGCACAGACACACAGACAGACAGACAGGGGTAGAGAGAGGTAATGTGTGAGGTACAGCTGACAGTCCATTTATGCCTTGTTCTGTCCTCTCTCTCTCTCTGTCTCTCTATTCATCATTCTCAATTCAATACAAATTATGTTATTGGCATAGGAAAACATTTACAAAGTGAAATAAGATATTTGGTATCTTTCTATCTCCCTCTGCCTCTTCATCTGTCTCTCTCTCATTCTTTCCTTTCTCTATTTCTGACTCTAACCCTAATTTTCTCCATGTATCTCTCTTCCTTGCTATATACATCCTTCATTTTCTCCCAGGTCTCTCCCTCCCTCTCTTCACATGTATGTGTTCTATACTGACTCTATCGTCGCTATAGGACAACGGTTGTATCACCCATAAGTAGAACCAACTGCTCTCCTAACAAAGAGAACTTTTCCACGCCAACACCATTTTCATGAATAACTTCTTAAAGACATCGAAAGGACAAGCATTAAAAGAGAATAAAAGACAATATTTTAAAAGATAACTGTAAAATAGAAAATGGTGAATGAATACTGGTGCAGACATCGATTTAATGATATCTGTTGCAAACAGAAATGTTTAAAGCCCTAGTACTAAACGTTGTAGTAAATCCAGTAGTATTTTATGCTAGATTATACATCTGTATATCTGTAAACAAATCCACAGATATACAGGTAGGCACAGATATGCAAGACATAATTAATTAATTTTGTCTTGTAATGCCACTTTCTTTGAACCTCGTTTTTGCTTTTATTTGTCAATGTTGTTTTTTGTGTTTTGTGGACTCCAGCAAGACTAGCTGACAACAGTGTTTTCAGCTAATGGGGTCCTTTAATAAACAAACAAATACAGATATGCAGTATATGTAAATGATGCACAAGGTATAGTGCAGATAGAAACTACACGTTACAAATACAGGTGTAATATGGAAGATATACAGGTAGTGTAGATATACACTTATACAGATATACAGGTGCAGATGTATAAGTCGAATAGGCATAAATAAGCAGCCATGGTACATATTGCTACATAATTGTACAGAAGGAATATACTGACTGGTATAAACTGAGCTATACAGATATTCCACTAACCAGCTATGGTGGAATCTGCTCTCACCAGTAAAGCATTTTGCTAGCTCTATGATGCTGAATCTATTCCTATGTTGGTAGTTCTGAGGAAGAGACCATTTAGCTGCACTGGTCTAAGGGAAGCAAATAACATTCTCATTTTAATTTAATGGGCTATGTTTTTTGTGTGGCCACATTTCTGCCCTCCCTCTGGGGTTAAATTGGTGCTGTTGGGACGACCTGCTTTCTGCTCTGCAGGTAAATAAGCATGTCATTAACATAGAAATAAAGCATTATGGAAATGCAATTACAGCGGCATCACACCTTAAATATACTCCTGGTATGTGATGCTGACCTGAGCGTTTAATACCCAGCATCTCCTCTCACACACACACACACACACGCACACACACACACACACACTCAGGCCCACATGTACACGCATACATAATCTCACACACAAGCAAACATGCATGCAGACACACACACACACACACACACACACACACAGACAAGCATGCATGCACACAAACAAAAATATATTATCGTAAATATGGCAGCATAAACACACGCACACACACGCATGCACACACGCACACACAACCACACACGCAGAACCGCAAGCATGCATTACGAGACACACACACAAACAACCCACAAAATTCACACACACACACACACAACCCCCAAATACATGCACACACACACACACACACACACACACACACACACACACACACACACACACACACACACACACACACACACACATGGAAGAGACTGTAACACCCAGC